>CM061545.1:4213456-4628456 GCA_030864215.1 Capsicum pubescens
GCGATGATCCGAATATGCATCTCATCAACTTTATTTCTACATGCAAGTCGTTTGACAATCCTGGAGTTGGTCAGAATGCAATTTGGTTACGCTTATTTCCATTGTCTCTGTCTGGGGAGGCAACTCTATGGTTGAATGGGATAACTCCTGATTCAATTACAAATTGGAGGCAATTGAGAGACGCTTTCCTAGAAAGATTCTTTCCGCCTTCCAAAAGGGCACAATTGAGAGATGAAATCAGCAACTTTCGTCAGCTTCCCACTGAAGCTCTTCATGAAACATGGGAGAGGTTCAAGACAAAGCTAGCGAGATGCCCAAACCATCACATGACTAATGTTCACCTCATGGAGATATTGTACAGAGCCTTGAATTCAATAACTAAACCAGTGGTGGATAATGCGGCTGGAGGATCATTCATGGACCTCACCTTTGGTCAAGCAAGCAATATGCTAGATCGTATGACAAAGCAAAGTAGAGCTTGGCATACCAGGGATTCTGAGGTAGCAAGCTCCACTTTATCTATTGGCATGACCACAGAGCAGAGGTGTAGACAAGAGGAACGTGACCAAGATATGGCGTACATGAGAACACAAGTGGATCTTCTTACAAAGCATCTATTATCAGGGAAGATCGAAAAAGTCAAAGCCATTGTAGCACATGGAAGAAACGAAGCTGATACGGAAGAAGAAGCCAACTACTTGAATAATCAGGGGGGTTTCCGAGGCAATGCCCAAGGAAACCAAGGTCGGAACTACTATGAGAAATTTGGAAACAAGGACCAAGGTAGTTGGAAGAACAAGAATGACAATAGTGGTGTGTATGTTCCCCCTGGAAGACGTGACACCACCACATCTAGTTCTGGAAGTATGGAAGACATGATGGCTAAACTACTGAAAGGAGTGGAAGCAACAAGCGCAGGAGTAACTGAGGTAATTAATGATTTGTCCTCCATGAAACAACTAGTTGATTCTCATTCCACTTCAATCAAGCAAATAGAGTAGCAATTGAGCCAACTGTCAGCAACACTAAATCAAAGAAAGGCTGGCACTCTACCTAGAGATACTATGCAAAACCCAAGGAATGATGGGTCATGCATGGCCATCACTACCAGAAGCGGTAAGGTGCTGGAACCTTCAGCAAAAGGCAAGCAAGTGGTTGACGAAGTAGCGGACATGGATGATAACGCAAAAGGAGAAGATGCCGCAACAACCAGTCCTGACGTCAAGGATGTCACGCCCAGTGACGTGCAGCCTGAAAAAATGGAAAAACGGAAGCAAGAGGAGAAGAAAGCCATGGAGAGAACATTTCCATACCTACCACCACCTTTTCCCCAAAGATTGAAGAAGGTGGCGGATGACACTAAGTTCAGCAAATTTATGACTATGTTGAAGCAGCTGACCATTAATGTTCCATTGGTAGAGGCACTTGAACAAATGCCTGGGTATGCGAAGTTTATGAAAGATCTTTTGACTAAGAAGAGGGCAGCAAGTTATGAGCTGAAGGATGATGTGCATCATTGTAGTGCAATTGCTACCCGATCCTTAGTACAGAAGAAGGCAGACCCTGGTGCTTTCACTATTCCTTGCACGGTTGGATCTATGAATTTTGCTAAGGCATTGTGCGATCTGGGTGCTAGCATCAATTTGATGCCACTATCCGTCTACAAGAAGTTGGGGCTAGGAGATCCAACACCAACCAATATGAGGCTCGTGATGGCTGATAGGACGGTAAAACGACCTGTGGGTATCTTGAATGATGTGTTGGTGAAGGTATCTTCATTTATCTTTCCTGCAGACTTCGTTATTCTGGATTGTGAGGTGGATTCTGACGTTCCCATAATCTTGGGACGCCCCTTCCTCGCAACTGGAAGTGTGCTTATTGACATGAAAGATAATGAGCTTTTGTTTCGAATTAATGACGAAGTGGTCCGCTTTGATATATGCAAAGCCATGAAGCAGCCCAACGATATGAATGAGTTATCTGTAGCTGATGTTCATCATGAGGATATGAAAGCATTATCTATAGAGAAACAGCCTACTGTTGAGCCATTGTCTGCTGCGCCACTGAAAGTTGAGCATGAGGATAATGAAGATTATGAAGAACTTAAGGGTGCTCTAACAGAAATAGAGTCTTATACTCCTAAGCAACCAGATTGTGATCTCAAGAATCAACCAACAGCGAAGACTCCCATTGACGAGACACCAACACTAGAATCGCAAGAGCTCCCCGATTATCTAAGGTATGTGTTCTTGGAAAGTAGAAATATACTTCCGGAGAGTGCAGATGATTTAAGTGAACAGAACGTAGAAGCTCTCATCTCTGCTCTGAAGAGATACAAGAGAGCTATTGGTTGGACTATTGATGATATAATTGGTGAAGAAGATCGCATGCACATAGGTAAGCCTCATTGTCGTCTAAATCCTTTCAGAAAATGATCCACCATTTACCTCGACGAAGTCTGAGTACTCGAGGTAACCATGTCGTGCCACGACAATAAATAAGGCGCTAGATGGGAGGCAACCCATCGTTTATCGTTTTTCATTTATCGTTTATCATTTTCTTTCATTCTAGTACTTGATTTGATTTTGATAAATGAAAAATCCAAAAATAAGAGTCGTGCCACGACCAAAACTAAGGCGCTTGGTGGGAGGCAACCCATCGTACTAATCGTTTTCATTTGTTTGAGCGAATATAGGTGCAAGAAGTAGTCAACGAGGAGATTGATTTCAATTGACGATTTGGACGCATTGTATGGTAAAGTTGGTAAGTTAGGAAGGGTGATGCATAAGGCTATGGATTGAGCCTTTCTCACGCAAAAATAGGCTTCGAGGAAGGCTAGGCCTTGGTAAAACTAGGCCACGAACGATGCACAACCTATCCTATAGCCTAAGGTCTCAGAATCTAGTGTGCTATACACTATGCGCCGCCTATTCCTAGGTATGCTTTTGACTATGCGCCGCCTATCCTATGGCATTTGGTCTCAGTATCTCATATGCCATAGACTATGCGGCGCATATGTCTATAAATGCCATAGACTATGCGGCGCATATGTCCCATTATGCTATAGACAATGCGCCGCATATGTCATATCTATGCCAAGCATTATGCGCCGCATATGTGGGATTTTTGTCTCCAAAACCGATTGTAAATGGGTCATAACCCGACCCATTCTCTTCCTATATAAAGGGGACTTAGTTTTATAACACAACACATTGCAAAGTGACCTAAAGGTGCCGCATATTCATCCAAATCCTCTCAAAATTTTCTTTTTTTGCTCTTCTAATTCACAAAACCACCTCCAAAAGCTTCAAGCAAGTAAGTACTCTCTTATTCTTCATTTATTTCTCGTAAGTACTACGTTGCTATGTCTATTATAAATTGCTACATATTGAAAGATTGTTGGTGAAGTTCATGTGTTTGGAATGTTAATGCAAAATCATGTGAGTGAACGTATACGTTAGAATCATCTTGACTTGTTTCCGACTTGAATTTGGTTTTAATAGCATTGTTATACTATTTTCGGAATTTCTATAGTCTTGAACATTGTTTAAAATTGCTACTTGGATACTTACATGTTAGGCTATCCCGTTCATCGGGATAAGACTTATAGTGCCTGCCGACATAGGAGGTTGTGATTGTTGAAAGTAACTATATTATGTGGTAACCCCTATGTAGTAGTGTTGTTATATCTAACATGAAAGTAATGCAATGGCTGCACGTAGTGATACATCACTGATTTTCTTGCCGGAATACAACTCCTAAAACGTATGTCGACGAAATCTGAGTAATCGACCACTTTCACTTCACTGATTTGTGTCAACAAAACTAAGTGTGGGGTGGTACCCCTACTGCTTGTGCATAGATTGTATCCATTGATATTGTGCTACCACTAACACTATTTCTAGTATCAGGTACAATGGCACCTAAAGCGAGACAAGGCAAGGAGAAGGCTACCACCTACCAAAAGGGCAAAAAGAGAAGTCGCAAGGACCAAGGAGAACCCTCCTCGCTGCAAATACCTCGACTCACGCTTGGAATTGAGTGGGATACTTATGAGGAACTTCTGAGGATGACGACTCTGATGATGATTCCAATGCAAGGGGTATGTCCCCAGACATAGAGGATAAGTCCAACCAACCAGGTTCCTCGTATTTATTTTCCACTGAGGACAGTGTCCCGACTAAGTGTGGGGTGGTGGTATTGCATGCTATACTTCTCTACTCGCATCTATGTTTGTTTGCTTTTGTTTCATTTTTGTTTCATTTTGTTTTTTTTAGTAGTTAAAATTTTTTTTAGCTTAGCATGAAATTATTTTGATAGGCAGCATGAGATTATAACAAGAGTATGTGCTACAATTGTGACTATTGAGACGTTTAGGCTCTAGTTGTGACTCAGTATGTGATATTGTGTGATTCAATTCCTTCACTTGTTGGGTCGAGAGTCTATATTACTTCCAATCAAGTCGACCATGTGCCTTGTGTGTGTGAGATAATAGTATATTCTATGTATGTGGCTGATGCTAGAACTTGCCTGGTATGTATGCAAAGCGAAAATAAGGAGTGTAAGTTTAGGATATGATTTAGGCATTTCTTTGGCAACCTATACATGTTTACCTTCAGTTTTACCTACCCATGGACATCGCCTTTAGCCTATTTCTTTGACAACCTTGTATGTAAGCCTAATCCATTTCTTTCAAGACCGTAATTTGATCCCAAAATCCCTAAGTGCTTTAAAGTGAAAAAGTCATGTGACAACATAAAAGGAAATTGGGTGAGTATAATGCTATAAATTGGAATGGTTCTTGAATGTGTTATGAAAAAGAAAAAAAATGCTATCATAAGAGGTATGTTGTGAAAAGAAAAAGGAAAAGAAAGCTGAAAAGTGAGTTATGCTTAAAATTGAAAAAAGAGGAGAACAAGGGTGGTAGAAAAAAAGAAAGAAGAAAGGTTGAAAGAAAAAAGTGTCAATGATACAAAGTGATGTATTAAAGCGCTTAGGAACTTAGTCACTATTCCTGGCCAAAATAGTCCTACCCGTCCCTTAGACTACATTACAACCATCAAAAGACCTACTTGATCCTAATCTTAACATTCCAACATTTAGTAGAGTATTACATTAAGGGCAAGCCTATGGTCATCAGTCGCTTCATATGAATTCTTTGTGAGAGCGAGAGCAAGGATATTTTGATACCCATGTTTGAAAAATATGCTATACTTGTGAGTGATTATGGGTACTATAGTGTGAGACACACATGGTTGATGAGGTTTGGGTAGTTATATATGATCTCTTGTACCTCAACGTTTGCATGCGAGTTGATCACCATCACGAGTCTATGCTAGAGGTTAAATTGTTTCTACCTATAATCGAAAAACTACTCTTTGTTGATAATTGTTGTGCTTGTCTTGACGAACATTTTGTGTTGTTGCTGTAAAACCCTAAGTTGATGTTTAGAGGGACATGATAGTTTGTTCGAGGACGAACAAAGCTCTAAGTGTGGGGTGTTGATGATAGGCGAATTTACGCACCTATATCAATATATTTTGGCCATATTTTAGCCTAGTTTTGAGAACAAATTATATATTTCATGCACTTTTAGTTCTTTTTCCTGTAAATGAGCTAACGAACATGATTAGTAAAGTTTCAGGTATAAATAATGCAGAATTCAGCATTTTATGGCTTACTTGACGCAAAAGAAAGCTTACAAAGGAAGGGAAGAAAGTTTACACGCCTAAGGACCAAAACTGCTGCATGGAAAATCTGTCCCGGGCTAAAACAGCATTTCTGAAGACTTTGGGGACTTACAGACACAAAGCTGGATTTTGACAATGATACATTAACCTAGTACAATTAGGTTATGTATTTCATTATTTTAAGTGGATTATGATAATGTTACCTTAACCTAGTACATTTGGGTTAAGGATTTCATTAGTCTAATAGGATTTGGTTATTTATTTCATTAGCTTAGTAGGATTAGGATATGGGTATTATAAATACCCTATCATGCTAGAGATTTTGGAGAAGAAGGAGGGAGGAAGGAGGGAGAACACAATACTTCCTTCCATCCCTCTCATCTTCATACACCTTCTTACCTGCTAATCATCTTTCTACAACTCTTCTAATCTTTCCATCAATTCTATTTTCTTCTATTCTTCTATTCTTAAATTCCGCAACAAGAGAAACGTTACTTTGCAAGAAATCACACCTAACGCCTACCACTCTTGTGCTACACGAAATTGATCATTATTGTGGTATAAATAACAATGTCAATTGTGGTTTTCTTCGCATTCATGGGTAACTAAACTTCTCTGTTGGGGTTATGGAAGCCGAATGAGTTACTATCTATTGCTGTGAGTTTGTGAGTTCGAGACACGTATATTGCTTATATCATTATTCTCTTCATCTTAATCTACATTCATTGCGGTTGCAAACGCAAGAATACGCCAGTCTAACATTTAACTTGTTCGAGAGAAAAGTTATTTGTCTGGAAAAGAGATAATGTCAAGGTAGTAGGACACCCTTTCCTATTAAAAAGCTAGTGCCGTAACTGGACTAACCTCTTGGAGAATTTGTACCGTTAGACACGCTTTAAGCTCGAGAGAGTTAAAGTGAAATAGTCCTTGTTTAGGTCGAGAGACGCTTGGATTTACCATCGACTACAATCCTCTATAAGCAATTGCATGTCAGAATTCTACACACTCATAGCCAATAGAGACGTATACCTCAGAAGGTGGACATAACCCCAACGCTTCAATTCTCATTGTTTACAACCAACGTAACAATCTCTCTCTCTTTACTTTATTATTTTCAGCTTTTGTTTACATTACTTGCACGACAAGAATCCCCCCTTCTTACGAGACTTGCACCAAAAGTTTAGTAATTTTACTTACTTGTTGGCCAAGCTATTCCCTGTGGGATCGACACCCAACCCAGGTTGGGTTCTATATTTGCTAACGACCGCTTTACACTCAAACGAGAGCTGTAGATTGAGCGTTATCATTTAGGAGTATACTTTAAAGTTTAATCAGCTGGCCCGTTATGCTTCTGAGATGACGAGTAGTATGAAGGCCCGAATGAGGAAGTTTTCTTTCGGCCTTTCAGATAATTTGGTGCTTAAGTGTCAAGGAGTTATGCTGAACAGGGATATAGACTTTGCTAGACTCTCAGTCCACATGCAACAAGTTGAGGAAAAGAAGAAGAAGATAGCTGAATCTAGGGAAAAGAGCAGGAAGGTAAAGAGAGCCAGAGCGACAGACCAGAGTCATAGTCAGCAACAGAGCGGTAATTAGGGAGGCAAATGGAAAACAAAAAAGAATTGGGGTAATGCACAGTCGGCAGCTAGTGCTCTAGGGTCCAAACCCGCAGTTGAGCAGCGCACCCAAAATTTTCAGTCTAGTCAGGGGCTGAGGATTCAGGGTACGCAGTCATAGGGAAGTGTAGCCCAGACCTCTCGGTCTTATCCGCGCTGTGAGAGATGCAAGAGGAATCATCCAGGGAGATGTCAGTTTGACACTTTATGTTTTATTCATGCGGCCAACTAGGCCATATCCAGAGAGACTGTCCGGCAACAAAGAGTAATTTTGGAAGAGTCAAGTCGCAGGCAAATTCATCTGCACCACCACCTTAGAAGGGTGCCACTTCAGCCGCCAAAAATGCTCAGAAGCAATTGTATGCTTTGACCAACCTCTAGGAGGCAGAGGCCTCACCAGATGTAGTCACCGGTATGTTGCAAATCTTTTCTCATGATGTGTATGTATTACTTGATCTCGGGTCTACCTTTTCTTAGGTGACATACGTGGCTGTTGGTTTTCGGTTTGAGCCTGATGTGATTGCTGAACCTTTTTCGATTTCCACCCCGGTGGGAGATTCTGTTATGGCTAAGATGGTGTATAAAAATTGTGTTGTGTCTATTTTTAGTTGGGATACTAAGGCAGATCTCATAGAACTTGATATGGTTAATTTTAATGCCATCTTAGGGATGGACTGGCTCCATTCGTGCTATACCACCTTGAATTGTAAGACCCGAAAAGTCACCTTTTCTTTTTCGAATGATTCTGTGATAAAATGGGAGGGACATTCTCTAGCACCTAGAGGGCACTTCATATCTTATCTCAGGGCCCATAAACTTATTTCCAAAGGTTTCTTGTATCATCTTATTCGGGTTAAAGATTCTAGTGCCGAAAGTCTTCCCTTTCAGTCTGTCCTCGTAGTGAATAAATTCCCGAAAGTCTTTCCAGAAGATCTCCCAGGAATACCACCTGATAGGGAGATCGATTTTGGTATTAATTTATTTCCAGATACCCATCTTATTTCTATTCCGTCATAGAGGATGGCTCCTGCAAATCTAAAAGAGTTGAAAGAAAAACTAGTAGATCTTCTAGATAAAGGTTTTATCTGCCCCAGTGTGTATCCCTGGGGTGCACCTGTGATTTTCGTGCAAAAGAAAGACGGTTCCCTTCGTATGTGCATAGATTACCGCCAGTTGAATAAGGTCACGATTAAAAATAAATATCCCCTTCCTAGGATTGATGATCTTTTTGATCAACTTCAGGGTGCTAAATGTTTTTCAAAGATAGACCTTCATTCAGGATATCACCAGTTCAAAGTTAGAGAGTCAGATATTCCCAAAACAGCTTTCCAAACTAGATACGACCATTATGAATTCTTAGTCATGTCCTTCGGGTTGACTAACTCCCCTGCAGCTTTCATGGATCTAATAAATAGGGTTTTTCATCAGTTTCTAGATCTGTTTGTCATTGTATTCATTGATGACATTTTGGTATATTCTAAGAGCGAGGAGGACCATGACAATCACATCTGAATCATCCTTCAGACCCTTTAAAATCATAAGCTGTATACAAACTTTCCAAGTGTAAATTCTGGTTGAATGCTATTGCGTTCTTGGGGCATATTGTGTCTAGTGAAGGGATTAAGGTTTATCCCTAAAAAATTGAGGCAGTGAGAAAATGGCCCAGATCCACGACTCCAACCGACATTCAGAGCTTCTTGGGTTTGCCGGGTTATTACAGAAGATTCGTCAAGAGTTTTTCTTCCATAGCTACACCACTTACAAAGTTGACTCGGAAAAAGGTTGAGTTTTTGTGGTCTAACTCTTGTGAGAATAGTTTGGAGAAGTTGAAAGAAAAGTTAACTACTGCTCCTGTTTTGACTCTTCCGGAGGGTACAAAAGGTTTTGTTGTATACTGTGATGCGTCCCGAGTGGGACTTGGGTGTGTTCTTATGCAGCACAGTAAGGTAGTGCTTATGCATCTAGGTAGTTAAAGGTGCATGAGTGAAACTATCCTACTCATGACTTGGAGTTAGCGGTTGTGTTTTTTGCACTTAAGATCTGGTGGCACTATTTGTATGGGGTACATGTTGATATATTTACTGACCACAAGATTTTACAGTATGTTTTCTTGCAGAAAGAATTGAATCTCAGGCAGAGGCGGTGGTTGGAAATTTTAAAAGACTATGACATGAGCCTGCACTATCATCCGGGCAAGGCGAATGTGATAGCCGACGCCCTCAGTAGGTTATGTATGGGCAGTCTTTCTCATGTGGGGAAAGAAAAGAGGGAGATGGTGAAGGATATTCACTGACCTGCAAATCTAGGAGTGGAACTTTTGGATTCCGAGGATGGAGGAGTGGTTATTCATGAGATAGCTAAATCTTTCCTTTGTGCAGAAGTCAAAGAGAAAAAGGTTAAAGATCCTATCTTGACATAGATCAAGAAAGATGTGGGTCAACAGAAGGTATTGTCTTTTGAAATTGGTGGTGATGGTATTTTGAGATACCAGGGTAGGTTGTGTGTGCCAGATGTAGATGGTATGAGGAAGAGAATCCTTGACGAAGCTCACACGTCGAGGTATGTTGTTCACCCTGGCTCTACTAAGATGTATCAGGATTTGAAAACCATTTATTGGTGGAATAATATGAAGCGTGATGTGGCTAACTATGTTGCCAAGTGTTTGAATTATCAACAAGTTAAAGTGGAACATTTTAGGCCAGGTGGTTCTTCTCAAGAGATAACTTTACCTTTGTGGAAGTGGGAGATGATTAATATGGACTTCATTACAGAACTTCTGAGGTCCAAAAACTAGTATGATTCTATTTGGGTAATTGTAGATAGTTTGACCAAGTCAACTCACCTCCTACCTGTCAAGACTAATTATTCGGGAGAAGATTATGCCAAACTGTTCATTGCAGAAATATTTTGTTTGCATGGGCACCTGTGTGCATCATATATGATCGAGGTACACAGTTTTCATCACAGTTTTGGAGATCGTTTCAAAAGGGTTTAGGTACCCAAGTGAATTTGAGCACGACTTTCCACCCTCAGACAGATGGGCAAGCTGAGCGCACCATCCAGACCCTTGAGGATATGTTGAGGGCCTGCGTGATTGATTTTAAAGGTAGTTAGGTAGAGTATTTTCCATTGATAGAGTTCGCACATAATAATAGTTTCCATTCCAATATTAAGATGGCACCTTTTGAGGAATTGTATGGGAGAAGATGTAGGTCCCTGATAGGATGGTATGAAGTAGGTGAGACGCAGATATTTGGGCCTAATCTTGTTCATCAGGCAATGAAGAATGTGAAATTCATTAGAGAATGACTTAAGATAGCTCAGAGTCGTCAGAAGTCCTACGCCGATGTTAGGAGAAGAGATCTAGAGTTTGAGGTTGGAGATTGGGTGTTTCTCAAGGTTTCTCCCATGAAGGGAGTCATGCGATTCGGGAAAAAAGGTAAGCTGAGTCCTCGCTATATAGGACCATTTGGGTTCTGTTCATCTGATATTTCATATATCTATGTTGAAGAAGTGTATTGGAGACCATTCTTAAGTGTTGCCTGTCGAAGAAATCAAAGTGACAAACTCCTTATCCTATGAAGAAGAGCCTGTAGAAATTTTGGATCGCCAAAGTTAGAAGATTGAGGAACAAAGAGATAGCCTTCGTTAAAGTTTTTTGGAGAAACCAGAAATTTGAAGAAGCAACTTGGGAATCAAAAGTTGACATGAGAGCTAGATACCCAGACCTTTTTGATCCGGTGGATGGCATAATGGAAGATACAATCCTTGCCTTATTCTTTCCATGCCTTAGTATGCTTGAAATTATGCTTGTCTTAGTATGCTTGAAATTATGCTTGTCTGTATTCCGCGTCAACATTCGGGGACGAATGTTCCCAAGGGGGGATATTGTAACGCCCCAAAGTTTTTCTTAGCTCAATTTTATCCCTAAAATATCAAGCATTGGATTCTAGAATGATTTATACATATTTCCCTATGTAATCCCTTAGATTTCAACTTTTCATCACGTAGATGATCGAATAAGCTTTCCGTCGACATAAGATTCGTCCAAAACGAACACTCGGTGAAGGAGTTATGGCTAATTTAAGTCTTAGTCGTAAAATACCATCATTCATGACCATGGCGCGTCGCGGAGAGGGTGTAAATGACGATGGTCAATTTCTAGTGGGACTCTGCGATGGTGGCGCATCGCGGAGTGGGCCAAATTCCCATTCGTCAAATTCCAGTGAGCCACCGCGATAGTGGCGCGTCGCGGTGGCCCATTAAATCGGGCTCCCAGTTCAAATTGTGCAGTTTCGTTCAGAAGTTAAAAAGAATATTTTGGACTTTTTCCAAGTCTCTTAAAACGTCCAAAACAAGGGATTTAAGGATATACGACCTTCTCAAGATTTCTCTAAAAAAAAACCCTAGTTCATATACTTCTTCTCCAAGAAGCTCAAGATTTAACTGTGGGTTTTAGAAGATAATTAGAGATTCGGAATCCTCAATCCGCAAGCTTCAAGAATCATTCATTACTTTCTGAAATAGAGGTACGTGGGGTTTATCCTAAAATCTACATGGGCTTAAAACAATTAGAGCATGCTTTTTAGATTTTTATTCATGAATTTCAAAGGGTTTTTGGAATCTATGTTCTAAATTACGTACTCCAAATGTGTTAATGTTACTATTGTTTTGACCTTGTGGTCCTATCCCCTAAATCGATTTACATATATACGTATATGTATGGAATTTCAGATTTAAGATCGTTGAGATCATAAATTATGAACTCCCTCTCGTGTATTGAATTAAATATTTTGGTTTTGTGATTTGAAAGATGTTTTCGCAATATTATAGCATTTGAGCATGATTTGAAATTATTGAGAGGGTGTTTCTTATATAAATGTGATCTTGTGTTTAAGAGAAACAATTGCATGTGAATTGAGAACTTTGACATGACCACCTTGTACTGTAGTATTGAAATGCTTGACAAAGATGAGTTTCTTGCATGTGTTGACATGAGGTTTGAGAAAGAGTTTCCTTGAATTGAATTATTGAAATGGTGGTCCCAAAACTTGTGTTTTAAAAACAGAGATTTACGATAGAATAATAATGTCTCAGAGATGTGACTTGCAAGTCAATGGTATAACGATACCATATGTATTTATGCCATAGTAGATTATGTTTATAGAGTATGTTTTCAGAGCATGTTTTCAGAGTATGTTTTTAGAGACTGTATGTTTTGATAGAGTTTTAAGAAGGGGCTTAAAGAGGGTTAGGTGGTTACCCGAAGAAGGCGTGAGTTCAAGCAACCCTTAGCCTGAAACCGTATTTGCCGATACGGGTAGATTATTATTGTACGCTGGCGACGACCGTGTAGCATAGTTGATTCAGAGACTCCGACCCTTGCGGTACACTTGGGTTGGGGGCTTCGCTGCCGAGCTAATGGCAGTTTTCATATAGCCCATGGAATGTTTTTCAAAGTTATAAGGTATAGCACCTAGCGCAGGAGTAACACAGATTTCTCAGATTTGTGATGATTTTTACAGAGTCTTTAAAATGCCCATGTGAATTCTTACTATATAATATACTTATGAACTGTTTTAAATTGCTCTCATATATGTTGAATAATAAAAAATTATTTTGGATATGCTCTGCGTACCAGTACATCTGTATTGACCCCCTACCTCTCAGGTTCTGAGGCTCAGTCTAGGGGTCCAGATAAGCTGTAGATAATTCAGACAGCTGATCAGATTGTGCAGTGGTGAGCCTTCTCTATTCCAGAAGGCCTGTCTTTTCATAGTATGTCACTTATTTCAGTTTTGGTCTATTGGGGACCTTGTCCCAGTTTTAGATAGTTGTCAGATTTTCATGTAGTAGAAATTTCGCAGACTGAGTCAGATGTTATTTAGATGTAGTTGATTTACAGTTTCCATACTTATGTTGAATTCAGAATTGACCATGTTTCCGTAGCAGATTATGTTTCCGCACCTTTTTTTATTATATGAATATTGTGCATGATTACCAGATAGAGAAGGGCATTCCGAGCCTTCATGGTTCTGGATGTCCGTCACGGCCAGGCCCTAGTTCAGGCCGTGACAAACAAAGACAGAGAAAACGAAGTTCATGTAATAAATTCTGAATGTACAATTTAAGAATGCTATATAAAATGTTTAAAATCCAGAATCAATACCAGTTTATGACAAATTAACAACATAAGATCACATGCCGGGCACAATCGAAACAAGAAATTATTCGGAGTACAATCAAGTAATCAAAATATCAGACCAGAAAGCACGACGAGTACAAAAAAGGAACAATCATTGGTAGGAAATGCGTTTCAACAAACTCGACTGGTTAAGGAAATACATTACACAAATTCAACTGGTTGAGGCAATACATTACAACAAACTCGACTGGTTGAGGAAATACATTACAATAAACTGGTCTGGTTATAGAAAATACATTACAACAAACTCGACTGGCTAAGGAAATATATTACAACAAACTTTACTGGTTAAGGAAATACACTCGACATGTGTTGCTCGGACTCTCCTAAAATGTTGTCACACCTGCGTTGGACTCTTCAAATATACACTATTTTTGAAGTATCCGACACACACCCATTGATATTTTTGAAGAGTCCGAGCAATATAGCACTCGACTGGTTGAGAAAATACATTACAACAAACTCGACCGATAATAGAAAATGTATTACAACAAACTTGACTGGTTGATGAAATACATTACAACAAACTCGACTGGTTGAGGAAATACATTACAACAAACTCGACTGGCTAAGGAAATACATTACAACAAACTCGACTAGTTATGGAAGTACATTATAACAAACTCGACTGGTTAATGTTATCTCGAAACCTGTGTCTCTCCATTGCAGAAATGTCCTTGTAACACCTCACAAAAGTCCTTCATATGTTTATCTCATAAGTAGCATGCTCATAGAATGAAAACTTGAAAAATTTTCTAAGTGTCAAAGGGAACTTAGTCTCATTTTGAACTCCCAATCTTTAAGAATTTTATTTTCGACTTTTCCGACTTCCGTTTCCTGATTTTTTTGTTGATACGCGATGCGGTAAGTCAAGAGTACATCTCGGGTGAGTTTCAAAATTTTTAGACGAGCTTAAAGGGCATGTTTGGTATGCCAAACCAGCAGCAAAAGGCGCTAAGTCCGCGCCGCCCTGGGTAGACCCCTGATCTAAGCAGGGCGCCGCCCAGGCTAGACCCATGGTCTAAGCAAGGCGCTGCCTTGGGTACTCCCCTGGGCAAAATTTCAGTCTTCTCTTTGACTCATTAAGGGTAGATTTGGTATTTTCCACTCCCTTATCAACTTTAACACGAGATTAAGTCTCCAAAATACCAAAATAAGGTTATTTTCTTTCAAAATCACCAAGAACCTATCCTAGGGTTTCAACCTAAAGTTCAAGAGAACTCAAAATTTAACCGTAGATTTTTCTTAATTCTTCAAGAATCAGAATCCCCATTAACAGGGCTACAAGAAAAACCCATCAATTGTACGTATAGCATCCCAAAAGCTAGAGTTCATTCAAAAAATTTAATTTAAGGTACGTGGGGTTTTTCTAAGAACTACATGGGTATAGAAAATCCTTTTAATTACGCTAAAGGTTTAGAAATCATGATTTTTCGGAAAAGCGTTTTGGATATACAATTTTAATCATGTTTTAGAAGCCTTGAGAATATTGTTTTGATCTTTAGAACTTCCCCCAAATTGACTTAAGATTTTATGTATGTGTGTATATGTTTAAAGTTGAGATTGAATTGAGAGCATGGCTACTTATGTCCCCTCTCATTGTTACAATTTTTGATTTTAGAATGTTATTTAGAAGCATGAAATAAATGTTCTTAATTATTGTTGCATGATTTGAAAGTGATCTTTAAATTGATGAGGGGGTTTCACATGTTGAGAGACGTTAAATATATTTACATGGTTTGACAAAATTTCATGACCACCCCATATTGTTGAAATGATTGAAAAGCATGATCTTTGTATAACTTGACAAATGCTTTGAAGTACGAATTTCCTTGAATGATTTCGAAGTATTGTGGTCCAAACTTTACGTGTTGAAAGAGAGACCCATACATAATATAGAATGGCTCAGAACTACGGCTTGCAAGTCTTGGTATGACGATACCAAATCAGACAATACCATAACAGACACAGACTACTATGGAAATCAGATTTTTATCAGCCTTTCATGATTTAGAATTCAGAATGATGCGTGTTCAGAAAAGGCTAAAATTGGGCATAAAGAGATGTTAGGTGGTTCCCCGAAGAGGGCACAAGTTCAGACAACTCATTTCCTAAAACCGTGTTTTGCCGATACGTGTTTATTATTTTACGCTGGCCTAGTGCCATGTGCTATATTAGACTCAGACACTCCAACCCTTGCGGCAAACTTGGGTTGGGGACTTCCCCGTCAAGTCAATGACGGATTCCATATAGCCCGTGGAATATCAGACTTGTAGGGGAGTGCCACCTAACTCAGAAGTAATACAAAGGATAGAACTGCAGTGACAAGAATGTTTTTATGCTTATCAAAGATTAGCCCATGTATTTTAAACCATATCATGCATTATGTTTCATGAATTGCTCTCATCTTTTTTATACAAATAAATACATTATTTTGGATTTTTTCGCGTACCAGTAAATCTGTATTGACCCCCTACCTTCTAGATTCTGAGGCTCAATCTAGGGGTCCGGTTAAGCAGTAGAGTTTTCAAAGAGAAGTGATCCGTACCGTGGTGAGCCTTCTTTGTTCCAGAAGGCCTGTTCATTTCAGACTATGTTATTCTTTTTGTTTTGGGTCTACTGGCGGCCTTGTCCCAGTTTTCAGACAGTTGTCATTTGATCATGTAGTAGAGATTTCACAGACTGGTTCAGCTATTGTCTAGTTGTTGTTAGGCTTTATTCTTCATCTTTAAACTGAATTCAGAGTATGACCATGATTCCGTATTAGATTATATTTCCGCATCTTCTTTTATTGTATGAATATTGTACATAACCACCAGATAGAGAAGGGCGTTCGGGCCTTCATGGTTCGAAATGCTCGTCACGGTCAGGGCCTCGGTTCGGGTCGTGATAGTCCTTTCTCAGCTTCTATACTTCCCTGAATGAAGCCACAAAAGGACAATCTCAATATAATGTAGATCGAAAACATTTTCCATCAAACCTAACACACCCTATGTGTTCATCTTTCTTGAAAAATAATTTGAGCATTTAATCCAAAACATTAAAGCTACAGGTGAAATAACCCTTTTATAAGAAGAACATTATAATACCATCGACAATTGAAAACATGAAAGTTAATTGGCACATCACCTGTGATGCAGTGGAAGCAATGCTCTAAATTTTACTTGAAGTTGTCATCATCCCATTCCAGTTGGCTCCACCATTCTGGTTTTCCTTTTATTATTTTGATGTTTCTGGAGGTTTGAATAGAGAGAGGCAACTTCCTTAATCCGTCACAACCGATCACAATGAGTTCCTCCAAATGTTCCAACGTACTCTGTGGCTCCCCCAACGTTCCTAGTTCAGGTAAGTAGTACAATTTTAACTTCCGAACTCTTGGAATTTCTGAGTTGACAAGCTCTGCCTGATCACTCGAGCTGCATTGCACATACAACTCCACCAGCTGATAGCACTGGTCAATCACAATTTCTTCCAAGTGCTTGGGTACAGAACAAACTCCACTATCGTTGAAAAGACATGTTAAACGTGCACATTCAGAGATATCCAGTTGGCGTAATTTAGAAAATCGTAGACCCAAATATTGACCGAAATCAGAAACACTCTTTAAATTTTGTATGAAATGGAGGTCGAGATGTTCCAGATTTGGCAAAGGGTCAAGTTTCCCACTTCCTCCTTCCACTGGTCCAAAAAAACAAGAACATAACTGTATATTTAAAAATTTCAATCCATTAAAAGTGTTGTATGCAATCAACTTCCTGAGACCCATGCATTTGTTCAAGTACAAATCTGAAGCAAACTGCAACATGCTTGAGAGCTCTCCGTTACTGAAAATTTCACAATTGTGGACATTTATTGCCCTTACTGACTTATTGTATGGTAAATGAATTGAAGTTTCCCCAACTCTAATGTGAAATCCTTTCAATCTAGTCATGCAGGTCCAGGTGTAATCTCTATTCAAACATGATGAGCTATCCACTCTAATAAAAAGATGAGTCAGATTCCGTAGAGATGATATCTCATCAAAAGAGGTCTCTCCCAGATAGCTAGGCGACATATTTAATAGCCTCAGATTTGTCAAATTGTCCATTCCTTGTGGCAGACAACGTAACACTGTATCATCACAATCGAGCACTCGCAAATTGTGAAGATTAGCAGCAGGTGGTAACTCGTTCAACTTAAAGCAACTTTGTAGTATTAGAGCACGTAGTTGACATAAACTGTTGATGGAAGAAGGCAGTGCTCTAATACTAGTGTGACTTAGATTCAGGACTCTTAGAGATGGAAATGCCAAAAAGAATTCCTGGGGTATTTTCTCGAGTCTATAATTGCCTTGCAAAAGTAAAGATGTTGTCTTTGGACATTTCGGGAAGCAATCAGGCAGACATTCAATTTCGTTGCTTACGAAAGATATTCTCTTGACAGAAGGTGATATTTTAATAAGTGATACCTCTGTCAACCGAATTCTAGCTTGAAAAACAGAAGTGTGTTCATCCCCAAAGGTACTAGCTATCCATATGGCAACATCACGAACCACGTCATGCATCTTAACATAATGCATCTTATTGGCTTCTAGAAAGCAGGCATCTTTTAGACTCTCAATCAACGTGATTCCCCTGTTGTAGGCTTGTTCATACATGTCATGTTCACCGAGGATCCCCTCCGCCCACCAGCAATGTATGATATCATCTATCGGAATAGCTGCTGGATATAACGAGCAATACAAGAAACAACATTGAATATCTCGAGATTCTAAAGTATCATAACTCCACTTGATGACACTGTAAACCTTATCTTTTACATTTTTGTTATAAGGTTCAGACCTTCTAAGTGAATCCAAAGCATCTTTCCAGAGCTCGACCCTTGTCTTCCCTCTCATAGATGATCCAATAACAGTGATGGCTAAAGGTAAACCATCACACTCTCTTGCAATTTTCTTTGCCAATGGATGAATTTGCTCCTGATAGACAATATTTCCCACATTTTTGGAAAACAGTTGCCTAGATTCATCCTCGTCCAATGTGTAAACCTTCATTTCGACATCTGTCCTCATTTGCTTGCAAACATCCAAAAAACGCGTAGTAATAATGACCTCGCTTCTCGCGGGATATTCAGGTTGGGGAACACCTACATCATCCAAATTTATAGCTTCCCAAACGTCATCTAATATGACAAGAAAACTCGTTTCTTTCTCGAGCCTTTCATAGATTTTGCTGGCAATGCTTTCTTCACCTGCCTCGTCATCTACCATTAGGCTTAATCTACTGGAAATTTGTGCTTGAATCTTTCTTACGTCTATTGGCGGTTTGGGCACTGTAACCCATATCACAACGCCAAAAGACAGTTTGGAACTTGGCACATTCTTTAAGAGCTCGTTGTTCAGATTCTTCACCAAAGTAGTTTTCCCAACTCCTCTGTTACCCCACACACCGATGATGCATACCTGAAAGGATTCAAAATCCAAATAACTTTACCCAGTGAAATGAACACACAGAAAACATTTAGAAAATTAGTGAAGTACGAACGATGGAGGCTTTGATCATTATAATCTCTTGATCTCATGTTTGTTAATTTCTTTGCATATGCATTATGTTCTATTATAAAACAAAATGCATAAAATTGAATCTATTAACGTTTAGACAATTTGGTGTGACACATGTATTCAAATTTTGATCATGGCTTTTCAATTTTTCTAAAGGATTTTTAGAAGAGATTTTAATTAGATACATCGTTTTTATTGGAAAGCATATGTCTCCACAAATTAAAAATTCAAGACAAAATAAAAAATTAGGGTTTCTTGTTGTTGATAAAATAGTTGAACTAGTTATGAACAATTTCTTATATAATAATAAGAAACTGTATGACTCAACAAACGGGGCCTTTTCAAGTCTTCTTTTTGATTAACTAAACTATAAGTGTTTTTTTTTTTTTTTTTTTGGGGGGGGGGGGGGGAATGACTCATTTTTAGGGCAGATATCTATCCGACCGATATATAGATAGATTGATTATCAATCCGACAAATCGATTATTGATCTGACCTATATATGAAAGATCGACTATCGATCCGACCTATTTATATACAGATCGATTATCAATCCGACAGATGAGAAAATAAAAGTAGGTCATTTTGCTAATTGAAAATTTGAAGAGGCTTAATAGCCAAATTTTCTCCATCAAACGCCAATATTATGACCCAATCATTTAAATTTTTTAACATAATTGTAGTAATTCGCCCAAAAGAAATTAAGTAGGAAATCAAGGAAATAACTTCACTAGTTAGAGGCAAAGCAAAAATTATTACAGAAGGCGTTCACGTACTTTATTAACTGGATAGGATTAAGTTAACATTCATTTATTTTTTTAACTCAAAACATAATGTCTAATAATATCCAACTAACAAATTTACCAATTACCAAATTCTGTAAAATTTAGGATTACTAATAATCTTGATTTAATTTCAACAATTAATACTTTATCATCTTCCAATAGTTGGAGGATTTTGTGGAGATTCCTTATTGCTGTGTTTTGGCCTTCTATTGCTGTTCCGGGTATGAGCTCAACTTTTTTCACCTTGTAATTTTCTATCACCAAGTTGGATCCAAAGTTTTCTCCGACCTTTATAAGTCTGCATTGTTGATCCCGGATGTTCTTTGCTTGAGTGGAGACTTCCGAGCGAAGGCTGCATTTTGGACAGCATTTATATGCAAGCGCCTTAGCCGCGGCAATGCTTTCTTGCATAGTTTCCCATTCTTTCTCCAGCTCGTGAACGTCTTCGATCCACTTGATAACATCTGGTTTTGGCTTATAGCCTTCTCCCTCAGCTCCTTCCACCTTTCCTTTGATATCATCTCTAAACTTGGTTAGCTCCTTCATTTCATCCCTTAGATTATCAATATTTGATGAGAAACGGACGATATTTTCAATCTTAGGATATATGCATTTAGATGCAAACTTTCCCACCTCAACAATAATGCCACCTACAGCATTAAAAAGTATTTCCATTGAATAATTCTTAAGGTATAGAAAAAAAAAATGTGTTTCTGATCAGAATGCTACTGATGCTCTCAAGAATGATCAAATGAAGCTAAACTGATTGTTTCTTGTTTGTTAGGCATAAAAAGTAGTCAATAAGAATGCAAAGACAGTAATGTAAAAGTCAACTACTTTACATAATAAGTAAACTATTTATGTTAAGAACTACACAAAATGTTTTAAAATAATTAAACACATCTTCTGCACAACTGTAAGTAAATGTCAACGATTTAGACAGCTTCAATTTTCACAACTAAGCTGTCTTTTGATGTCTCAAAGAGCCTACTTTTAATTTTCCAACAACCTTCCATTTCAATTCAATAAATTGTGAAAACTAAAGGCATAACACATAAATAGGACTTTTAACTTGAAAATAAATTATAACTATGACCTTTAACTTTGTTCGTGCATAAGTAGCTCCTTTAATACTCTAATCCTACCTGGCAAAATGCGTGATTACACTCAAAATGACGCACGTGAGAGCAAAATTGGAGCCCGAACAATTTAAAAAATATTTAAAAATAATTTTTCCTTAATTGAAAGGGAATAAGAGATGAAAATTTTATAGGGTTTTCATCGGATTCTACATCTTCTTCTAAACGAACCATTCAATTTTCATCGGATTTGAATGTTATTTTAATGAAGGTAGCTTTTAATGAATTGTTTTTTTTTTTTTTTTTAAAGAAAAAAATCTAAAACGTAAATGTATTTGTGATGGTGGTATATTAAGCTTTTTTTCTAATATCTAAAATTTATGTGTATCATTTTAATTAGATGACATCATTTTAATTAAGTGGCAGCATTTGGTTGGAGTACTAGTCCATGTAGGAACAATTGAGTTTCACGCATGTGTTGCAAGATTGAAGTGTTTTTTTCCCAGTTTTTATATAGTTAAAGGGCCTATATGTACACTGACAAAGTTAAAGGTCATAGTTATAATTTAATGTCAAGTTAAAAGGTCCTGTTTATGTACTATGTCGAAACTAAAAGACTGGTTAAAAATGGTATAATACTGCTTATGTTATGCCCAAATTAGATTCAACAAAGTGCCAGGAAATAACTCTATGAAGAAAAAAAAAGAATTTATGACTTGTTTAGAAATGTCATCTTTTTGTATTTAGAAACAATTTAACTTTAACTTCCGGGAGATGATTAATGCCATACAAATATGTGTGATTTGTTTTAGAAAAGTGAAAAAGGGTAAATATATCCCTCAACTTTGTAATTTAAAGCGGGAAACCCCTCGTTAAAAAAAAGTAGTGCATATATACCGTTGTCATCTAACAAATGATGTCTGGTTTAAAATTATGTCTAGTTTAATGTCTTATGGAGATTCTTTCTCTACTCTGGTGCTGATCGATTTCAAGGGTAGTCTAAGTTTAAATTTTTCTTTCCTTTTTATTGGAAATTCTCCTAAAAATACACTACTTTGGAAGAATTCCACGCGTACTCCTTGGTCTTTTTGAAGAGTTAGAGCCAGTGGCGAACCGAGGATTTAGGGTCCGTGGGTGCCCGGGAGGGTTGACACCCAAAACTTTAATTCTATTCCATTTTTATACATTTCTTACATAATAATACCTAGTCTGAATCAAATTTAATTGTGCGGGAGCACCAGAAAATTGGACATAGGTCCGCCCCTAGTCCAAGCTGCACAGTGTTGAACAACCATTGGTTATTGAATCTTTTTCTATTATGCATATCTTTGTCATCTGTTTGTGTTTCAAAATTAGTTTGTTGTTTAAACACAAGTAGATGACATTCCAGGAGCTGCGAGTTGATGGAGCTTATACTCAAAAGTTTACATCTACAAAGAAGGGAAAAGGCCGATTTTTCATCAACCTTATCTTAGAGGAATTTATTCATCCGAGGGATGGTTCATGAAGCTGATGGAGGATAGTCACCAGTTCGTGACAAGGGATCCACAAAAGGCTCACCTGTTCTATCTTCCATATAGCGCACGTCAGTTGCAAAGGGCACGATATGTGCCTAACTCACATAATCTTAAGCCGTTATCAGTGTTCCTGAAGAACTATGTGAACATGCTAGCTGCGAAGTATCCTTTCTGGAACCGAACACGTGGCTCAGATCACTTTCTTGTTGCTTGCCATGATTAGGTATGAATGCTTATCAGTATTGTCTGCTAAATTAGTTATTTCTTCCATAAGCATTCTTCTGTGGACCTTAACTTTTAAATTTGCATTTTACACATGGGGAGTTGGACTTACTTTTATACAAGAAAAGAGTAGACTGATCTAGTGATAAGAGCTCAACATGTGTGGTTTAGATGCATGCCAAGGTTAGAGGAGCGGATTATTATCCATCGAGTTTTGAACCGTGCATCAATGATCTTCTGGTCTGTTATAAAAGAAAAGTTCTTTTCCTGCATAAGAAGCTACTCTCTCCGCCCCAATTTATTTGACACTCTTTATCACCTTTCTATAGTTTCAAAAAGAATATCGCCTTTCTATATTTACAAACAATTTAACTATAAAATTCTCATTTTACCTTTAGTGAGATGATTTATAGCCCACACAATTATCTATGTTTTTTTTACACCGTAAGTTTTGGAAGTCGCTTAAACTTTGTGTCAGTCAAATAAAAGCACATAAAATGGAATGGAGGGAGTATATAGTACAAATAAGAAAAACTTTTTTGCAATTATTATGTGTTGAACTCTTTTCTGGTCATTGATTTGGAACGTGATGCGTTTTCGATTGACGAGTATTTTACGTTTTCTTACTATTATGTTTTAACAAATTCTTACAGGGACCTTACACTCTAAAGGACCATGAGGAGCTAAGTAGAAACACTATAAAACTCCTCAAGTATTGGAGCAACAAAGATGAATCCATACGAATTTATGGGGCTTTACCTCATAGAGTCTCGAGAGTTATGTCTTATCCCGAACACATGAAATCAAGCAAGTACTGCCATTGTCCGATGGGTTATGAAGTGAACAGCCCGAGGATTGTTGAGGCAATATATTATGAGTGTGTTCCGGTTATCATCGCTGATAATTTCGCCCTTCCGTTTAGTGAAGTTCTTAACCGGACTGCCTTTTCTGTGGTTGTTTCTGAGAAAGATATTCCTAGGCTAAAGGACATTTTATCAAGTATACCTCTGAGACGTTACCAGGCCATGCAAAATAACGTCAAGATGGTGCAGAAACATTTTCTTTGGAACTCAACACCGACTAGATATGATCTGTTCCATATGATTTTGCATTCAATTTGGTTTAGCAGGCTCAAGCAGCTTCAAGTATCACAAATATCATAATTCCTCGAGTTCTAGTTTTTCCTATTTTGTGGTCTATTGGATTTGGATTTATGACTTTTAGAGGCTAGAGCTTGTCAATTTGGATGTTGATATACAAAAACCTTTTCAAGAGCTGCAGCTGGTTCAGTTTCCTATTTTTCACTTTATTTGGAATCTATGAATTTGGAGTTAAAGATGGAATTGGTTTGGTTATACATTTTGCAACGGAGAGAGGAGAACACTTTATTTGGAACACTTTATGAAGATTGAGTTGAAAACAGGCTTGGGGCAGGAGCACTTCTCCAAATTTGGAATCCAACTCCGAATTGAATATGATGTTGTTGCTGTTTGTAGGGTAAAAGAAATCGCGGTTAAACTTTCTCCCAAACATCATGACTAGCATTTCACAGATTTCCGACATACTGAACTACTTGAAATGATCTCAAGTTTGGTGTTTTTGGAACTACTAGAAGTGTGCTGGTGTTGAAATGGTCGGCATATCTCTATGATGTCTATGCAAGCAACAGAGAGTTACTTTGAGAAAAAAAGAAGGATGAGGGGGAGAGCATTGAAAAGAAAGAAACGGAGAAAAAAATAAGTAGAAGAAGAAGAAGAAAGTGAAGCGAACATTTTCCACATTCTACAACACTCCTTTGTCGGGGATGTTATGTCTTGATAGATGCGTTGTGACTGAGCTGATAGTTTGGAGTCGATGATTGTGAATGAGTTTACTGAGCTTTGACAGTTGATACTGACGTACACCAGAGGCGAAAATATAGAGCCAGAGAAATGAGTACGATCTTTATCTTCTTTCTTTGTTTATGCACACATAGTTCAAGTCAAAAACAGTAAGTTCAGTTGAGCTAGTAAAACTCGTAGTTCAGATGATAAAATTATCTATTTTAGAATTCATTTTGTGTATGCATATAAGCTCAAAAACAGTTAATATGCATCTGGCATCTGGGATGATGCATATAAGATGACATGCCAGTGTCGAGTAACCATGAGACTCAGTGCGGACAAGTTGTAGTCTCACAATTAGAGTTTTTACTTGTTAGTTGACGTTAAAGTTTGAGTCTCACAATTAAATCCCTTTTGGTTTCTTCATATGCTAGATATATGTATGTATGTGTACATACATACATACATACATATATATATATATATTCGAAGTTTTTATCAACATGAGCCATTTTTCAAATCAATCCACCAATGTAATATGTTTTCTGAAAACTAGTATAAACATTTTTGCAGTAACGTATTAGGTTTTAAAATAATTAACGGACCTCTTGATAGGTAGTTTGTCTGTGCTATCATGAGAACAAAGACAGAAAACCAAGTTCAAGTTATAAATTCTGAATGTACAATTTAAGAACATGAGATCACACACTAGGCACAATCGAAACAAGAAATTACTCAGTGTACAATCAAGCAATCAGAAAGCACGACGAGTACAAACAAGGAACAATCATTGGCAGAAAATACATTACAACAAACTAGACTGGTTGAGGAAATACATTACAACAAACTCGACTGGTTGAGGAAATACATTACAACAAACTCGACTGGTTATAGGAAATACATTACAACAAAATCGACTGGTTAAGGAAATACATTACAACAAACTCGACTGGTTGAGGAAATACATTACAACAAACTCGACTGGTTAACTTTATCTCGAAACCTGTGGCTCTATTCTTCCATGAATGAAGAATAATTTGAGCATTTAATCCAAAGCATTAAAGCTACAGGTGAAATAACCCTTTTATAAGAAGAACATTATAATACCATCGACAATTGAAAATATGAAAGTTAATTGGCACATCACCTATGCAGCGGAAACAACGTCAACTTTGATCCTTCTGTCATCAGTTTTATCTTTCTTTGTAACAATGCTCTAAATTTGACTTGAAATTTTCATCATCCCATTCCAGTTGGCTCCACCATTCTGGTTGTCCTTCTATTATTTTGATGTTTTTGGAGGTTTGAATAGAGAGACTCAACTTCCTTAATCCGTAACACTTGATCACCGTGAGTTCCTCCAAGTGTTTCCACAAACTCTGTGGCTCCCCCAACGTTCCTAGTTTAGGTAAGCGATACAAGTTTAACTTCCGAACTCTTAGAATTTCTGAGTTGACAAGTGTTGCCTGATCACTCGAGCTGCATTGCACAAACAACTCTACCAGCTGAAGGCAAAGTTCAATTGGAATTTCTTCCAAGTGCTTGGGCACAGAACAAGCTCCACCATCATTGAAAAGACATGTTAAACTTGCACAATAAGAGATATTCAGTTGGCGTAATTTAGAAAATCTTAGACCCAAATATTGACCGAAAGCAGAAATACTCTTTAAATTATATACGAAATGGAGATGGAGATATTCCAGATTTGGCAAAGGGTCAAATTGTCCACTTCCTCCTGCCTCTGGTCCGAAAGAACAATAACAGTCCTTTATATGTAGTAATTTTAATCCATTAAAAGTGTTGTATGCAATCAACTTCCTGAGACACATGCATTCTTCCAAGTACAAATCTGAAGCAAACTGCAACATGCCTGAGAGCTCTCCGTTACTGAAATTTTCACACTTGTGGACATTTATCGTCCTTTCTGACTTGTTGTATGGTGATACATCAATTGAAGGTTCCCCAACTTCAATGAGAAATTCTTTCAATCTAGTCATCCAGCTGCAATCTCTATTGAAAGATGATGAGCTATCCACTCTAATATAAAGATAAGTCAGATTGTGTAGAGATGATATCTCATCAAAAGAGGTTGCTCCAAGACAGCTACGCGACATATTTAACATTTCAATGCCAGGAAATTTGAGGAAAAATCCTTTACTGATGATCTCCAATTTAGCAACAGGCAGATTTAATACCCTCAGATTTGTCAACTTGTTCATTCCCTCAGGCAGACAACATAACCTTGTATTATCACAATTAAGCGATTGCAAATTGTGAAGATTAGCAACAGGTGGTAACTCTGTCAACTTATAGCATCTTTGTAGTATTCGAGCACGTAGTTGACATAAACTATTGATGGAAGAAGGCAGTTCTTTAATACCAGTTCGACTCAGATTCAGAACTCTTAGAGCTGGAAATGCCAAAAAGAATTCCTGGGGTATTTTCTCAAGGTGATAATTGTCTTGCAAAAGTAAAAATGTTGTCTTTGGACATCTCGCGAAGCAATCAGGTAGACATTCAATTTTGTTGCTTACGAAAGATATTCTCTTGACAGAAGCTGATATTTTAATATGTGATATCTCAGTCAACCCAATTCCAGCTTGAAAAACAGAAGTGTGTTCATCCCCAAAGGTACTTGCTATCCATCTAGCAACATCACCAACCACGTCATGCATCTTCACAAAATCCATCTTAATATAGTCCTTCTCATGGGCTTCTAGCAAGCAGGCATCTTTTAGACTCTCAATCAACGTGATTCCCCTATTGTAGGCTTCTTCATATGTGTCATGTTCACCGAGGAACCCCTCTGCCCACCAGCAATTTATGAGTTCATCTGTTGAAACATCCGCTGGATATAAGGAGCAATATAAGAAACAAATTTGAATATCACCTCTCTTTTTGTTCACATGTTTGCTTCTTTGCTTGTTAGATAATTCAATATCCTGAGATTCTAAAGAATCAAAACTTCACTTGATGACCGTGTAAACCTTTTCCTCTACAACTTTGCTATGAGGTTCGAACATTCTAAGTGATTTTAAAGCATCTTCCCAGAGCTCCGCCTTTGTCTTCCCTCTCATGGATGATCCAATAACAATGATTGCTAAAGGTAAACCATCACACTCTCTTGCAATTTTCTTTGCCAATGGATGGATTTGCTCCTGATTGACAATATCCCCCACATTTTTGGCAAACAGTTGCCAAGATTCATCCTCGTCCAATGTGTAAACCTTCATTTCGACATCTGTTTTCATTTGGCTACAAACACTCAAAAAACGAGAAGTTATAATTACCTTACTTCTCGCGGAAAGTTGGGGCACGCCTACATCATCTAAATTTATAGCTTCCCAAACGTCATCCAATATGAGAAGAAAACTCGTTTCTTCCCTGAGCCTTTTACAGATTTTGCTTGAAATGCTTCGATCACTTGCCTCGCTATCTATCTTTATGTTTAATCTGCTGGCAATTTGTGCTTGAACTTTTCTTTTGTCTATTGGCGGTCTGGGAATTGTGACCCATATCACAACACCAAAAGACAGTTTACGACTCAGCACACCGGTGTTTAGGAACTCATTGTTCAGATTAGTCACCAATGTAGTTTTCCCAACTCCTCTGGTACCCCACACACCGATGATGCATACCTGAAAGGATCCAAAATCCAAATAACTTTATCCAGTGAAAGATGCACCAATGGACACACAAAAAAACATCTAGAAAATTAGTGAAACAAGAACATTGGAGGCTTTGATCACTATAATCTCTTGATCTCAAGTTTGTTAATATTGTCTTAACGGTGTTCAGGGAAGGTCTGTTAGAGTACGTGCCCTAATGATTTTAATATTATGCTCGACTGGTTGCCTATATGTGGAACAAGTAAGCTAACGTGGTTCACAGAAGTAAAACTTGAACATAGTATTTTTACGTGGAAAACACCCGGCTCAAGAAAGGTGTAACGAAACACGACCTGTACCTCTACAAGATTTAACCCCAACTTCACTATTTCACTTGAGCCTCAACAATCAACAAAAATACAAGACTTCTTGTAAACTAGGAATTAAAACTTCTAACTCCTACTTCTACAAAAACACAAATCTTCCCAAGATAAGTGTTCCCAAGTCTTCGAGTTTCCCAACTTGAAGACGTTAATCCTAACTCAGTTTATATTTCATTGAGACTAGAGATTACAACTTAATATGACTCAACGACCAACCTATTACACAAAGTCTATGACTCTAAGGACCGGGTTGTTCCAATAGCTCCTTGAAGTTGTAGAACTGATTTGTTGATTGTTGACTGTCTTTTCAGTGCATGAGTGGAACACTTGAATGTCGTTTGTTGTATTTAAGCCGACTCCTGATTGAGTCCTTTAGTTGATGTACACTTCAAACTTCAATAGGACTCCCAGGTGGTTTTACTCTTCATTGCTGCAGTTTCTCTCTCCTTGACTGGATAGGACTCTTCTTCTTTATCCCTTAGTCTTGTAGAACAACTTGATCAACTCAACTTCTAGATACTACATTTATCTTCTCCTTAATCGTAGCATCTGAAACAATTTTGAGCTTCCTTGCTTATCTACTTTTGTCTTAGTGCATTGTCAGCATTGTATCACTTCAACCAGTAACTTCTTTTTCATCACTTGTATGGGACAGCTTGCACAACATGTTTCATTCACATGTCCATCATCAAAACTTCACATTCCCTAACAAATTTCCCTTTTTTGATGATGACAAACTTAGCAGCATAGCATCCATCATAAGATCTTAACATACTCAAAAAAAGATTTTAAATAAAAGAACACTGAATGAAACAGGTTAGTCAATTGAGTTATAAGCATTGTATAATCTATTCTTTCCCCTTTTGACATCATCAAAAAGCTAGCCCAACAAGTGAAAAATGTTTAATAATCCATGGCCACAGGGGCTATCACTAAAACAATCAAGACTCAGAGCAAGAGAACAACTATGCATTATGAAAAAGAAGAAGCAGATCTTAATAAACAAAGAGGTCCATTTCATTCACAAAACAAGATACAATTATCATTACCCAGAAACAACAAAAAAGATAGACAATAGGGACCAGAAAAACAAGGAAAATATTCCTAAGGATCTAAGAAGGAGCTAAGTGGAGGAAGAAGGGGGAATAAGGGAGGTCAGCTTCCTAATAACATCAGCATTCTCAGCTCTTTCACGCTCCAAGAAAGCCATAAGTGAGGCAATCTGAGCTTGAAGAACTCTCTTCCCATCCTCATGAGCAGCCTGAGCAGCCTCCAGTGCAGCCTGAGCAGCCTCTACTTCTGCATGCTTTTCTGTCAGTGCATTTCTTAACTTCTGCATAGGGTTATAAACACTCCTAATTGAAATAAGTAACATCATATGGTTCACACTCCCTATGATATCCTTGGTAGTATGTGAAGACCATACTTGGACAGACACCCCAAACTCCTCAAACATAGAAGTGAGCCAGAATTCATAAGAGAGGTCATGCATATTCACTTCCTTGAGGAGAACCTTTTGCATATGCTTCAATATGAGTCGAGAAAAATCAATTTTCACCTCAGTGTCCAACAGTTCCATGAGAGTAAGGTCAATAAACTAGCACAATCCTTCTTTTCTTCCTAGGTATGATCATCTTATGCACTACATCAAAATAGAGTTGGTGGAGTGGAGACATCTCCCTCTTAAGAACTCTTCTATGATTGATCAGGTGAGGATTTACAGAGAACTTATGACAAATGTGAAGAGCAGAGGCAAGATTATCAAGAGGTGGCCAAGTGCACAAATGCCAAGAGCAGAGGCAAGATTATCAAGAGGTAGCCAAGTTCCCTTGACATAGTGACCCCACCCCTCAGAATGGATATGCAAGATTTGAGAAATGTCTGCAACATAAAGGTTCATAGTAACCCCTCAAACAGTGGTATAAAGCATCTCACCAATAACTACCCCATTAGTATAGAATTCATACACTTCAGGTTTGTCAAACTTCCTTTGAAGGTCACCCTCAAGAATTAGGTGTGACCATTCTTTAAACTCCAGTTTACCCAACAAGGTATGTATATCAACACCCCCAAAACCACTAATAACCCTCTCTCTAGAAAATTTATACTTTTAAAAGTGAAGGTGGTATTCCTCAGGAGTGTCCTGATGTGAGAATGGTTCTTGAACCTCAAAATCAGGATCTAACTCAGCAGTAGCATCCGGAGGTGAGTCAGAGTCAGATAAGCCAAAAGGAACAGGTTTGGTTACCTATTTCTTTAAATGAGAAGAGGACTTCGTAGGAGAAACTTTGGAGAATGAGAAAGCTTTGACAGTAAGGGTGGATTTAGAAGGCGAGGAAGCTTTATGGGTAGGTTGAGATGATGTTTCATGAGACAAGGAGGGTTTTGGGGCTTTGGCAATGATTGTCTTATTTCTTCTTACTGATCATCAGGAGAAGATGCACGAGGAGGAGTGGGATCAGATGTAGCCACACGTTTCTTTTTACTAACTTGAAGTACTTCTTCCAAGGAAGCATCTTTCCGTTGCTTTTTACCTCGAGTGTGAGGAGTACGAGGAGTGGAGACAATAGGAGAGGGTTGTACAGGAACATTGTCATAAACATCGATGGAGATAGAAGAGGGTTTTATTTTTGGTTTAGATCTATACCTTTAAGGAATTAGGTCTGCAATAGGAACATCATCTCGATCAATAATCTGAAGAGAAATTAGAGGTGGTAGTAAAGGTTCAAAAGATGGTGAAGGTTTGGAAGAAAATTGGGTAAAAGGGTTTTGCATATTCTTGACATTGCAAAATTGGATAATTTGATTGAAATTGAGGGAGGAATGAGTGGAGGTGAGGTAATATCGAGATGAAGTATAATGTCTATTGAAGGAGTAGTAGTGGAGTCAGTTGATGGCTTAGAGGAAGAGGATGCCATGGTGAATAAAGAGGAAAATAGTGATTTAATTGTGGCTATGTGAGTGGTGAATGATGAGAAGATAAGGAAACGTATTTAAGGTGGATAAAGAGAAGATGAAGCCTGGGTGAAGTGTATTTGGTGAAGGAAACGTAATGATTAGGAAGTCCAGTTTTGATGGGAAAGGTCTGGCAGCTTTTTGAAGGAGAAAGGCTTTTGGGTTTTTGGCGGTTTAAGTGTACCAAAAAGGATCATGTAGACAACCTGTTTCTCTTTATGCTACTATAGGCAAGAAATAATCATACCTGAATTCTAAAGAGAAAATAAACAAAATTGCCTCAAAGTTCCGGTCTCTCTGCAAAATCAATGCATAGCTGAGTCAATTTACTCTAAAATCTTGGAATTAGGATATGATGATAGGCGTATTTACACGCCTAAAGTACTATAATTTACCCATATTTTAGCTAAGTTTTGAGGACAAAATATATAATTCATGCACTTTTAGTCCTTTTTCCTGTAAGTGAGCTAACAAACGTGATTAGCAAGTTTTCAGGTATAAATGATGAAGATTCCAACATTTTATGGATAACTTGACGCCCAAGGAAGCTTCACGAAAGAAGGAAAGGAGAGCTTGGATGCCTAGGGACTAAAAGTGACGCATGGAAAACCTGTCCCGGGCAAAAACAACATTTCTAAAGACTTTGGGGATCAACAGTAACTTAGTAGGATTAGGATAATGATGCAGTAACCTAGTAGGACTAGGATAAGTAATGCAGTAGCTTAGTAGGAATAGGATATGGGTGTTATAAATACCCTATTTTGCTGGAGATTTTTATTATCCCCATCCATCCACCATCCATCCATCCATCAAAACAATTCTCCACCACCCTCATCCCTATTCTATCCTTCCCCTTTTTCTTCATTAATTCATTGTTGACATTATTTTTCATATATTCGACTTTTAATTTTTACAACAAGAGAAAAGCTATTTGCAAGGAATTCACGTGAGATTTTTATGATGATAATGTCTATTGTGTTTTCCGTTGCACTCAAGCGTAGCTAAACTTCTCTGTTGGGGTTATGGAAGCCTTATGAGATACTATCTATTGCTATGAGTTTATGAATTCGTGACACGTGTGCTGCTTATATCATTACTCTCTTCATCTTAATTCAAATTCTTGTGGTTTCAAACACATAGAATACACCAGTATAGCATTAACTTGTTCGAAAGAAAAGTTATATGTCTGGAAAAGAGATAATGTCAAGGTAATAGGGCACCAACTCCTGTTAAAAAGTTAGTGCCGTAACTGGATTAACCTCTTGGAGAATTTGTACCGTTAGATACGCTTTAAGCTCGAAAGAGTTAAAGTGAAATAATCCTTGATGGTCGAAAGACGCCTGAATTTACCATAGAATACAATTCTCTATAAGCACATGCATGTCTGGATTCCGCATAACTCATAACCAATAGAGACGTATAACTCATAAGGTGGACATAACCCTAACTCTCAATTCTCATTGGTTAAACATCTTACTAAACATTCTTTCTTTTTACTTTGATATTTTCTATTTTTACTCTATTATTTTGTTTACATTATTGCACGCTACAAAATCCCCCCTTTTACGAGACTTGCACCAAAAGTTTAATAATCTTTGCTTACTTAGTGACCAAGTATTCTTTGTGGGATCGATACCCAACCCAGTTGGGTTCTATATTTGACAACGACCGCTTACACTCTTACGATAGCTGTAGTTTGAGCGTTATCAGGATACACAACTAAATGTGTAAGACTGAATTAATCAATAATCACTTAAGAGCAGCTTATTCTAGTCAATCATTGAGGGAGATTTATATAATTTTAATCATCCCCAAGGCTAACTTATTCTTTTCAAAGTGTTCTCGATTCAAAGCCTTAGTGCATATGTCAACAATTTGTTCCTCAGTAGAATAAAATATAATTGATATATGACCTTTTTCAACATTATCTCTAAGAAAGTGATGTCTAATATCAATATGCTTAGTTCTTTTATGTTGAACAGGATTTTTGGCTATGTTAATGGCACTTGTATTATCACAAAAAATAGAAATACATCCAACATCTATATCAAAATCCATAAGTTGTTGCTTAATCCATAACAATTGAGCACAACAAGATCCTGCAACAACATATTTAGCTTCAACACTAGACAAGTCTACTAAATTTTTCTTCTTAGTGGACCAAGTAATCAAACATGATCCAAGGAAGTGTGCCATGCCTGTAGTGCTCTTTCTTTCAACCAAATATCCTGCATAGTCAGCATCAAAATATCCAACCAAGTTGAAATTACTACCTTTTGGGTACCATAAACCAAGATCACTGATTCCTTTGAGATATCTAAAGATCCTTTTTACAGATTTTAGACGAGACTCTTTAGGATTTGCTTGAAATCTAGCACATAATCCTACACTGAACACAATATCAGGCCTGCTTTCTATAAGATATAGCAATGACCCTATCATCCTTCTGTACATCTTTTGCTCCACATCAGGACCTGTTTCATCCAAATCAAGCTTTGTAGCAGTGGCTATTGGAGTGTTGATCTGTTTTACCTCTTCCATGGAGAATCTTTTAAGGAGTTCTTTTACATACTTTTGTTTATGGATTATTGTTCTAGATGTTGTTTGATTGATTTGCAATCCTAAGAAGTAATTTAGCTCCCCCATCATGTTCATCTCAAATTCACAACTCATGAGTTTGGCAAAATCATGAGTCATGTTCATGTTTGTGGATCCAAAAAAGATGTCATCTACATATACCTGCACAACCAATAGATCTTTTCCATTAGTTTTCAAGAAGAGAGTGTTGTCAGTTTTACCTCTACTATGACCATGCTCCGGTAGCAATTTTGACAATCTCTCATACCAAGCTCTTGGAGATTGTTTCAACCCATACAAAGCCTTATCCAATTTATACACATGATCAGGGAACTCCTTGCTTTCAAATCCTGGAGGTTGTTTAACATATACCTCCTCTTTGAGAATGTCATTCAAGAATGCACTCTTAACATCCGTTTGATATAGAATGAACTCCATATAGGTAGCAAAGGCAACAAGTAATCTAATAGCTTAAATTATAGCTATAGGAGCAAAAGTCCCATCAAAATCTATCCCTTCTTATTGATTATATCCTTTGACCGCCTCCTTGGACCACCAACCTTGTCTTGTTCCTTGTAACTATTCCATTCTCATCAACTTTATTTTTATACACCCACTTAGTCCTAATTATTGTTCTATATTTTGGGAGAGGAACTAAGTGTCATACTTTTTTCTCTCAAACTGATTTAGCTCTTCCTGCATGGCTATGATCCAATTAGCATCAACCAATGCTTCCGTTACCTTCTTTGGCTCAATTTCTAATAGGATTATGTAACACCCTGTAAAAGTCGTACATGGATTAGCCTTAAATAGAGTGCCCTTAGACTTAAAAACTTGAAAATTTTTCTAAGTGTAATGAGGACTTAGAGTCATTTTAGCTGGCAATCTATGGGATACAACTTTTCAACCTTCCCGACATCCGCTTTTAGATTTTCAAGTTGCGTTATGATCGGGAAATCTCATAGTACATCTCGGATAAGTTTCGGAATTTTTTGGAACGCATAAGGCTGCGTTTGGATTTAAAAACAGTAGCAAAACGCATAGACTATTGCCCAGTTTTCAGCATTTCAGTGTCAATTTCAAACGATCATAACTCCCTGTATATAATGAAATGTGTGAGCTATAATATATCAAACAAAATCTCTTCGAGTCCTCTTTCAATTGAAGTTGGTTTCATCCAATTTGAGTATATGAGTAAAAAGTTATAATCGATTTACTCCAGTCTACCAAACTGTCAACTGAGGGACAGATTTGACCTTAATTGTTCCTTAGGGGTATTTTGGTAATCCTCCACCCCTATATATACCACCAACACGGGATTTAATCCCTCAAACACCATAATACACATACTTTTCCCAAACTTGCTCAAGAACTCTCCCTAGGGTTTCAACATTAAAACCCAAGCAACTCAAGATTCAACCGCGGGTTCGTGAAACAAATTACAGATTTGGAATCCTCTCGACGTAGGCTTCGATAGACACCCAAAATTCGTGGAGAACAAGGTACGCGGGGTTTTCCTAAATTCTCATGGGCATAGAAAAATCATGTTTTAGAATGGAGTTTTAAATTATGTATATATATTTATGTATAAGATGTTTTAACATCATTGTTTTGGTCTTTTGACCATCTCCAAAGCGATTTGACAGTTTATATACATATATGAATGAATGTGTTTCAATTTTGAATACATGAACTTGCAAAAGACATTTGACCACCAGGTGTTTGATGAAATTTCTGCATGAATTGAACTTTAAGTTTCGGAATATGAAATCCTTTACATCAGTTACATGTTTTGGTGGTCTAAAATATGTTTTGAATGAAAGCTCTTGCTTAATACATTATGGCTCAGAAAAATCACGACTTGCAGGTCTTGGTATGACGATACCAACTCAGAATAATGCCATATCAGACTCAGACTAACAGACATTTCAGACTTTCATGATTTTAGACATTCAGAATGTTGCATGTACAGAAAAGGTTAAAAATGGGCATACAGAGATGTTAGGTGGTTCCCCGAAGAGGGCTTGAGTTCAAGCGACTCATTGCCTAAAACCATGGTTTGCCGACCCGGATATACTATTATGCGCTGACTTAAATGTCCTGTGGCGTATCAGACTCAGACACTCCAACCCTTGCGGCACACTTGGGTTGGGGGCTTCCCCGCCGAGTCAATGGCGGATTCCATACAGCCCATGGAATATCAGACTTGTAGGGGAATACCACCTAACTCAGAAGTAAAACACAGATCATGATTTGAAATGAATAGACAGGTTACATGTTTTCAGAAAGTGCCCATGTATTTTTCAGAAATAGTTCTATACATGATGTCTTGATGAAAAATTGCTTTCACTTAATATGTATATATATATATGTATGTTCCATTATACTTTTTTTTTGGATTGCTTCGCGTGTCAGTACTTTTGTGCTGACCCCCCTCCTTCCAGGCTCTGAGGCACAGTCTAGGGGTCCAGCTACTCAGTAGACATTCTCGGATTTGCAGACTTGATCTCACAGTGGTGAGCCTTCTATTATTCGGAAGGCCTAATTATGTCAGACATTATCTTATTTATTATGTTTTTGGTTTACTGGGGGCCTTGTCCCAGTTTTTTTTCAGACAGATGTTTATGTTCTTAGTAGAGATTTCGCAGACTGATGTCAGATAGTATTATTCAGAAATGTTGCAGAACTTGACCATGTTTTCCGTACTCAGTTTCAATTCCGGATTTTATTATGATTATGAATGTTGTGCATGATAACCAGATAGAGAATGGGTGTTCCGGGCCTTCATGGTTCGGGATGCTCGTCACGGCTAGGGCCTAGGCTCGGGTCGTGACAAACTTGGTATCAGAGCACGGTTCATGGTCCCAGGGTGTCTGCGAAATCGCGTCGAGTAGAGTTCTGTTTATGGGTGTGTAGTGCGCCACACTTATAAACAGGAGGCTACTAGGCGTTTAGGAATGTTTCCCTTCTTTGTGATTTAGTTCGTGCTTCAGAGTCTAAACTGTCCCATTATTGAGTTGATTCAAGTGCAAAAAAGTTTAGAGTATACATGATATAGTCCTTTTCGATTACGTTCTATAAGATTTTAAAAATTATGGAAAAACTCGATAGGAGTCTGTTAGTGCATCAATATATGCTGATTCTGATGTAAATATTGATCCTGATGGAATCGTGCATTCCAGCTTAAGGTATTAAGTGTATATTGTCCCTCTCAAAATCTTGTTACAGTTGTGGACAATGTATAGCAGAATGTTGGAACTATATTTCTACCCAAATAGTAGCATAAGTTAAAGTGTTGTTGTCATAACCTATTGGTAGTGATATTGGACCAAGAAGTTGGTGATGTAAAGTCACAAAGTTAGAAGCCAGAGTGAGGGTGATTTTGTGTAAATGAATATTTCAGTGAATAATCGATGTTTGAGGATGAATTACCCCTTTATAGTGATAAACTAATGTGGTAGCTAGCAGCATGTGTGGATTGTATGGTAGTCCATGGAGAAAGTGTTTTACTCAGATTTTTATTTATACAGAATAATATGTATATTCTTAGACCATTAAATATTAGGTGTCAATTTTCTATCCCTTGTAATATGAAATCTTGTTATCATGATGTTTTTGAAAAATAAAAATAAATTTAAAGTCTAGTGAAGCCGTGTGGGGCTCTTTCGATTCACTACCATAGTTGCCTTGTCATCCATCTCATTTTCTTGTTCAAAATACAAAACCAAAGTCTAGTGAAGCCGTGTGTGGCCTGTTTCAATTCACTAGCAACTTTTTGTCCAACTTGTTGTCCAACTTGCTGTTCTTTCATTGGTTTAATATATGTATGGCTGAATCTGTTTGCATGAGATAGAGTTGGTAATGAAGTGATTCATCCTTGTGTGTTATTAGTTGAAGGTAGAGAAGGAGTTGTTGGTCAGGGTGATTTGTTGATTGCTTGAATGTGGAAATGGCTATATTAGCGAGTAAGTTATGATTATAGACTCATGGTTGTTTGAGGAATTTGAAGGCAGTCTAAATGTATGAATGAGTGAGTAAGTATGAGGTGAGAAATCCGTATAAGTAGATACAATTGTACGGGGTTATAATATAAGATTAAGGTTGACCATGTCTATTATGAGGCTTTAACCCCCTTGACCCTCTTTTCATTGGTAGTTGTAAACTAGTGCTACTTGTGAGAAGGTATGTAGTAGATTTTTGAGATATTTGGGTAGAATATCCCAATTTGATGGATTAGTGTATTTATATTATGTTGCATTCTTCATTGGTGGTAGATGATTGATACTAAACTATAGGCTTGAATTTAAATGGTGTGGTGGTAAATAGTGGCAAGAGTTTGTTGATGCATATTTTGTGGGATTAATTTAGTATGCTTGAGGTGCTGAAATAGTACATTCTAACGGAATGATGATAAGTTAAACCGTTAGGTCATGATCGATTATTATGGTTATGAAGTTCTAGTGCACTAGTGTTTCGTGATGTTTACTTATAGTTTCCAAGTAAAAATTTTGTGTAAGGTTGGGTTGTAAGTCATGCATAGCACTAGATATTAAGTTTGAATAGTTGAAGTTCATAAAGGTGGATGTGATGATTTCTTGATCAATGATGTTAGTTATATGAAAGTGATCTAATAGGCTTGAACGGTGTGTGAAATGGCTTAAGTTTAAATTGATTCGTAATGAAGTATAATGTTGTGGGTATGGTGTGTAAGTATGCCCAAGGCGATATGGAGTTGTGGCATTTCTCTAAGACTATTACATGTTGTGTGTGACTAGTGGTACCATGGAGTTGCTAGTTTGAAAAAGACTAGTTAGATGATATATGGTGTTCTAGATAGCCAAGTTAAGGAGCCTTGATTGATAGTGTTGAGCCTTTTGATGTGATCTCGATTCTCATGGTAGAGAGATATAAGTTTGGAGTAGCAATATTAGTATGCTAGGACGGAAGTGGTATGGTTCATCAAAGGCTTGGTGATATCCATGTTAAGTGTTAGAATCTAAGTTTGAGTTTTGAAGGTTGAACGGATAGAAATAAGTGTGCAAGCATTATACTTTGACTATTGGTGGCTATGGAAAGATAGAGTGTATCCCAGAAGGTAGTCATTCGGGTTGAGTTCTATGATATGCATGTATTGTCAATTTTTTCAGACCCTAGAGTGCAGTAAGTGTAGTTCAGTTAGAATCTGGTAAGGGATCTCCCAAACGCTAGATGATGACTTGAAGCTAAGAGGGAGATGATAGAACGAATAACCAAGTAAGGCTCTCAGATTCTAGTAGTGATGCAGTGTGATTTAGAACATCAGAAAGTAAGGGTGAATCTCAACCCATTCCTACCTCAATATTTTTATTTTTTATTTTTTTTGTTATCCGGATGCTTACTCATGCCTTACGATGCAGTTCCGTGATAATAGTTCATGATTCCGGTATATGATAGAGAGTCACGTACTCTTCCAATTCCAAGATAATGAGTTCTAGTTCATTCAAGTAGTCGGAATCACATTCCTTATGTTATGAACTCTAGTTGAGGTCATGCAACTCATGACGCATGTACTCACTCTTTATAGTGTGCTCAGTCCCATATAAAGATCTTTTTCACGCTTGAGGGTCTTATGTTTTAACCTTTTAGTTACCCTTCCTATGCAATGATAGTGGTGTTGATGTAAATGTTCTTGTTGATGGAAGATCATAGTATATTTTTTTAGATAAGGCCATAAGTATGAAGTAAGATTTGGGGCCAAGTCTTTGATACATGTGATGGAAAAGTTTGTGTGTGTATGTTTTTAGGATAGCGCGTGGGAGTTATATTGATAGTAGTTTAGAAACTATGTGAAGTATCTACTTATGGGTGTTTGCCTTGAAGTTAACATGTGGTTATAAATTAGGCTTGAACGACGTTTTGGGATTGTAGTGGAAGGTCGCCATATGCATTAGCGACTTCATATTAAGAGTTCAGTGTAGTCATTGAAGTGGTAAGGCATGTTATGCTTAGGATGTGATTTTTAAAAGAGGTATAGAAGGTGGCATCATATGGTTTAGAATAATAGCGTGGTGTAGCATGTTGTATTTTTGTGATTTAGAGTTAGGCTTGATCGCGGGGTAAGGATTAAGATATTTTAGACATTAGTAGAAAAAAAAAAACATTATCAATGCTCATATGAGAATTTTAAGCTGAGTTGAATGAATATGATATTTATAGGGAATAGTATAGTTAAGGGATATTCGGGAAGTGCTCTAAGCCTTAAAGTAAGAAGTTGTATTGCCAAAGGTCTGAAAATTCTATCCTAATTTAGGAGTTATATGTCTATATTCCAGACTGCAGAGTAGTGTCAATGTTGTGATTTCCTCAGTGGGATGTTTTGTGTAATCCATACCCAAGATTCATGGTTCCCTATTACTGCTAGAGCTTCCTTAGAGAGAGTGTTGAAGAGAATACTCCAGTTAAGTATGAGGGTGTAGTATAATTCAGTCTGTATGGCCAATAAGTCAGTTTAGCAGTCAGATTCGCATGACTTGTTTTCTTGTCTTTGCACTTATTCATGCTACTCGAAATCTCAGACATGCTACTAGTCGAAGATAGAGTATACCAGTAGTTACGAGTATAGCCCAGTTCATGCATCATGTATTAAATTCAGATTCCAAATGTTCAGATCAGTGTATTTTTATTAGAGGACATGTCATGTCCGCGTTATTCCATATATTTAAGGCTTCAACAAGTTCCTACCCATCATTCGAGGACGAATGATCCCAAGGGGGAGATAATGTAACACCCTGTAAAAGTCGTGCATGGATTAGCCTTTAATAGAGTGCCCTTAGACTTAAAAACTTGAAAATTTTTCTAAGTGTAATGAGGACTTAGAGTCATTTTAGCTGGCAATCTTCGGGATACAACTTTTCAACCTTCCCGACATCCGATTTTAGATTTTCAAGTTGCGTTATGATCGGTAAATCTCATAGTACATCTCGGATAAGTTTTGGAATTTTTCGGAACGCATAAGGCTGCGTTTGGATTTAAAAACAGTAGCAAAACGCATAGACTATTGCCCAGTTTTCAGCATTTCAGGGTCAATTTCAAACGATCATAACTCCCTGTATATAATGAAATGTGTGAGCTATAATATATCAAACAAAATCTCTTCGAGTCCTCTTTCAATTGCAGTTGGTTTCATCCAATTTGAGTATATGAGTAAAAATTTATAATCAATTTACTCCAGTCTACCAAACTGTCAACTGAGGGACAGATTTGACCTTAATTGTTCCTTAGGGGTATTTTGGTAATCCTCCACCCCTATATATACCACCAACACGGGATTTAATCTCTCAAACACCATAATACACATACTTTTCCCAAAATTGCTCAAGAACTCTCCCTAGGGTTTCAACATTAAAACCCAAGCAACTCAAGATTCAACCGCGGGTTCGTGAAACAAATTACAGATTTGGAATCCTCTCGACGTAGGCTTCGATAGACACCCAAAATTCGTGGAGAACAAGGTACGCGGGGTTTTCCTAAATTCTCATGGGCATAGAAAAATCATGTTTTAGAATGGGGTTTTAAATTATGTATATATATTTATGTATAAGATGTTTTAACATCATTGTTTTGGTCTTTTGACCATCTCCAAAGCGATTTGACAGTTTATATACATATATGAATGAATGTGTTTCAATTTTGAATACATGAACTTGCTAAAGACATTTGACCACCAGGCGTTTGATGAAATTTCTGCATGAATTGTACTTTAAGTTTCGGAATATGAAATCCTTTACATCAGTTACATGTTTTGGTGGTCTAAACTATGTTTTGAATGAAAACTCTTGCTTAATACATTATGGCTCAGAAAAATCATGACTTGCAAGTCTTGGTATGACGATACCAACTCAGAATAATGCCATATCAGACTCAGACTAACAGACATTTCAGACTTTCATGATTTTAGACATTCAGAATGTTGCATGTACAGAAAAGGTTAAAAATGGGCATACAGATATGTTAGGTGGTTCCCCGAAGAGGGCTTGAGTTCAAGCGACTCATTGCCTAAAACCGTGGTTTGCCGACCCGGGTATACTATTATGCGCTGACTTAAATGTCCTGTGGCGTATCAGACTCAGACACTCCAACCCTTGCGGCACACTTGGGTTGGGGGCTTCCTCGTCGAGTCAATGGCGGATTCCATACAGCCCGTGGAATATCAGACATGTAGGGGAATACCACCTAACTCAGAAGTAAAACACAGATCATGATTTGAAATGAACAGACAGGTTACATGTTTTCAGAAAGTGCCCATGTATTTTTCAGAAACAGTTTTATACATGATGTCTTGATGAAAAATTGCTTTCACTTAATATGTATATATATATATATGTATGTTCCATTATACTTTTTTTTTGGATTGCTTGGCGTGTCAGTACTTTTGTGCTGACCCCCCTCCTTCCAGGCTCTGAGGCACAGTCTAGGGGTCCAGCTACTCAGTAGACATTCTCGGATTTGCAGACTTGATCTCACAGTGGTGAGCCTTCTATTATTCGGAAGGCCTAATTATGTCAGACATTATCTTATTTATTATGTTTTTGGTTTATTGGGGGCCTTGTCCCAGTTTCTTTTTAGACAGATGTTTATGTTCTTAGTAGAGATTTCGCAGACTGATGTCAGATAGTATTATTCAGAAATGTTGCAGAACTTGACCATGTTTTCCGTACTCAGTTTCAATTCCGGATTTTATTATGATTATGAATGTTGTGCATGATAACCAGATAGAGAATGGGTGTTCCGGGCCTTCATGGTTCTGGATGCTCGTCACGGCTAGGGCCTAGGCTCGGGTCCTTACAGAATACCTTGAAAGCACATATACTTCTTAATCCAGACCTTGTAGTGATCCCAGAAGTGAGATCAGTGAGAACATTTTCAATAGGATTTGATCCTTGATACTTGTAACCTTTTGGGACCAAGCCTAGTGAGCTACTAGGATCACTGTTGATATTTTGGGATGGGGTAGTTGGGGGCTCGTTTCCCCCTATCAATGTTCCTCCAGATTTAGTTCCCCCTATTGAGGTGCCTCCATGTTTGGTTGCTCCAATCGATGAATCAGGTTGTGTAACCTGTTCCTCAGAGTCACTTCCTTCCTGCAGGTTAGTCTTAACACAAGATTCATCAAAAACTACATACATGCTTTCTTCAACACAGTTAGTTTTGTTGTTTAGAACCCTATAAGCCTTACTGTGAAGTGAATAGCCTAAGAAGATTCTCTCATCACTTTTAGCATCAAATTTTCCCAGATTATCCTTTCCGTTATTATGTATGAAACATTTACAATCAAAGGTTCTAAAATGAGAAATGATTGGCTTTCTTCCTTTTAGTAATTCATAAGGAGTCTTCTTTAACATAGGTATGATCATGCATATATTTATGATATATACTGCAGTACTTATTGCCTCAGCCCAAAGGTTTTTAGCAATATTTGTTGCAAGCATCATTGTTCTAGCCATATCTTCTAACGTTCTATTCTTCCTTTCCACTACTCTATTTTGTTGTGGGGTTCTACGAGCAGAGAAGTTATGATCTATACCATTTGCTGAACAAAATTCTAAGAACTTCACATTCTCAAATTCTGTACCATGGTCAGATCTTATGAAAACTAATGAAGTTCCCAGTTTCTTTTCAATTTTCTTGATGAAAATTGCAAAGATATCAAAGGCATCTTCTTTAGAGGCTAGAAAAAATGTCCAGGTGAACCTGGAATAATCATCAATAATTACAAAAATATACCTTTTTTCACCTCTTCTTTGAAGTCTCATTGGTCCACACAAGTCCATATGAACCAGGTCAAGATACTTGGTAGTGCTAACATGGTTCTTTGACTTAACAGGTCAAGTGCCATGATTTCAGTTTTATCAGCTTCATCATCTTCTGAATCAGATCCCCATGCTGCTATCATTGCATGTTCCTCCTTTCTTTTGTCCTTTTCTTTCAGTTCCTTTTCAGCCCTTTCTTTTTTCCATTCTATTTCCCAGACTGGACAATCCCTGATCTGATGATCAGTCTTTCCACACTTTTAGCATCTATTTAGATTGTTATTTGAACATTTTTTGCTACCTGTTCCCTTCTGTTTTTGAAGAATTTGCTAAAGTTCTTAGTTATTGTAACTTCCCGTGTTTCGGGCTAGAATGAAAACCGTCATTTCTATGCGTAGATGATCCAAAAGCCATAAATCCTATGCAAATTTTCCATGTTAATCAAGTATGTAGTGTGGTAACCTACTTGAGCATGAATTAAGATCATAAAGGTCCCCTAACTTAAAGACAAGTTGAAAGCTTTCCTATTGTTCGAGTTTTAGTGAGCGTCAAAACTTGAGTCTGCTTAAATCAACCATACCTCCTTGTATATAACGAAATAGGTGGCCTAATATATATCAAATGAAATATCTTAGAATTAGCTTTCCATCGATATCAAATTCATCTAAAACGGATACTCGGTGAAGAAGTTAGAGCATTTTTAGTACCAGCGTTCCCGATTGACTGGCCACCGCATCGCGATGAGTTTTAAATTAACAATTGTCAATTTCAGTAGCTCACCGTGATTTCCAGCGCGTCACGGTGAAGTCTTTTACGGTGTTCCAGTCCCGGATTTTAAATTTCAAGGTCAAATTAGACATTTCCCATAGCCCCAAACCCATCCAAACACGGGATTTAATCCCAAATACACCTAAATACATACACTTTGACCAAAATTCATCAAGAACGCTCTCTAGGATTTCAAACAAGAATCCCAAATAACTCAAGATTCAACCATGGGTTTCCAAAAGCAATTGAAGATTTGGAATCCCCAATCCGCAAGCTTCGAGAATTACCTATTATCTTTCGAGGTTAAGGTACGCGGGGTTTTCCTAAAATCTCATGGGCATAGAAATCATGATTTTAAAAAGGGGTTTTCAGATTTATGAATACCTTCATATTTTAGAAATCTTAACGATATTGTTTTGGTCTTTTGACCTTCCCTACATTGATTTGAAATTGTATATATATATATATATGTATGTGATTTAAGTTAATATTCGAATTGAGAGCATGACTCACATGAAATCCCTCTCTTGATGTGATTGTTCCCATGTTTCACATGATATGAATTGTTTTTGAAATGCATCTTGAAAAACATGTTACGAAGTGTCTTGATTTATGAATGATTTGGTTATGAATATTGAATTCAAAAGAGAGGGTCGTTTGTATTGAAAAATATTGAAAATACATATAATGAAAGAGTGCATGGATTTTGCCAAAAGCACATGACCACCTTATGTTTGAAGAGTTCTTGCATAGTTTTGACTTATACTTTTGGAACATGAAATCTCTTATACTATTTGCATGTTAGGGTGTTCTGAACTATGTTTTAATGAAAGAATTATGCATGATGCATTATGGCTCAGAAATAAGACTTGCAAGTCATGGTGTGACGACACCAATTTAGATTATACCATGATAATTCAGAACAGAATAGAAAGCATGTTTGAAATCAGTCTTTTCAGATGTTGAAACTAGAAAAATGCATGATTCAGAACAATATAAAAATGGGCACAAAGAGAGCATAGGTGGTTCCTCGAAGAAGGCATGAGTTCAGACAATCCGTTGCCCAAAACCGTGATTTGCCGATTCAGGTATATTATATTACGCTGGCCTAGTGCGGTGTGGCGTATCAGAATCAGAAACTCCAACCCTTGCGGCACACTCGGGTTGGGGGCTTCCCCGCCAAGTCAATGGAGGATTCCATACTGTCCGTGGAATATCAGAATTATAGGGGAGTGTCACCTAACTCAGAATTAATACGAAGATCAGAAACTGCCTTGTCAAGAATGATTTATGATTTTTCAGAAAGGTGCCCATGCGTTTTAGAACTATTTCATGTATGACATTTTGACAAATTGCTCTCCAACTATTTTATGTATATATACAAATTTTATTTTGGATTACTTTGTGTACCAATACATCTGTATTGACCCCTCCTACTCCCTCCAGGTTCTGAGGCTCAGTCTAGGGGTCCAAAGAAGAAGTAGTATTTATCAGACAGAGTTGCAATATCCAGTTGGTGAAATTTCGCTATTTTAGAAGGCCTGTCTTTTCAGATTATGTCATTTATTTCTATTTTGGTCTACTGGAGGGCCTTGTCCCAGTTTCAGACAGTTGTCAGATTTTCTTGTAGTAGAGATTTCGCAAACTGAGTCAGATGTTATTAGATATAGTTGATTTTCAATTTTCATGCTTATGCTGAATTCAGAATTGACCATGTTTCCATAGAAGATTATGTTTCCGCATCTTCATTTTTTATATGAATGTGTGCATACTTACCAGATAGAGAGGGACATTCCGGGAACTCATGGTTCGGTATGTCCGTCACGTCCAGGCCCTAGTTCGGATCGTGACAAACTTGGTATCAAAGCACGATTCATGGTCCCAGGGTATCTGCAAAATCACGTCGGGTAGAGTCTTATTTATGGGTGTGAAGCGCGCCACACTTATAAGCAAGAGGCTACTAGGAGTTTAGAAATGTTTCCCTTTCTTCATGTTCTAGTTCGTGCTATTGAGCCAGAATGTTCTTCTTCCATACTTTAATTCGTGCTATGGTGTCGCCCATATGAAAGTAAAACTATACCAATTCATTCTTTACTTTGATGTGCCCAGATATGTCTCATTATTGGGGTGATTCATGTGCAGAAGTTTACAGTCTATATGGCATGGCCCCTTCTGGTTGAGTCACGTAAGAGTTTAAAATTTTTGCAAGGACTTGAGAAGAGCCCGTTAGTGCCTTAGAGTGTATTGATTTTAGTGTGAACTTTGATTCCGATGAAATCGTGCTTTTTGTCCTACGGTATTAAGAATATTCCGGGTTTTTTTTTCAGAATTTATATTGGAAATGTCATGCTTAAGAGGGAACGATGTGTAGCAGAATGTTGGAACTGTATTTCCACCCGAGTAGTAGTATAAGTTAAGTGTCGGTGTCATGACCTATTGGTAGTGATGTTGGACCAAGAAGTTGGTGATGTGAAGTCACAAAGTTAGAAGTTAGAGTGAGGGTGACTTGTGCGTAAATAAATATTTTAGTTGAATAACCGATGTTTGAGGATGATTTACCACTTTATAGTGATAGACTAATGTGATAGCTAGTAGCATGTGTGGATTGTATGGTAGTCTGTGGGAGAAGTGTTTGACTCATATTTTTATTTATACAGAGTAAGATGTGTATTCTTAGATCATTGAATATTGTGTGTAAATTTTCTATCTCTTGTAATATGTAATCTTGTTATCATGGTGTTTTTGAAAAATCAAAGTCTAGTGAAGCCGTGTGGGGCTCTTTCGATTCACTAGTATAGTTCCTTTGTTATTCATTTCATTTTCTTGTTCAAAACACAAAAATCAAAGTCTAGTGAAGTCGTGGGAGGCCTATTTTGATTCACTAGCAACTTGTTTTTCATCTTGTTGTTCTCGTGTTGGTTGGAACTGGGGGTTTAGGGGCGAAATGGCAAGAAAGGTGGTAAGGGCGGTTTATTGAATATATGTATAGACGAATCTTTTTGCATGAGATTGAGTTGGTAATGAAGTGATACGTCCTTGTGTGTTAGTTTAGTATAAGGTAAAGAAGGAGTTATTATTCAAGGTAGATTATTGTTTGCTTGAAGTATGAAAATGGCTAGATTAGCAAGTAAGTTAGGATTATAGACTCATGGTTGTTTGCGGAATTTGAAAGTAGTCTAAATGTACTCTTGGTTAAGTAGGTATGATGTGAGAAAATCGTATAAGTAGATAAGATTGTATGGGGTTATGATATAAGATTAAGGCTGACCATGTCTAGTATGTGACTTTACAGACCTTCTTTTTGTTGGTAGTTGTAAACTAGTACTACTTGTGAGAAGGTATGTAGTAGATTTTTGAGGTATTTGGATAGAATGTCCCAATATGACGGACTAGTATATTATGTTGCCTTCTTCATTGATGGTAGATGATTGATGCTAAACTATTGGCTTAAATTTAATGTAGGATGTGGATGTGAGAATAGTGGCTTAAGATTAAGGATGAATGTTTTGTGAGAATTGTGTGTAAGGTTGGGTTGTAAATCATATTTAGAACTAGACATTATGTTTGAACAGTTGATGTCCATGAAGGTGGATATGATGATTTCTTGGTTAATGATACTAGTTTTATGGAAGTGATCTAATAGGCTTGAATAGTGAATGCCAGAGCCTAAATTTGTTTGATTCGTAATGAAGTATGATGTTGTATGTATGATGTAGAAGTATGCCCAAGGTGATATGGGGTTGCGGTAATTTTTCTAAGGCTATTACATGTTGTGTGTGGCTAGTAGTACCGTTGAGTTGCTAGATGGTATCTGGTATTTTAAATAGCCAAGTTAAGGAGTTCTAATTGATAGTATTTAGTCTTTTGATATGATCTTGATATTCATGGTAGAGAGAAATAAGTTGGGGTCGCGATATTGATATGCTATGACAGAAGTAATATGGTTCATCAAAGGCTTGGTGATATCTATGTTAAGTGTTATAATCTAAGTTTGAATTTTTGAAGGTTGAACTGAAAGAAATAAGAGTTGAAGCGCTATAGGTTATGTACTCCAACTATGGGAATACTCATGAAGATTCGAAGTTAGTAAGTGTTCAAGTATTATATGATGACTATTGGGTCTATAGAATGATAAAGTGTATCTCAGAAGGTGGTATAAGCAGTGGGTTTTTCACTTCCAGGTGTAGTTATTCGGGTTAAGTTCTATTAATTACGTGTATCGTCGTATTCCAGACCCCAGAGTGCAGTGAGTGTAGTTTAGTTTAGAGTCTAGTAAGGGGTCTCTCGAACTTAAGATGATGGCTTAAAGCTAAGGGGGAGATGATAGAACTAGTGACCAAGACAGGCTCTCAGATTCTTGTAGTGATGTCAGTATGATGTAGAACATCAGGAAGTGAGGGTGAGGCTCAACCCATTCTTATCTCAGTATTTTTCAGTTATCCCAATACTTACTCATGCTTTATGTTTTAGTTCCACGATCATAGTTCATGTTCAGGTATATGAGAGAGAATCACGTTCTCTTCCAATTCTAAAATAAGGAGTTCCAATTCATTCAGTAGTCGGAATCACATTCCATATGTTATGAGCTTCAAATTTAGGTCATGCAACTCATGACTCATGTACTCACGCTTTATAGTGTGCTCAGTTCCCATAATTCATTCTATACTCTTTATGATTGACGAGATTCAGCTTATAGTCATGTATGCCCCAATTCAGATCACTTTGATGAATCCCTGATGTTGATTTGCTATTCCTTCAGCCTCATTTAAGTGTCAAGTCTCGTATAATATCCTCCCATGTTTCAAGGTCTTATGTTCTAACCTTTTAGTGACTCCTACTTATGTGATGATAGTGGTGATGAGTAAATGTTTCTTGTTAACGGAAGATCTTAGTATGCTTGTTTTAGATAAGGCCATAAGTGTGAAGTAAGATCTGGGGCCAAGTCTTTGATATATGTGATGGTTAGTGAAAATTTGTGTGTGTATGTTCTTGGGGTAGCGCGTGGGAGTTATGTTGATAGTGGAATAGAGAATATGTGAAGTATGTCCTTATGGGTGTTTGCCTTGGATTTTATATGTGGTTATAAAGATAGGCTGGAATGACGTGTTGAGATTTAAGTGGAGGAACGCAATATGCGCTAGTGAATCCATAGTAAGAGATCAAAGTTAGTCATTGAAGTAGTAAGACACGTTATGTTTAGGGTGCTATCTCTAAAAAGGGTATAGAAGATTGAATCATATGGTTTGGACCATTATCGTGGTGTGGCATGTTGTATTTTGTGATTTGAAGTTAGGCTTGATCATGGTAAGAGGACTTATGTTACTTTAGGCATTAGTAGAAAGATTTATCAATGCCTATATGAGGATTACAATTTGAATCAACGAGTATGGTATTTAAAGGGAATAATATAGTCAAGGGAGTATTTGAGAAGTGCGCTCAGCTTGAAAGTAAGAAGTGCATTGCCTAAGGCCTGGTAGTTTTATCCTAGTTTATAAGTTATATATCTATATTCCATGCTATAGAGTAGTGTCATTGTTGTGATTCCTTAGTTGGATGTCTTGGGTAACTAGTGCCCAAGATTCTTTGCTCCCAAACGCTACTATGACTTCTTTAGAAAGAGTGTTGAATGAGATACTCCAGTTAAGTATGAGGGTCCAGCTTAATTCAATCTGTATAGCCAGTAATTCATTTTAACAGTCAGATAGACAAGTTACTTAGGTTTCCACCTTTTCACCCAATCCTACTATCCGAAGTCTCAAGCGTATGACCATCCCAAGAGATAATCTATTTCATCCATGTAAGCTGCGAATTCAGTTCAGTCAAAGCATCATGTTTCAGATTCAGCTACTTAGTCATGACTCGGCTCAGATGTCTTTTATCTGCTGAAAACCATCTAGTCAATACATTATGAGTTCTGTCAAACTCAATAACTTTGGTTGAGATCCTGCATTTCTCATAATAAATTCATTGAATAAGTACAAATAATCAATTTAGAACGCAACAACTTAGAAGAATTAAAATTTCTGACCTGTAAGCTTCAACTCCGAGCTCGGCCTATGTGTAACAGGATTTTTAATAATTGAACATTCCCATCCACTGCAGAACGCCAAGAACCACACAAACACAACTAGAAAAAAAGACAAAGAAGGTTATCTTTAGAAGACTATGGCCTAAAGTCTGGCCATACATTAATTTTAAGAGTCCCTACCCAGAAAGAAACATCTATGATTCCTTTTGACTAAAGGATCCTTCTCTGCATCTAGTATGCCCCTAAACTATGACCAAATTTTCTACGACGCACTCCAACTTTATGGGGGTCCTATTATCACCCTGAACTAAATTTTAGCTTATTTTTGTCGGCCTTTTTAGATGACGTGGCACCTTTGAAGTGAGCTCCATTTTATGCAATAAAGGTACCACGTCAGCACAAAAAAGGTGACAAAAATACGCTAAAAATGAGTTTGGGGGGAGGGGTAATAGATAACCCGTGAAGTTGGAGTGTGTCGCAACAACTTTGGCCATAGTTAGGAGAGGTGGGTTTTTTTTACGGGATGCTTATCTCAATATTTTCAAAAGTAATGTGTTTTGCTGACGTGGCACCTTTTGGGAACCTTTTTAGCTAACGTGACACCTTTGAAGTGGACCCTATTTTATGCAATAAAGGTACCACGCCAGCACAAAAATGTGACAAATTAAAAATACACAAAATGAGTTAGGGGGTAATAGAACCCCGTGAAGTTGGAGTGTGTCGAAGCAACTTTGATAATAGTTCGGGGGTACTGGATGCTTATCTCAATATTTTCAAAAGTGTGGTTTTCAAGCATGCCAACATGGAAAAAAGGACCAATCAATTGGTGTAACATGTACAATAAAATAAGAAAGAAGAGAAAATAAGCTATAGGGTGTGTGTGGTACGGATGAAAACGTTTTCTCATGTTCGATTGGTTAAAAAATTTGGAAAATATTTCATTAGCATTTTTCCCTTAATGCCTTTAGCTTATATTATGTTACACTTGTTCATATGTACCTGTCATAGGGAAGTTACCGTCGTGTGAAAATTTTCTTATGATTTTGATTAGGTTGAATCCTAATACGTTCTTCAACTTTCTTGGTCGAAACAAGAAATTACTCAGTGTACAATCAAGCAATCACACTATTGGAACCAGTAAGCACGGACAGTACAAACAAGTAACAATCATTGATATACAAAACTTAAGACATCTGACGTGAAATACACCATAGCAAACCCAAGCCGATTAACTTCAGCTCGAAACTTTGTGTTTCTCGATGGCAGAAATTTCCTTCCTCAGCTTTTCTACTTCTCTAAATGAAGCAACAAAAGTCAAGCTCAATACAACGTTCATCTTTCATGGAAAACATTTTCCATCATAATGAACACACCCTATGTGTTCATCGTTGTGCAGGGTCGAGGGAAGGGCCTCGCCACAAGGTTGTATTGTACGCAGCCTTACCTTGCATTTCTGCTAGAGACTGTTTCCAAGGCTTGAACCCGTGACCTTCTAGTCACGTGACAACAACTTTACCTGTTACTCCGAGGCTCCCCATCGTGCATTTGTCACAGTAAATTAATTAAATTATGTACATATTATTAATTTAGAACGCAATAACTTAAAAGAATTAGAATTCTGAATCCGCCTTTATGTACCATGAGTGACAATAATTGAACCCTTCCACTGCAGAAGGACAACAAAAATCTCAAGAGTCCTCACGAATTCCTTTCTCGCAGACTCTTCAAAAATGTTGCCGCACCCGTGTCGGATCCTCCAAAAACGCAATATCTTGTAAGGATCAGACACGCACCCGATGACAATTTTGGAGAGTCCGAGGAACATAGTTTTTATGTCTCACGAAGATCCTTTATTTCCGAAAATAAATCGAGAAAAATATGTAAATTAAATTGGACATACCGCGGAAAAAGAAAACGAAATGTTCAGAATGATGTAAGACTCGTTACATTATTAGGATCAGTAAAGTAAGACCTAATCTTTTGTATTTTTTTAATGAAAGGCATTCTATCTGGAGATATAAATTTGCGAAAAACATACTCAGTGAAATCCCACAGGAATGAGATGAGAAATTCATATACCGAATTGTCAAGCCACTTAACTTCAGTATTGTCGTGTGTACAACCAAACACCGGAAAACATTTTCCAGAAAATGACTTCACGTATGACAATCTAAACAAGAAATTACTCAGTGTACAATCAAGCAATCAAAATATTAGAACTAGAAAGCAGGAATAGTACAAACAAGAAACAGTTATTGGCATAAAAAACTTGTAAATACATCACAGCAAACTCGACCGATTAACTTTATCTCGAAACACTGTCTCTCTAGTGCAGCATGTTCCTTCCTTTGCTTTTTTTTAGATCTCTGAATGAAGCAACAAAAAGTGAAGATCAATACATAGTAGAGAACAAATAATCAATTATAATACTACCGACAACTGAGAAATCTGAAAGTTAATTGGCATATTACCTGAAACTGTTCGTAGGTTTAACCACTCTAGGACTCCTTTTTTTACTTTGACTTTGGTGGTTTGAATAGAGGAAGGCAACTTCTCGTGGTCGATTCGATCACAATTGATCACCTCATGTTCTTTCAGGTGTTCCCACATACTCTGCGGCTCGCCCAACGATCCAAATTTTGGCAAGTTTCTCAACACTAACTTCCGAACTCTTGGAATTTCTGTGTTGACGTGTGTTACCTTAGTTGGACTGCGTTGAACTAACAACTGTACCAGCTCAGGACAAAAGGTAATTGAAATGTCTTCCAACTGCTTGGGTACAGAAAAATCTTTACCAACTGTAAAAAGACATGTTAAACTTGCACAGAAGTGTATTTCTAGTTGACGTAATTTAGACAATCTTAGACCCAGAAGTTTACTGAAATCAGAATCACTCTTCAAATTATCTACAGAAACGAGGCTGATAAGCTCCAGATTTGGCAGAGGGTCAAACTGTGGACTTCCTCCTGGATGTCCAAAATCACAAGAACATCTCTCTATGTATAGTGATTTTAATCCATCAAATCTGTTGTACGCAATCAACTTCCTGAGACCCATGCATTTGTGCAAGTACAAATCTGAAGCAAACTGCAGCATGCCGGAAAGCTCTCGATTACTGAAGATTTCACACTTGGAGACGCTTATCATCCTTCTTGACTTGTTGAGTTGTACACGCGTTGGAGTATTCCCAACTTCAATGTGAAATCTTTTCAATCTAGACATCCAGGTGTGGTCTCGGTTGAAAATCGATGAGCTATCCAATCTAATAAAAAGAGAAGTCAGATTGTGTAGAGATGATATCTCATCAATAAGACTTAATGGCCTCAGATTTGTCATTTCTCTATCCAGCATGTCTAACATTTCAATGCTAGGCAATTTGAGGAAAAATCCTTTACTCATGTTCTTCAATTCAGCAACGGGCAGATTTAATACCTTCAGAGTTGTCAACTTGTCCATTCCGTAAGGCAGACAACATAACCTCGTACTATCACAATCAAGCAATTGCAAATTGCAAAGTTTACCAATAGGTGGTAACTCTGTCAACATGTGGCAATTTTGTTGTATTAGAGCAGTTGACACAAACTATTGATGGAAGAAGGCAGTGCTCCAATACCAGTAGCACTCAAATTCAGAACTCTTAGAACTGGAAATGCCAAAAGGAATTCATGGGGTATTTTCTCAAGGGGTTCATTGTATTGCAAAAGTAGAGATGTTGTCTCTGGGCATTTCGTGAAGCAATCAGGTAAACATTCAATTTCATTACTTACCAAAGATATTCTCCTGACAGAAGATGATACTTTGATATGCGATATCTTGGCCAACCCAACTCCAGCTTGAATAATAGAGTTGTCTTCATTCCCAGAGGTATTAGATTTTGATATAGCAAAATCACAAACCACATCATGCATCTTCAGAAAATCCTTCTTATGGGCTTCAAGCATGCAAGCATCTTTTAGACTTTCAACCATTTCGATTCCCTTGGTGTAGGCTTCGTCATACGAGTCATGTTCACCAAGGAACCCTTCGGCCCACCAGCAGTTTATGAGATCATCTGTTGTAACAGCCGCTGGATATAAGGCGCAATACAAGAAACAACTAATTTTGGTTGCAAGTTTGCTTCTTTCCTCTGAAGATATTTCGCTATCATGAGATTCTGAAGAATCAAAATTCCAATTGATTAGCTTGTAAATCTTTTGTGATTCGGTCATATATAATGCTACGACATGTTTGATTGGTCAAAAATTTTGAAAAATATTTTCTTTGGAAAAGCATATTCCTTAAAATGGAGGAAAATTACTTTCCTTGTAGAAGTTGGGAAAATTATTCAAATGTTTTTAGAATATTCTCTTATTCTTTAGCTTACGTACGAAACACAAGAATATAAGTAAGAAAACCACTTATTTTACTAGAATACATTTTTTCCTTCAAACCGAACACACCATATGTGTTCATCTTTCTTGTAAAATAATTTGAGCATGCATTTAATCCAAAACATTAAATCTACTAAACTCTTTTCAACAGAAGAAAAAAAAAAGATGCATAAAAGGATGCTGCAGGACAAATGATCAAATATTAAAGCATTGAGAAATGGCTGATCACCTGAAATTGTCAGTAGGTTCCACCATTCTGATAATCCTTTTATTCCTTTGATGTTGGTGGCTTGAATAGAAAGAGGCAACTTCTGGTGTTCGTTTCGACCACAATTGATCACCTCATGTTCCTCCAGGTGTTCGATTCGACCACAGTTGATCTCCTCATGTTCCTCCAGGTGTTCGATTTGACCACAATTGATCACCTCATGTTCCTCCAGGTGTTCGATTCGACCACAATTGATCACCTCACGTTCCTCCAGGTGTTCCCACATACTCCGTGGCTCCCCCAACATTTCTAATTTTTGTAAGATTTTCAAATATAACTTACGGATTCTTGGAACTTATGAGATGACATGTGCTGCCTGAGGTGAACTGCATTGCACTGACAACTCTACCAGCTGAGGACAAGAGGTAATTGAAATGTCGTCCAAGTGCTTGGGTACAAAAAAAGCTCCACCAAAATTAAAAAGACATGTTAAACTTGCACAAAAGTGTATTTCTAGTAGGCGTAATTTAGAAAATCTTAGATCAAGAAGTTGACCGAAATCAGAAACACTCATTAAATTATCTACAGAAATGAGGCTGAGACGTTCCAGATTTGGCAGAGGGTCAAACTGTCCACTTCCTTCTTCCGACGGTCCAAAATCACAAGAACATATCTCTATGTGTAGTGATTTTAATCCATCAAAACTGTTGTATGCAATAAACTTCCTGAGATCCATGCATTCGTGCAAGTACAAATCTGAAGCAAACTGCAACATGGTTGAGAGCTCTCCGTTTCTAAAAAATTCACACTCGGAGATGCATATCATCCTTCTTGACTTGTTGAGTCGTACATGTGTTGGAGTATTCCCAACTTCAATGTGAAACCTTTTCAATCTGCTCATCCAGCTGTGGTCTCTATTGAAAACTGATGAGCTATCCAATGTTACAAAAAGAGAAGTCAGCTTGTGTAGAGATGATATCTCATCCAAAGAAGTTCGTCCAAGATAGCTATCCAACATATTTAGTAGCTTCAGATTTGTCAACTTGTCCAGTATTTGAGGCAGACAACATAACTATGTACCTTCAGAATCGAGCACTTGCAAATTGCAAAGATTACCAATAGGTGGTAACTCTTTCAACCAAATGCAATTATGTAGTATTAGAGCACGTAGTTGACGTAAACTAGTGATGGAAGAAGGCAGTTCTCTAATACCAGTTTGACTCAGATTCAGAATCCTTAGAGCTGGAAATGCCAAAAATAATTCGTGGGGTATTTTCTCAAGGGGTTCATTGTCATGCAAAAGTAAAGATGTTGCCTCTGGACATTTCGTGAAGCAATCAGGTAGACATTCAATTTTGTTGCCTGCAAAAGATAGTCTCTTGACAGAAGCTGGTATTTTAATACGTGATATCTCAGTCAACCCAATTCCATCTTGAAAAACAGACGTGTGTTCATCCCCAAAGGTACTAGCAATCCATCTAGCAACATCACGAACCACGTCATGCATCCGCACCACCTTATCGGCTTCTAGCAAGCAAGAATCTTTTAGACTCTCAATCAACGTGATTCCCCTGTTGTAGGCTGCTTCATATGTGTCATGTTCACTGAGGATCCCCTCCGCCCACCAGCAATGTATGAGATCATCTATCGGAATAGCTGCTGGATATAAGGAGCAATACAAAAAACAACTTTGAATATCCAGAGATTCTAAAGAATCAAAACTCCACTTGATGACCTTGTAAACCTTATCTTCTACAACTTTGCTATGAGGTTCGGACATTCTAAGTGATTTCAAAGCATCTTCCCAGAGCTCGACCCCAGCCTTCCCTCTCATAGACGTTCCAATAGCAGTGATGGCTAAAGGTAAACCACCACACTCTCTTGCAATTTCCTTTGCCAATGGTTGAATATACTCCAGATTGGCAACATCTCCCGCATTTTTGACAAACAGTTGCCAAGATTCATCCTCATCCAATCTGGAAATATTCATTTCGATGTTTGTTCTCATTTGCCTACAAACCTCCAAAAAATGAGAAGTTATAATAACCTTGCTTCTTGCGGGACCTTCAGGTTGAGGCACACCTACATCATCCAAATTTATAGCTTCCCAAACATCATCTAGTATGAGAAGGAAACTCTTTTCTTCCTTGAGCCTTCGATAGATTTTGCCGGCAATGCTATATACTCTTTCCTCGTTATCTACCGTCAGGCTTAAACTGCTAGCAATTTGTGTTTGAACCATTCTTATGTCTGTTGGCGGGCTGGGCATGGTGACCCATATCACAACACCAAAAGAAAGTTTGGACCTTGATGCATCAAGTTTTAGGAGCTCATTGTTCAGATTCTTCACCAAAGTAGTTTTCCCAACTCCTCCCATGCCCCACACACCTATGGTGTATACCTGAAAGGATTTAAATTAAATTGTGAATACAGTTACATTCTTTGAGCTTGTATTAATTTAAATTGAACCAGGTTAGAACAATCTTGAGTTTGATTAAATGTTTCTAAATGCTAGTTGGAGCAGTAGTGTCGCTCACATTTTCCATTGTTGATTGAGTTAAGCCTTTATGTGTTATCTTTATGCTTTTAAAGTCTCTTTATACTTGTCTAAACCATGTACATATTTGATGCTTATTCTTTATAGATGATGAATGCGAACAAGTGGATACCGCATACTATGTGGCATCTAGTGTTTTCAAAGGCATTTTCAGGGCGTGTCGCCCCGGGACTTGTACCAACAATGCTCTAGGATGATAGGCGTAGATCCATAGGTCATAAGCCATAGAATTTGGGGAGTATTCTTCGTACGTAAAAGCGTAAGTCCTAGGCGTAAAAGCATACGCCCCGGACATTAATTATGTTTCTAATTGTTAAAAGTATTTTGCTATAAATCATGTTTTTATTATTGGTCTAATGGTATTTGTACTTTATGCTATCATATTTTCATACTGTTGTGATTTTTTTAAAGAAAAATAAATAAAGAAGGTAATTTTCATAGAAAATATTTATAATGTTTTCCTATATTAATGGTGATTTATTTATTTTTAATTGCAAAATTATTGAAAATCTTACTTTTTCTTATTTTCTTAGTAATACAATTAAAAAAGTGAAGTTACATGTGATATATGCTCCGTAATTACCAGGACCGGCGGGTAGTTAAATAAATTTAGGCAGTTGCCTAAGGCCTCCACTTATGGAGACCCCATTTTCTATCATTTATTATATTATTAGTGTAAAAAAAATTATAAAAGTTCTTTTTAAGTAGGTGGACAGCTAAAAAATTAGGATGAGATAAAAAAATAAAAAATTTAAAATTAAGAGATTTTGTTACCGTCAACGGATAAGTAGTTTATTATTCAGTTGACATCTCTTTTTACTTTTCTGGTAAAAAATGTTTCTTTTCTTTTTGATCTTTTAATTGCCTTTTTTTTTTACCCACTTTTCTCACCCTTTCTCTCTTACTCACGTTCACTCCTCTCTCTTTCTTCTATTCTTCTTTATTTTCTTTTTCCAAATTCAAAGACTCAAAAAGTTAACATCAATTCTATATATTGTTGATAATATGTTTACTTTATTGATAATTTCACTTCGAGGAGAACATAGTTCATGTTTTAAATTTGAAAAACACATTTTGAAGCGGCTAAAACATATTTGGGATCATCGATCAAGCCTTTGTATTTCTTGAATCGGATAATGTTATTTTAACTTTTTATATTATTTTTATATTTGATATTTTTTTGTTTGATAGTGCATATTGAGTTTAAACTATTTAATTTGTTAAAATTCATATGTCAAAAGGCTAGAAAAATAGATTTTAGATAAAAGCGTATATAACTTTTGTTGTTGTTGAGTTTAAGGCCTCCCATTCAACTTTCGCCTTAGGCCACTAATGTGCTTGAGCCACCCCTGGTAATTACGCCCAATGTTTTAGGGCTTATGCTTCACCTCTTGCTACGTAAAATGTCTTCTCTTATGGCCCCGCCTTTTTAAAATACTGGTGGCTTCTTTATGACAATCTCATACGAATTGTCAGGTAGGACGCGTGTGTCTACTTGTTCAATGTTATACAAGTTTAAATGCCTACTTATGCACATTCAAAGTTGGAGTTGCATAAATGTCCAGATTAAAGGTGCACGTTTATGTATTATGTCAAAAAAATACTCCTTCAAATCTCTTAATAGTTAACTGTCTATTTTTTTTTAATAATCGTGTTTTTCTGGCCAGTTTTCACATACTTCAATTAAATTCATCGAGTACTTGTCACCTCCCACCAATAACACATATAACCCACTCCCCCACCCCCCGCCCCCCGCCCCAAACCCCCCTCCCCCCAAACCAAAGTTGGAATTGGAGAGCTTTTACCATCTGAGCAAGCCACATCTTTTCATATTTAGTAACAATTTAACTTGAAACTTCTCATTTTACCCTTAATTAAATAATTTATAGCCACAAAATTTTTACCACTTATTTTCAACCACAAGTTTCACAAGTCTTCATTTGTTTCTCTCTTAAGCTACATGTCAATTAAACACCTTCACATAAATTGATAGTTTGGCAGTATTATTTTATAAAATCATACCTCGGTATACAAGTGCAACGCATGTACCGAGAAATTAGTTTATTTCAAATACACCGAGGTATGTGATATTAAAGAAAAGATGTAGTAGCACCCATGTATAATAGAAAAAAAAATCTACTTTTGACTAAAGAACATTTTGACTTATAAAATCTAACTAGACATGAATTAATGAAGTTAGCAATATTGGTTGATAAAATATTCAGAATTAAATCTTGGATTAATTTCAACGTTACCTTATCGTCTTCTAATAGTCGTAGCATTTCATTGAGATTCCTTGTTGCTGCTGACTGGCCTTCTATTGATGGTCCGTTGATGAGCTCAACTTGTTTCACCCGGTAAATTTCTACCACCAGATTGGATCCAAAGTTTTCTCCGACCTCTATAAGCCTGCACAATTGTTCTCGGATGTTCTGTGCTTGAGTGGAGACTTCCGAGTGAAGGCTGCATTTTGGACAGCATTTATACACAAGCGTCTTAGCTGCTGCAATGCTTTCTTGTATAACTTCCCATTCATTCTCGAGCTCGTGAACATCTTCGAACCACTTGATAACATCTGGTTTTGGCTTATAGCCTTCTCCCTCAGCTCCTTCCACCTTCTCTTTGATATCATCTCTTAACTTTGCTAGCTTCTCCATTAGATTTTCAATTTTTGTCGAGAAACGGACGATATTTTCAATCTTAGGATAGATGCATCTACACATAAACCTCCTCACCTCAACAAGAATGCCACCTACAGCATTAATAAGTATGTCCATTGAATAATTCTTAAGGTAAAGAAAAAAAATGTGTTTTTGATTATAGTATTATATATGATGCTCTCAAAGATGATTATTAAACTGATCTTTTCTTCATTATTTATAGCAGAATTTTGAGAGCAAAGTAAAAAGTAATACTAAAAAAGAAGGCAATTAGAATAAGTAATGTTCACATCCAATTTTTACTGTCATCTCTTAAATTGGTACTGCTCTATTGTTACTATTAACCACCCCACAATATTGACTTATCACTTCTTATGGTACTATAACATGAACCTGTCACCAATTAACTCTTAATTGTTACAACCTCTATTATTACTTTCACCCACCCCACAAGGTCACAACATGCCCCTGTCACCTCTTAATTGATTCCCATTTGTCCATAATTTTTTTTTACTTTTTTAAAAAAAAATTATTTCACTTCACTTTAGTGAAAATTGGGATGTTTGGCCATGAGAGTTTCAAATACTTAATCCATTCATTCCCGTGACTCTTTATGCAACATCAACAACAAAGGCAATATTGTTGTCTCCTCTCACATTTGGTTGTATCTTGTATCTAAATTAGTTAAGTTGGGTGATTTTGATTGTTTTAAAAAATTGGAGGTATAAAATTATATTTAAAAAAGTCATTCCGAAAGTCTAAAATATTTTTTAAAAAAACATGACCAAACATAACTCCAACTCCAACTCCAAAAAAATTTAGTTTTCAGGGTCAAACGCGTACTTGGTACTACTCTAGTATTACTCTCACCCACCCCATAATATGGATTTTTCGCCTCTTAATTGATTCCCGTTTCGCCATAAAAGATTTTCATTTTTGTTATAAATGTATTTACATTATAGTGAATGTCTATCAAGATCTATCAAGATCTACTTTGATATCTATTAGGATTTGAAGCATCTGTCTTTTACTCAGACTAGGAGTAAATTTTCCCTATAAATAGAGGAGTTTTGTTCATTGTATTCACAATCTTATGATCTCTCATCCCTCAAGAGAAGAAATAAGAATCACACTCTCTATTCTCTCTACTCTTCTTCTTTATTCTTTCTTGTTTTATAACACGTTATCAGCACGAGACTCTGCCAAACAAGGTGAGATTATAAATCTGAAGCATTTCAAGGTTAGTAATTCTTTATGTTATCTTTCTTTTGCTACTATTAATATAATTATTATTGGATTTGAGGAAAAATAATTGGTTTAGAACCATTTATATTTTAAATTTATTTCTCAAAAATAATATTATCAAAAAGGATGATAATATGTTGGGTTCAAGTCCCATCAATTCATGCCTAAGACGCCTTTATATGAATAAGATGTTGAGTTTGAATCTCAGTACACCATATTGATGATATTATGATGGCTAAGGCAAAATAATGGGTGTTTAATGAAAAGTCATGAAATTTGACCCATTGAATATGCTCCATTTCATGAAGTGAATGTGGTAGGAATATATGATAAGTCTGAAATATGACAACTTACTTCACTCTTGAGGTGTATTTGGTAGCAGTGCATAATATTTCTGAAAGAAGACAAGTGATTAAATGCACGAATATACGCGTGGAGGGACAATATGATAATGATCATCAAAAGTGACGATAATTTCACATGCTTATAAGATTATAAGATGTACTAGAGAAGAATTTTCTACATCATATGTATGCCTCAATTTGATTTTGTAGTAGCTATCATAATTTGATACGTTTAAGGCATGATTATATTCCATTCCTGGGGAATGAGAAACTTATTAATGCAAATGTGCACTTGAGTGTGATGGTATCACAACGTACCTCCGAATGAGGCAGAATAACTGAGAAGAGTTATTTCGAAATCTACTTCTAAAGTAGTAAATCTGAAATTTATTCATGCAACAGTAAATTTGAAATTTACTAAAGCAAAAGCACATATCATGGTAAACTTGGAGTTTACTAGATTAAAAGTTCATAAGTTGACATGAATGATTGCGATATCCCGAAGATGTGCATACTGAGTATTGAACATATATTGAAGAATTAGAAAATTCTTCATGAACTTTAATGTTGCTTGTTCTCATGATGAGTTGGTTGGACCAACTAATTTTGGGATTGGATCCCTCAAAATCTGAAAGAATAAAAGGTGAATAAGGGCCCGTTCACCTATCATGTGATATGTTGAAAAGATGCATCAATAAGATGATCATATGTACATTCATTGTCAACTTGCAGTTTGACATTCATAAAGTTGCTTGCTCAACAAAATTGAGTTAAGAACATAATTTTCAGAATGTGCAATCAAGAAAGTTATCTTGATGATGATGGTTTGGCATTGAATGCCTTCGATAAATAGCTAAACCATCGCTAATGATAACAAAGTTTCATGTGTTGATCTGAAATATGATATGTTGCATACAATAACACTTGTATGCTTTAGACCAATAAATTATGATTATTTCTTCCCCTCAATTAGTTTAAGGTCATGAACCAACTATTCTATCTAATAATTTTGATGTGCGGTATACGATTAATGAATGTAGCATGATGCACAAAAGATAGATCAATCAAAGAAGATGGAGGATGTATGTTAGCTTTCCTAACATAAGGGGGAGATTATAAGCAGTTATGAAGTATGTTAGGTATTATCATCAGATCCTCATCCAAAAGATAATTTAAGTCAAATGCCGAAAGCATCCCATATTAAGCGCAAGTGCTCTTATTTTTATATTCCTAAAGGATAGAGTCTATGCATGCGTGAAACGTGGTAGACTAATCGGTTCCAAATGAAATAGTCCTTGAAAAATAAGGAGCAAATAATCATAATAAGAAGGCAATGAGCTCTTGAATAGCCTTATGAAACCTTATGAGAGGTTTATGTATCTGAAAATAATAAAGTAATGAGATCTCAAAATGTTATGTCGCATTGTGAACCGATACGAAATGATATATCATCAATATCTTTGACACAATATTGGCGCAATATTGTGAAAGATTACGAGGATCTGAATTCTATGTTTATTTAAGCATTCTGACGTAGAAACATTTATCAAGTGACATAAAATGATGTATTTTGGTATGCGTAAAACTTATTTGATTTGCAGTCTAGACACTTGAAGAAATCACTCATGAAATGTTGAATATTGTCACTTGACAAAACTTATGTGAAAACTTTTAAGGATTCAAACTGCTTGAAGCATATAAAAGTTTCTGGGAAACTTATTTATAATCCTTATAATGTATAAGATTATTGCTTGAACATCATTGGAACTCTTGGAGAGTTTTCAAAACAATAGATTATTTGTTGAAATTTGAAATATATCGAATTGGATTAGTTATGAAGTATCATATCTTAGTGCAATTGATGCACTCATGTACCTTGCAAATACTACAAGGCCTATAGCCTTTTCAGTCAATTTGTTAGCAAAGGTATATTTCTGCTCCTACTATGAGACATCAAAATGGGATAAAACATATGAGCTTATTTTATTCTAATGATTGCAGTTCCGATCTTATTGGTCATGCTGATGTTGGGTACTTATTTGACCCGCATAAAGCTCGGTCTCAATATAGACTATGTGTTCATATGTGGTGGTACTGCCATATCTTGGAGATATACAAAGCAGTCTATCGTAGCCACTTCATCGAATCATGCTGAGATAATAGCTATTCATGAAGCAAGCCGAGAATCTGTATGGTTGAGGTCCATGATACATCTCATTCGAGAAAAATGTGGTGTGAAATATGACAATCTACCCACAATTTTATACAGAGATAATTCAGCATACATAGCACATCTTAAGGGAGGATTCATAAATGGAGATAGAACGAAGCATATTTTGCCAAAGCTTTTCTACATACATGAGCTACAAAAGAATGATGATATTAACGTGCAATGGATTCGTTCAACTGACAATGCGACTGATTTATTCACCAGATCTTCTCCAATTGCAACTTTTAAGAAGATGCTGCACAAGATCGAGATGCAAAGGTCAAGGATGTTCTCATTAGGGGGAGTTAATACGCGTTGTACTCTTTTTTCCTTACGAGGTTTTGTCCCACTGGGTTTTCCTTGTAAGATTTTTAATGAGGCAGTCAAAATGCGTATTATTAGAGATGTGTACTCTTTTTTTTCTTCACTAGATTTTTTTCCTACTGGGTTTTTTCTAGTAAGGTTTTAACGAGGCACATTATCTACGTACCAATTAGACATTCAAGGGGGAGTGTTATAAATGTATTTACATTATAGTGAATGTCTATCAAGATCTATCAAGATCTACTTTGATATCTATTAGGATTTGAAGCATCTGTCTTTTACTCAGACTAGAAGTAAATTTTCCCTATAAATAGAGGAGTTCTGTTCATTGTATTCACAATCTTATGATCTCTCATCCCTCAAGAGAAGAAATAAGAATCACTCTCTCCATTCTCTCTACTCTTCTTCTTTATTCTTTCTTGTTTTATAACAATTTTTTTTTTAAAATTATTTCACTTTAATAAAAATTGGAGTGTTTGGCCATGAGAATTTCAAATATTTTTTTCCAGCTTTAATTTCAACTTAAATTATTGTTGACCCCATTATTTTTATTTATATTGCTGAAACTATTAATTTTATTCAATAATAGAGTTAATGTCAAACTACCACATCGTTCATTTCTTCCTACTTTCATCGATAAAACACCTCAAAATTAAAGACAACTTGAATCAAAGACCTCAAAATGTTACTGATCAAAATTAAAAAAAAAAATACTTTTTTTCAAAAAAATTTAAAGAACATGTAAAGAAAAATGTGACGATTAATATAAAATAAAGAAAATATTATTGTAATTCTATGATACTTAGAATTAAGCAATCAATCAAATAATAAAGCTTATCCTTTCGCACTTCATTTCAGTGTTGGTCGTCAGGCAAATTAATTATATAGTACTTGAGTAGGTGAAAGACAATTAAAGTCACTTTAATTATTTTGTCGAAGTCCATGTACTGTTTGCTTATACTGTAAGATCAAAAGTTTGGTCGTGAATTATCGAAGGAGGTAATATATACTTTTTCTAGATTCATTTTATGCATCGTTATTTTTTTATCTGTTCATAAAAGAATATCGCATTTTTTAATTTGATAACTATTTTAAAAATACAATTTTAATTTAATTCTTATTGATCCAACTCATTTAAAGATAGTAATAGTATATTTTTTAGTCAATGACAACTTACTATATTTCTTAAACTTTATATCGATCAAAATATATCATTCACGTGGCTCTGCCATGACAAGTGTCAGAGTGGAAATGAATAGTCTTATTACGTTCATCAGTACAAATAGAAAGTTAGGTGCAAAAATTAATTTTAGAAGTTGTTCATTATTATTTGAAATATGTATGATTTGTTTTAGAAAGTGAAAAAGGGAAAATATACCCCTCAGGCCTCTACTTGGTAATTTAAAGCGGATAAACCGCTCGTTACAAAAATAAGTAGTGCATATATACCATTAAATCTTGGTGGTTGACTGTGTTGGGTTCAAAATCGAGAGCGTCATGCGGAAGCTATTAGTTGCAAACATTGTGATGACAATTCAGAAGACACATAAAATAATACTAATTAAAAACTTAATATTATTATATTATTTGGCCAATCGGCCTACACATGAAAACCTAATATTGAAAAAAAACATAAACCTATTGGGAGAAATCACCCTCAAAACAAAACTCTTCTAAGGACTACATTGTAGATGTTATTGTGTTATTGCATGAGAAGAGGGGTCTTCTATTTATAGATGTCCAAAACCTTTCCTCCAAGAAAGAGGTTAGCCAAATATGGAAAAGAATTATAATTTTTGTTCCAGGAAAAGTAAAAGTAATTATGGTAACTTTTATTTTCCTTCGAAGAAAAAATAAAACTTAAATATAGTAAGAAAATCAGGGCAAAAACCCTAATAGACTGACCTTCTTCTAGATTTGGGGGAGCTTCCATTTTCAGGATCCTTCCAAGTTGTTACCTTTTTTAAAAAAGACCAAATGGAGGGTTGCAGTGGGTTGCTCCTCAACTCTGGAACCTTTTTTCAGATGAATTCTGTAACACCCCGCATTTCGGACTACAAGATAGACCATGATTTCGATGTGTTGATAAATACCGAAGCCATAAATCCTATGCCAATACGGCATGTTAATTATTTGTGTAGCATGTGAATCCATTAAAGCTTGAATTTAGACCATAGGGGTCATCTGACTCAAGGACGAGTTGAAAACTATTTCGACCGATAAAGCTTAAGTGGATATTATAATTTGTGTCAACTTCTATCGACCATGGCTCTTTGTATATGTCGAATTAGAAAGTCTACTATGTGTAAAATGACAGGTTTCCGAGTTAGCTTTCCAACGATATCAATTTTGCTAAAATCCGGCACCCGAGCATGAAATTGTGGCCTTTCAAAGTGATATACGTCGCCTAACCAATCGCCCATGGCCACTGAAAAGCATAGGAGATAGCCTAGGCGGCGACTATGTAAACATAGGCGATAGCCTAGGCGGCGCCTATGTAAACATAGGCGATGGAATGGGAGGCGCCTATGTAAACATAGGCGATGGAATGGGCGACGCCTATGTAAAGATTTCGAGTGACCTAAACACTCCGTTTTTGGGGCAAAATGGTCCTTTTCCACCCTTACTTAGCCCTAAAACACGAAATTCAGTTTCAAGGACCCCAAAATACACCTTCATTCATCAAAAGTGCTCAAGGATTCTCCTTAGGGTTTCAAAATAAAAACCCAAGCAACTCAAGATTCAACCGGTATTTTTAGAAACTAATCGCATATTTGGAATCCCCAGAATGTAGGCTTCAAGATGCACCTATAATTTTCGCATATAGAGGTACGTGGGGTTATCTCAAAAATCTCATGAGCTTTAAAAATACATGTTTTCAAAATGGCGGTTTTGAAATTACAAATATGATATGTTTTAAACGTTTATGATATTGATTTGATCTTTAGGCCTATTCCAAGGTGATTTGATATATTATATATGGATATGCATGTGTTTCATAATGATGATAAATTGAGAGCATGATTTACACGGAACCCCTCTCTTGATATGATATTGTTTTAAGTTTTCACGTGATATGAATCGTTTGAAATCATCTTGAAATGCATGTCATGAAATGTCTAAAAATGTCATGATTTGGATATGGTTTTTGACTTTCAAAGAGAGGGTTGTTTTGTTAATGTTGAAATATGTTGCATATGATGATTGAATGAAGAGAATGATATGATACTGATTGACTTGCAAGTTGGGTATGACGATACCCTACAGAGTATGACATGTGATTGATTTGAACAAAGTTTGAATTCATTGATTTTCATTAGAAAGGTGGATGCCCGAAGAAGGCGTTTGAGTGAAAGGGCTCATCGCTGGAAACCGTAGTTGCCGATGCGGGTCATATGATATTGTATCCTACATGGGAGGATAATAAAATAATTGGGACATCTCACATGGGGGGATTCCCTGTGGTGTACTCACATGGGAGGTATACCGGCTCCAAATCCTGGCGGCTACTTGGATTGGAGGCTTGGCCGCCGAGCACCAGAGGCGGATTTCACATAGCCGTGGAATTTCAATTGTAGGGTATTCCACCTAGCTCAATCACATTACATTGGTGTTGAAAACTATTATATTATGCCCATGTGCTTTCAAATAATTTGACATGAAACTGCTTTATAATGGCTCTCGCCTATATTGTGTAAAAATATTATGTTTTTGTTTTGATTTCTCTGCGTACCAATACTTTTGTATTGACTCCCTCTCCTCCCAGGTTCGGAGGCACAGTCTAGGGGTCCAGACAACCAGTAGATTTCCTTCCGACAGATCGCAGAATCAAGTGGTGAGCCTTCTATATTTCGGAAGGATTGATGTCTACAGTTTAATTTATCATTATTAGTTTTGGGTCTACTGGAGGCCTTGTCCCAGTTTTCAGATAGACGATTGTTTTAGTCATGTATTAGAGATTTCGCAGACGTTATAGAGATGTTGTGTTGAGATTTGGGACATTATTCCCCATCATTTCTTTCGTATGATTCTTGACCATGTTTCCGTTATATTGTGTATCTTCCGCATTTCTCTTATCATATGAATTGTGTGCATGATTACCAGAAAGATAGGGGCATTTCGGGCCTCATGGTTCGGAATACTCGTCACGGCTAAGGCCCCGGTTCGGGTCGTGACAAATTCATACAACAAAAACTAGGAGAGATATAAGCTAAGAAGTGCAGGAATAAAGTAAACAACGGACACAAGGATTTTACATGGAAACTCCTTACTCAAGAGAGAAAAACCATGACCTGCCTCCAAGATTTCTAAGATCTACTATATCTAAGCAACTTCTTGAATATAGACTCCAAGGATTAACCTCCTAATCCTTTGTCACTTAGCAATAACTCTACTACAAGAAGACCCAAGCAGTTACTCTACTGCTTTAAGCTACAACTAACTTTAATTGGACACATCAAGCTAACTCTAGCTTAAACAATCTCCTAGCTCTAGATGATTACAAAGACCTGAGGTTTACACCACAACACCTACCAACAATCATAAGAAAATATAGAAAAATGTTTAAGATCACAATACAAAGACTCAACTACAACAAGAAGATAAAAATACAACTCGATGAACAATCAATTTCCTGTTGTAAAGTGGAGTCTTTAATTCACAGCTTCAGAGAGATATTTAGTTGTAAGAATATGGAAGCGTTAGTTTTCTTGTTGGGGAAGATGAGAAATATATAGTATGACACAAGAAAAACCTAGGAGCGATCCCATTGGCTGAGACAAAAAGATGACAACAACTTTTTCACCGACTTTTGTACTTTGCGCCAGCTGTGGCTGTTGACTGTGATAGTGACAGGTGAACCCAAACTATTCCCTAAGCGTTAGCACTTTTTAATCACATAATCTCCAGGAAACATGTCCCAACATACAATTTGTCAATCATCAAAATTAAAGACATAACAAAAATAAAGAAAAGAGAAAGACACAAGATTTAACATGGTTCGGATCCGAATAATCCTACGTCTGCCTTAGAACAACTGTCTTTATATTATTATCAAAGAAAGGGAAGAAATATCAAGTACATCTAACAGAATTGTTCTCTCAACTCTCTACTCTTACAATATATTTAACTATGAATTTTTGTGATGGTTTTACAATGAAGAATGTCCATCGTTTTATATATTACAAAAAACTTGGGTACCGAGTAACGAAATTTGGCCTCAAAGCACAAAATTAAGAAATGGAAAATAAATACAAAATTTGTCCTCTACAAATTTTTGCTTGCTCTCCAAATTTACTTCCTAACCAAGTAATTTGACATATGAGATTTCTTCCACAATGGTTTGACCCCACAAAGAAACCAAACCAACTCTTTCACTTTCAAAGGTATCATTAGTTTGAAGTAACGCCTCTTTCAACATTTCCGGACTAAAGACCTCGGCAGGCTGAAGTATTTTTTTAGGTATTGAAGTTGCTCAGTCCAGATCAACAACACAAGTATGCCTTAGACATTCTCGAGGAGACAGAAATAATGGGATGTAATCCTATTGACACTCCCATGGATCCGAATACTAAAATCCTTCATCTTGAGGGACTAATGGAGATTTTCTTGTCACAATGTATTAGTTAAACATTGGAATGGGGTCAGAATTGACAAACAAATCGGACTGGTAGATAAACTTGGAGGCACTAACAAGGACATAAGGATCACTGTGATCTATAAAACTTTCTTGAAGAACTACTTCCACCCATGCTAGCCCTTTAGTGTAATAATAACAAACATCTCCAATGCCGCTTCCAATAAGTTTTTCTTTTTTCTTCCCATAATGCCTTTAGATTACAACTGTATTATACTTATTCATATCAACTTGTCATATTGGGGTTACTGTCATATGAAAACTTTCTTATGTTTCTATGCTATCTTGAGAACAGAGACATAGAAAACCAAGTGCTTGTGCTAAATTTTGAATGTACAACTTAAGAATGCTAAATTTTAAACACCGAAGCAATACCAGTTTATTACAAAGAAAAGAAGAAATTACTCGGTGTACAATCAAGAAATCCAAATATCGGAACCTGGAAGCAGGGATAGTAAAAACAAGGAACAGTTATTAACAGAAAAAACTTAAGACATATGACTGGAAAATACATCAGAGTAAACTTTAGCTTGAAACTTTATGTCCTAGTGCAGGAAGGTCCTTCCTATGCTCTCTTAATCCCCTGAATGAAGCAACAAAAAGTGAAGCTCAATACATAGTAGAGAACAAAAATCAAATATAATACCACCGACAACTGAGAAATCTAAAAGTTAATTGGCATATCACCTGAAACTATCTCTAGGACTCCTTTTACTACTTTGATTTGTGAGGTTTGAATAGAGCGAGGCAACTTCTGGTGTTCGATTCGACAATTGATCATCTCATGTTCCTTAAGGTGTTCCCACATACTCTGTGGATCCCCACACGTTCCTAATTTTTGTAAGTTTCTCAAATATAACTTTCGAACTCTTGGAATTTCTGGATTGACAAGTGCTGCCTGACTTGAACACAGCTCTACCTGCTGAGGACAAAAGGTAATTGAAATCTCTTCCAACTGCTTGGGTACAGAAAAAGCTGATGGAGGACAGTCACCAGTTCGTGACAAGGGATCCACACAAGGCTCACCTCTTCTATCTGCCATATAGCGCACGTCAGTTGCAAAGGGCTTGATATGTGCCTAACTCACATAATATTAAGCCGTTATCAGTGTTCCTGCAGAACTATGTGAACATGCTAGCTGCAAAGTATCCTTTCTGGAACCGAACACATGGCTTAGATCACTTTCTTGTTGCTTGCCATGATTGGGTATGCATGCATATCATTCTTCTGCGGACCTAAACTTTTAAAGTTGCATTTTACGCATGGGGAGTTGGACTTACTTTTATACAAGAAAAGAGTAGACTGATCTAGTTGTAAGAGCTCAACATGTGTGGATTAGATGCATGCCAAGGTTAGAGGAGCGGATCTATTATCCATCGAGTTTCGAACCGTGCATATGAAGAAAAGTTCTTTTCCTGCATAAGAAGCTGCTTTCTCCATCCCAATTTATTTGACTCTCTTTCCTTTTGGTGTGTTCCAAAAATAATACCGCCTTTCTATATTTACAAACAATTTAACGGTAAAATTCTCATTTTACCTTTAGTGAGATGATTTATAGCTCATCCAAATATTTTTATGATTTTTTTACACAGAAGTTTTAGAAGTCGCTTTTTTTTTCTTAAACTTCGTGTCAGTCAAATAAAGGCACATAAAAAGGAACGGAGGGAGTATATAGTACAAATAAGAAAACCCTTTTTGCAATTATTATGTGTTGAACTCTTTTCTGGTCATTGATTTGGAACGTGATGCGTTTTCGATTGACGAGTATTTTAACAAATTCTTACAGGGACCTTACACTCTAAAGGACCATGAGGAGCTAAGTAGAAACACTATAAAAGTTCTCTGCAATGCAGATATATCTGAAGGAATATTTGTTTCTGGGAAGGACGTATCCCTTCCTGAGACCACTATAAGTAATCCCAGGAGGCCTCGTAGAAACCTCGGTGGAAAAAGTGTGTCACAACGCCTGATTCTTGCCTTTTTTGCTGGAAATATGCACGGTCCAGTACGTCCCAAACTCCTCAAGTATTGGAGAAACAAAGATGAATCCATAAGAATTTATGGGCCTTTACCCCATAGAGTCTCAAAAGTCATGTCTTATTCTGAACACATGAAATCAAGCAAGTACTGCCATTGTCCGATGGGTTATGAAGTGAACAGCCCGAGGATTGTTGAGGCAATATATTATGAGTGTGTTCCAGTTATCATCGCTGATAAATTTCGCCCTTCCATTTAGTGAAGTTCTTAACTGGACTGCCTTTTCTGTGGTTCTTTCTGAGAAAGATATTCCTAAGCTAAAGGACATTTTATCAAGTATACCTCTGAGACGTTACCAGGCCATGCAAAATAACGGCAAGATGGTGCAGAAGCATTTTCTTTGGAACTCAACACCGACTAGATATGATCTGTTCCATATGATTTTGCATTCAATTTGGTTTAGCAGGCTCAATCAGCTTCAAGTATCACAGATATCATAATTCCTCGAGTTCTAGTTTTTCCAACTTGATGGTCTGTTGGATTTGGATTTATGACGTTTAGAGGCTAGAGCTTGTCAATTCGGATGTCGATATACACAAACCTTTTCAAGAGCTGCAGCTCGTTCAGTTCTCTTAGTGGGCGTTTGGGGAGATTCCAAATATTTTTCACTTTATTTGGAATCTATGAATTTGGAGTTAAAGATGGAATTGGTTTGGTTATACATTTTGCAACGGAGAAAGGAGAACACTTTATTTGGAATTTATGAAGATCGAGTTGAAAAACAGGTTTGGAGCAGGAGCACTTCTCCAAATTTGGAATCAAATCGAATATGATGATGAAGTGGTCGCGTATCTCTATGATGTCTATGAAAAAAACAGAGCTACTTTGAGAAAGAAAGAAGGATGAGGGGGAGAACACGGAGAAGAAAGAAACGGAGAAAAAAAATAAGTACAGAAAGAAGAAAGTGAAGTGAATGAGTTTGTCAGGTATGTTATGTCTTCATCGATGAGTTGTGATAGTTTGGAGTAGATGATTGTGAATGAGTTTACTGAGCTTTGATAGTTGATACTGAAGTACACGCTAACTTTCTGCGTGTGCCCAGAGGCGAAAAAATAGAGCCAGAGAAATGAATACGATCTTTATCTTCTTTCTTTGTTTATGCACACATAATTCGAGTCAAAAACAGTGAGTTCAGTCGAGCTCATAAAACTCGTAGTTCAGATGATAAAATTATCTGTTAAGAATTCATTTTTGTGTATGCATATAAGCTCAAAAACAGTTAATATGAATCTGGCATCTGGGTTGATGCATATAAGATCAATATATCATGAGATGACCCCTTTAAACACCTTTAAAAATTATGTGACAAGACAGTGTCGTCGAGTGTCCATGAGACACAATGCGGACGAGTTGAAGTTTCTAGATGTGCAGTCTCACAATTAGAGTGTTTACTTGTTAGTTGACGTTAAAGTTTGAGTCCCTATCTTTTTAATGTATATATATAACAGATGTTAAATCCCTTTTGGTTTCTTCACATATATATTTTCGAAATTTTGATCAACATAAGCCATTTTCTAAATCAATTCACCAAAAGTAATATGTTTTCTGAAAACTTTACAAAACTAGTATAAACGTTGTTGGCAATAACGTATTAGGTTTTAAAAAAATTAACGGACCTCTTGATAGGTGGTCTGTTTGTGCTATCATGAGAACAAAGACAGAGAAAACCAAGTTCATGTAATAAATGTAACAAATTAGTTCAACTTACTGTCTTATTTAATTTACTGCATTTACCAGGTCAAAGTAATAACTAGGTGAGGTTTGTTCACCTTATAAAGTGGCCCGGAAGTTAGTATTTTTAGGAGTAAGTTAGGTGGAATAAAACGTTAAAGTTAGGAGTTATATTTGTAGTAGGAGTATCTATATATAGGGTAAAGTTGTTCTGTTTTCCCTTGTAATTTCAGTCACCATATTTTCTATTCAAGAAAAAGCTTTCGGCTGTTTTATTTTCCTTCACTGTTCTTGTTCTATAACTTCTCCTGCTCAATACTTTTGTTATATGGATCAGAGACAGGTTCAAGGGAGGAATTTTTTTTTTTCTATCTTCTTGTCTATCAGTTTACTCTGTTGGAGAAGTTTGAAAAGTGTGAAGAGAAAACTTTTGTCGTTTGTAGCAATGGAGGCATCAAACGGGGGAAATACTCAATATGGAATAGAAAAACTTGTAGGCACTAACTACAAGTATTGGAGAATGTGTATGGAAGCATACCTTCAAGGTCAGGATCTATGGGATTTAATTGTAGGAACTGATTCAATAATCCCAGCCAATACTCCTAGAATGCCGAATCACGAAGGAAATTGAAGATCAAGTGCGGAAAAGTACTCTTTGCTTTGAGGGCTTCTATCAGCAAGGAGTTTATTGATCATGTTCATGATGTTGTCTCTCCAAAAGAAGTTTGGGACACGCTAGAAAGGCTGTTTACCAAGAAAAATACAGCAAGGCTGCAACTATTGGAGAATGAGTTGGCAATGTTACAACAGGGAGGTATTTCTGTCTCAGATTACTTTTTGCGAGTTAAAAGTATCTGTGCTGAAATTTCAGAGATTAATCCAGAGGAGAAGATTAGTGAGTCGCGCCTACGACGCTATCTTATTCGTGGATTGAAAAAGGAGTACGGTCCTTTTGTCACTTCCATTCAAGGATGGCCGCAACAACCATCTGTTGAGGAATTGGAGAACATGCTTTCTAATCAAGAAGCTTTAGCTAAACAAATGGTTAAGAATCTTGAAACTGACGGTGTTCTATTTTCTAAAGAGAAGTCGAACAAGAAGAATACATCAACTTGGAACAAAAATAAAGAAGAAGAAACAACCACGGAAAAAGGTGGAAATTCACATAATAACAGGAAGTGATACAGATTGGGAAAATTGGGCACATCAAGAAAAACTATCGAGTAAAGCTTTCTAAAGCCAATGTTGCGTGCACCAATGACGGAGATGAGCAAACAAAATGGGAACAATGTTTTAGCATCGAAGCTATTGAACAAAAGTCAGCACAAGATTTTGTCAATTATGCTAACAATAATACGAGGGAAGAGTGGATTGTTGATTCAGGGTGCTCTCATCATGTCACTGGAGATGATTATTTATTCTTCGAGATGCGAGAACATCATGGAGATCGAGTCATTATCACAACAGATAACTCAACATATCCAGTAGCAAAAGAAGGAGTTGTGACGATTGAGGTTGCTGATGATAAATCCAAAAGTATCAAGTTGCAGGATGTTTATCATGTTCCAGGTTTGAAGAAAAATCTAGTCTCTATTCCACAAATTACTGATTCTGGAAAATATGTGTTGTTTGGTCCTACTGATGTGAAGGTGCTTGAAAATGTAAAATAAATATCTGCTGATATTATTTTTACTGGCGAGAGGAAAGGTTCTTTGTTTGTTATGTCAACAGGTGAAGCTTATGTAAAGAAAACAAGCCAAACAAATAGTGCCACAATTTGGCACGCTCGGTTGGGTCATGTGGGCTACCAAATGTTGCAGCAGATTTCTTCTAGAAAGTTGGTAATGGAATGCCAACCTTGAAGAATGTACGTGAAGACGTGATTTGTCAAGGCTGCCAATATGGAAATTCTCATCGTCTTCCTTTCAAAAGGTCATCAAATAGGATAAACGTGTTGTTTGAATTGGTTCATACAGATTTGATGGGACCAACAAGAACACCAAGTTATAGCGGGCATCGCTATGTTATGGTGTTGGTGGATGATCACTCTAGGGTCACTTGGGTGAAATTTTTGAAAGAGAAGAGCGAAGCATTATCCAGGTTTGTGGAGTTCAAAAATGTTGTTGCAAATGAGTTCGGGAAGAATATAAAATGTCTTCGTAGTGATAATGGTGGAGAATATATGTCAGATGACTTCTTCCGGTACTTTCATGACAACGGAATTCTTCGTCAAATGACTTGTCCAGATACTCCTCAGCAGAATAGAGTTGTGGAAAGAAAGCTTGCTTATCTTTCTTCAGTTTGTCTTTCATGGCTGCATGATGAGAATCTTCATCGAGAGCTTTAGGCAGAAGCTATTCAATGTGGATGCCATGTGAAAAATAGGCTGCCTCCTTGGCCGGGTACACAGAAATCGCCTTTTGAACTTTTATATAGTCAGAAGCCAAATGTGAACTATTTTCGGGTTTTTGATTCTACTTGTTATGTTCATGTTCCCAGAACTAATAGAACCAAACTTGATCCGAAAGCAAGAAAATGTGTATTTGTTGGCTATGACTCTTATAGGAAAGGCTGGAGATGCATGGATCCAAAGAAAAACAGGTTTACCATTTCTAGAGACATGGTATTTGATGAAATGTCATCTTTGTTTTCTTCTCAAAAGCTTATTGTTCTGGGTGGTGATCAAGATAATTTGGAGTTATTATTTCCTAAAGTAAATGTGTTAACACCTTGTAGTGAAGAGGGAGAAAGTGTATCTCCAAATCAGAATATTTCAGAAGATGCATCTCAAGGTCAGAACATTACAAGGGAAGGAAATGGTGAACAACAAGCAGCAAGAAGGTCAACAAGGGAGAAAAAGCAGCCGGACTACCTCAAAGATTATGAGGTCAAACTTAAAAGTTATTCTGTGACCTCGTGTGTCTTTACAGGAGCACTAACTGCGGAAGAACCATTAAGTTATGAAGAAGCAAAGGGCTGTTCACATTGGGAAAGAGCGATGGAAGAAGAGATTGACGCCTTAGACAAGAATGAAACTTGGGAATTGGTGCCCAAACCAGAAAAATGCAATCCAGTCACTTGCAAATGGGTATTTCGCTTGAAGAAAAAATCTGATGGTAGCATTGACAGGTTTAAAGCGCGTCTAGTTGCTCGTGGGTTTTCTCAAAACTATGGAATGTATTATGAGGAGACGTTTTGTCATGACCCGAACCGGGGCCTGGTCGTGATGAGTATTCCGAACCATAAAGGCCCGAAACACCCCTATCTATCTGGTAATCATGCACATAATTCATATGATAATAAGATATGCGGAAGATACACAATATTACGGAAACATGGTCATAAATCAAATGAAATCAACAAAGGGGAAATAATGTCCCACAACATCTATTGACATCTGAACAACCGTCTGCGAAATCTCTACTACATGACTGAAATAAATTACTGTCTGAAAACTGGGACAAGGCCCCCAGTAGACCCAAAACTACTAAATGATAAATGAACTGACAGACATCAGGCCTTCCGAAATCTAGAAGGCTCACCACTTGATTCTGCAAATCTGTCGGAAGAGATCTATTGGTTATCTGGACCCCTAGACTGTGCCTCCGAACCTGGGAGGGAAGGGGGTCAATACAAAAGTACTGGTACGCAGAGAAATCAAAACAAAAATATAATATTTTTACAAAATATAAGTGAGAGCCATTATAAAGCAGTTTCATATCAAATCATTTGAAAACACATGGGCATGATGTAATAATTTTCCAACAACAATGCAATGCAGCTGAGCTAGGTGGAATACCCTACATATCACATTTACACCAACTGTCAAACCTCGGTTGCCGCCGAGATTAGAGTATAAGTGAGGGGAAGACACACAAGATCACACAGCAGTGTGTCTCAACCCAATAAAGTATAGTAGTGCATAAGATAACAAAGCAGGGCTCCTAACCATAGTCCCAATTTGGGAATGACATAAAGTCAGGTACTCAAGATCACAAAGCATGGTACCAAGTTCCCATGTCGGCAAACACGGTTTTCAATGATGAGCCCTTACACTCAAACGCCTTCTTCGGGCATCCACCTATCTCATGAAAAAATCAATGCATTTAAATTCATTTAATTCAATCACATATCTTATTCTGTAGGGTATCGTCATACCCGACTTGCAAGCCATCAATATCACATCATTCTTTCATGCAACCATTATATTCATCATATTTCAATATAACAACCCTCTCATTGCAAGTCAAAAATCATAACCATTTTCAAAATGTTTCATGTCACGCTTGTCAAGATGATTTCAAACATTTCACATCATATGAGAATTTAAAACAAGATCATATAAAGAGAGGGATTTCATATAATTCATGCTCTCAAGTTAACATCTTTTCGGAATGCATGCATATACATATATCATATATCAAACCACTTCGGGAATAGGCCTAAAGACCAAATCAATCTTATAAAACATTTAAAACGTGATTTTTTTTCATAATTTCAAAACCCCCATTGTTAAAACATGAATTTTAAAGACCATGAGATTTTTAGGATAACCCCACGTACCTATTTATGAGAAAATATTAGGTGCTTCTTGAAGACTACGTTGCGGGGATTTCAAATCTTCAATTTGTTTTGAAAACCCACGGTTGAATCTTGAGTTGCTTGGGTTTTTATTTTGAAACCCTAAGGGTGTTCTTGAGAGAAAATTTGAGAAAAGAATTATATTTTGATGAATTGGGGGCTAAATATGGTGTTATAGATAAAATTTGGGTGAGGTGAAATGACTAAAATGCCCCTAAGAAAACAAACGAAGTCGAAACTGTCCCTCAGTTGACAAGCTGACAGGCTGAAGTAAAACGGGTATAACTCCATACTCAGATGTTGGATTTGGATGAAACCAGTTGAATTGGAAATAAGACTCAAAGAGATTTCATTTTATAGGTATCAGCTCACTCATTTCATTATATTCATAGAGTTATGATCATTTGAAGTTGACCCTGAAATGATGAAAACTGGGCAATAGGCTATGCGTTTTGCTACTGTTTTGAAATCCAAACGCAGCCTTATGCATTCCAAAAAATTCCAAAACTTATCCGAGATTTACTATGAGCTTGCCCAATCGTAACTCAACTTGAAAATCTAAAAACGGATGTCAAGAAGGTTGAAAAGTTGTATCCTGAAGATTGCCAGCTAAAATGACTCTAAGTCCTCAATACACTTAGAAAATTTTCAAGTTTTTAAGTCTATGAGCACTCTATTAAAGGCTAATCCATGCACGACTTTTACGGGGTGTTACATTATCTCCCCCTTGGGATTATTCGTCCTCGAATGATGGGTAGGAACTTGTTGAAGCCTTAAAGGTATGGAATAATGCGGGCATGATGCGTCCTCTAATAAGGATACACTGATTTGAAACATGACCATATGACTGGAACTACTGATGTTCTGAATTCCTTATACCGGACATGCATATCTGTTGCATGGAATACGCGACTGAGTTGTTCTCATGAACGCAGGATTGAATACCTGATAAGATGAACTTTTTCTATTGAACATGCATTTCTAATGCATGCATATCTGACTGAACTTACGTATGAACGTATGACCTAATATGCAATAATAATTGATGCAAGACTTATAATAAGAATCTACGTATGCGACTGAATGGGGTATCTCCCCCTTGGGACCCTATGTCCCTCTATGAATGCTCAATTCACTAAGATGCTCAGAAAACTGATTGAGTCATAACTAAACCTCTGGAATCTGAATCTAATGCATGATGCATGAACTGGGCTATACTCGCAACTCCTGGTATACTCTATCTTGGAATAGTAGCATATCTGAGATTTTTGGGAGCATGATTAAATGAATATTTGAGAAAACAAGTCATGTGAATCTGACTGCTAAACTGACTATAAAGACTGAATTATGCCGGACCTTCATACTTAACTGGAGTATCTCTTCAACACTCTCTCTAAAGAAGTTTTGGCAGTAATAGGGAGCCACGAATCTTGGGTATGGATTACACAAGACATCCAACTGAGGAAATCACAACATTGACACTACTCTGCAGTCTGGAATATAGACATATAACTCATAAATTAAGATGGAAGGCCTTTGGCAACACAACTTCTTACTTTCAAGCTTAGCACACTCCTCGAATACTCCCTTAACTGTGCTACTTCCCGTAGATACCACATTCATTCGATTCAACTTATTTGTTCTCGTATTTGAATTTATAAACCTTTCTACTAATGTCTATAGTAACTTAAATCCTCTTCACCGTGATCAGTCCTAACTCCAACATACAAAATAATACATGCCACCCCACGATACAAGTCTAAACCATAAGATTCAACCTTCTATATCTCTTAAAAGATCACACCCTATGCATATCATGCCTTACCACTTCAATGACTAACTCTGAACTATTACTATGAAGTCGCTAGCACATATAGCGTTCCTTTACAAAAATCCCAACGTGTCATTCAAGCCTATCTTTATAACCACATATGAACTTCAAGGCAACACCCATAAGACATACTACATATATTCTACTAACCATCTATCGATATAGCTCCCACACGCTACCCCAAGAACATACACACACACACACCTTTCAGTTAACCATCACATGCATCAAAGACTTGCCCCCAACCTTACTTCACACTTAAGGCCTTATCTAAAAACAAGCATAGTAGGATCTTCCATCAATAATAAACATTTACTCATCACCACTATCATCACATAAAGAGGAGTCACTAAAGATTAGAACATAAGATCTTGAAGCATGGAAGGATATTATATGAAACGTGACACTTAACTGAGGCCTGAGGAATGGCAAAACAACATCCGGGATTTATCAAAGAAAAATCTGAATTGGGACATACATAGCTATGAACTATATTTTGCCCATCATAAAGAATATAGCATGGATTTATGGGAACTGAGCACACTATAAAGCGTGAATACATGAGTCATGAGCTGCATGACCTCAATTTAGAGTTCATAACATATGGAATGTGATCCCGACTGCTGAATGAACTGAAGTTCCTCATTTAGGAATCTGGAGGAGCATGTGATTCTCTATCATATACATGAACATGAACTATGATTATCGAACTGACATGTAAGGCATGAACATGTATTGGGATCACTGAAAAATACTGAGATAGGAATGGGTTGAGTCTCACCCTCTCTTTCTGACGTTCTATACCGTCATGACATCACTACTAGAATCTGAGAGCCTGACTTGGTTACTTGTTCTATCATCTCCCCCTTGGCTTTAAGCCATCGTCTTAAGCTTGGGAGATCCCTTACTAGACTTTAAGCTTAACTGCACTCACTGCACTTTGGGGTCTAAAATATGAAAATACGCAAAATTAATAGAACTTAACCCGAAAGACCACACACGAAAGTGGAAAGCCCACTGCTAATACTACCTTTTGAGATACACTCTATATTTCGATAGCCCCAATAGTCATAGTATAAGGCTTGCACACTTATTTTTATCGGTTCAACCTTCAAAATACAAACTTAGATTCTAACACTTAACATGGATATCACCAAACCTTTGATGAACCAAACCACTTTCGACATAGAGTACCAATATCGCGACTCCAAACCTATGTCTCATCACTATGAGAATCAAGATCATAATAAAAGACCAACACTACCAATCAAAACTCTTTAACTTGGATATCTAGAGCACCATATATGTCACGACCCGAACCGAGGCCCTGGCCGTGACGAGCATTCCCGAACCCGAAGGCCCGGAACGCCCTCTGTCTATCTGGTAATCATGCCCATAATTCATATGATCAAAGTAGTACGGAATAGACAAAATAATACAGAAACATGGTCAACAATTTAAAATAGTTAAAGGCCTGAAAACATGCCCAACAATATTTAATAAACATCTGCAACAGTCTGCAAAATCTCTACTGACATACTATCTAAATAAATGGGACAAGGCCTCCAGCAGACCAAAAACCATACTGAAATAAATACCTAATGACTAGGCCTTCCGAAGCCAAGAAGGCTCACCAACTGAACTCTGAGACAACCCTTTCTGTAAACTCTACTGAGGATTTCGACCCCTAGACTGTGCCTCAGTACATGGGAGGAAGGGGGGGTCAACACAATTGTACTGGCACGTGAAGCAATCCAAAATAGAGTAATTGAACACATATATATATATATATATATATAATACGTGAGAGAAAATGTTCATCAAACATTATGCATAAAATAGTTTCTGAAAAACACATAGGCACCTTCTGAAAACATGTAACCTATCTGTAAATCTAAAACTCTGATCTGTGTATTACTTCTGAGTTAGGTGGTATCCCTTACAAATCTGATATTCCACAGGCGATATGAAATCTGCCATTGACTCGTCCGGGAAGCCTCCAACCCGAGTATGCCGCAAGGGTTGGAGTTCCTGAATCTGATACGCCACACGACACTTAAGTCAGCGTATAATAATATACCCCAGTTGGCAAACCACGGTTTTAGGCAATGAGTTGCTTGAAATCAAGCCCTCTTCAGGGAACCACCTAACATCTCTGTATGCCAATTTTTAACCTTTTCTTTACATGCAACATTCTGAATGTCTAAAATCATGAGAGTCTGAAATGTCTATTAGTCTGAGTCTGATATGGCATTGGTCTGAATTGGTATCGTCATACAAAGACTTGCAAGTCATGATTTCTGAGCCATAATACATTAAGCTAAATCTTTCATTTAAAGCATAATTTAGACCACCAAAAACATGCAACTAATATAGAAGATTTCGTGTTTCGAAACTCAAGTCAAAATCATGCAAAAACTTCATCAACATATGGTGGTCTAGTGCCTTTAGCAAATCCATGCACTTTTTCATTACATGCATTATGAACATTAAACATTCATTCTAGATTCCCTCTTTAGTGATTTAAAACCACCTTTAAATCATAACAAGAGTTCAATCATTTCATATAGTGCTTCTTCAAGGATGCATTGCAAAACAATTCATATGCTATGAGAAATCTGAAAAATTCATAATAAGAGGGAATTCACCGAAAATCATGCTCTCAACAAGAATTCATTCTTAAATACATGGTTTCATACATTCATATTCTCAAATCACTTTGGGAAAGGTCAAAAGACCAAAACAATGTTGTTAAAACATTTAATACATGAATATATACATAGATTCAAAAACCCCATTCTAAAACATGATTTTTCTATGCCCATGAGAATTTAGGAAAACCCCGCGTACCTCTGTTTCAGAAAATAATGGGTGCTTCTTGAAGCCTGTGGATTGGGGATTCCGAATCTCTAATCAATTTTGAAAACCCACGGTTAAATCTTGATTTATTTGGGTTTTTAGTTTGAAACCCTTGGGAGTGTTCTTGAGAATTTTTAGATGAATATGGATGTATTTTGGATAATTGGGGACTGAATTTCATGTTTATGGCTTAATAAGGGTGGGAAAAGGACCATTTTGCCCCAAAAATAGAGTGTTTAAGTCACTTGAAACCATAAGATATGCGCCGCATATGATATCACATATATTTACATAGGCTCCGCTTATGATAATGCCTATATTTAAATAGGCGCCGCATATGATATCGCCTATATTTACATAGGCGCCACATATGATATCGCCTATATTTACATAGGCGCCGCATATGCTATCGCATATGCTTTCCAGTGGCCATGTGCGATTGGTTAGGCGGCACATACTACTTTGAAAGGCCATAACTTCTTGCTTGGGTGTCGGATTTTAACAAAATTGGTATCGTTGGAAAGTTAACTCAAAGACATATCATTTGACACATGGTAGGCTCTCTAATTCCTCATATGCTGAGAGTTATGGTTGATGAAATCTGACACAATTTACAACGTCCACTAAAACTTAATCGATCGAAATAGTTTCAACTCGTCCTTGAGTTGAAGGACCTCTATGGTCTAAAATCATTCTCAAATGGATTCACATACTACATAATTGATTAACATGACAAATTGGCATAGGATTTGAGGCTCTGGGATTATCAACGCATCAGAGTCATGGTTTTTTATTCTAGCCCAAAATGCGGGGTGTTATATTATCTCCCCCTTGGGATCATTCGTCCCCGAATAATGGATAGAATGTCGAAGTATTAAGGGTATGGGATAACATGGATATGATATGTTACCTAAGAAAGAATACACTGATCTGAAACATGACTATAAGATAGGAACTACTGATGTTTTAAATGCTTATGCCGGACATGCATATCCGAGGCATGGAATACACAACTGAAGCTACTCATAGGCTGAATTCTCATAATGAATCATGCATATCTGATGCATGGATCTGTGACCGAGTTGATCTCATGAATGCAGGACTGAATACATTGATAAGCTGGACTTTTCTATTGAACATGCATTTCTAATGCATGCATAACTGACTGAACTAACATATGAACGTATGGATAAATACTTAATAATAACTGATGTGAAGCTTGTAATAAGAATCTATGCATGCAACTGAATGGGGTATCTCCCCCTTGGTACCCTATGTCCCACTATGAATGCTCAATTCACTAAGATACTTGGAAAACTGTGGCGATGCACAGGGCACCTACAAATTGAATCATAACTAAACATTTGGAATTTGAATTTAATGCATGATGCATGAAATGGGCTATACTCCTAAATAATGGTATACTCTATCTTGGAATAGTAGCATGTCTGAGATTTTGAGTAGCATGAATAAGTGCAAAGACGAGAAAACAAATGCGAATCTAACTGTTAAACTGACTTATTGGCCATATAGACTGAATTATACTACACCCTCATACTTAACTGGAGTATCTCTTCATCACAATTCTCTAAAGAAATTCTAGCAGTAATAGGGAGCCATGAATCTTGGGTATGGATTAAACAAGACATCCAACTGAGGAATCACCACATTGAAACTACTCTGCAGTCTGGAACATAGGCATATAACTCTTGAATTAGGGTATAATTACCAGGCCTTTGGCATTACAACTTCTTACTTTCAAGCTTAGAACACTTCTCGAATATCACTTAACTATACTATTCTCCTTAAATACCATATTCATTCAACTCAGCTTACTTTCTATGCCCATGAGATTTTAGAAAAAACCCGCGTACCTTAACCTCGAAAGATAATAGGTAATTCTCAAAGCTTGCAGATTGGGGATTCCAAATCTTCAATCTCTTTTGAGAACCCATGGTTGAATCTTGAGTTATTTGGGATTCTTGTTTGAAACTCTAGAGTGCGTTCTTGATGAATTTTGGTGAAAGTGTATGTATTTAGGTGTATTTGGGATTAAATCCCGTGTTTGGATGGGTTTGGGGCCATGGGAAATGTCTAATTTGACCTTGGAATTTAAAATCCGGGACTGGAACACCGTAAAAGACTTCACCGCGACACGCTGGAAATCGCGGCGAGCTACTGAAATTGACAATTGTCAATTTAAGGCTCATCGCGACGCGGTGTCCAGTCAATCGGGAATGCTGACACTAAAAATGCTCTAACTTCTTCACCGAGTGTTCGTTTTAGGTGAATTTGATATCGATGGAAATCTAATTCTAATATATTTCATTTGATATATTGTAGGACACCCAGTTCTTTATATACAAGGAGCTATGGTTGATTTAAGTTGACTCAAGTTTTGACGCTCTCTAAAACTCGAACGATAGGAAAGCTTTCAACTTGTCCTTGAGTTAGGGGACCTTTATGATCTCAATTCATGCTCAAATAGGTTACCACACTACATAATTTATTAACATGGAAAATTTGCATAGGATTTATGGCTTTTGGATCATCTATGCATAGAAATGACGGTCTTCATTCTAGCCCGAAACACGGGGCTTTAAAATAACTAAGAACTTCAGCAAATTCTTCAAAAAAGAGAAGGGAACAAGTAGCAAAAAATGTTCAAATAACAATCTAAATGGATGCTACAAGTGTGGAATGACTGATCATCAGATCAAGGATTGTCCAGTCTGGGAAATAGAATGGAAAAAGGAAAGGGCTGAAAAGGAACTGAAAGAAAAAAACAAAAGAAAGGAGGAACATGCAATGATAGCAGCATGGGGATCTGATTCAGAAGATGATGAAGCTGATAAAACTGCAATCATGGAACTTGGAGATTCAGACTCAGAGGAAGAAGATGATACTTCTGATGTAAGCATACTTGAACTTAAAGAAAAACTACATTTGTTTTCTAAATCAAAACTTGTTTCCTTGATGAGTGCACTAATTGATGATTTCTAAGAATTAACTTCTGATAGGGATGAGTTGTTCAACAGTCTTGCAATCCTTAAATTTGATCTCATTTATTTAAAAGCTTCTAAAGACACAGTTGACAAGGAAAACTGTTGTAACGCCCCGATTTTCTGAACCGAAACGCTACATGGTGCTCATGACCCCGAAGGACCACAAGCTAACCCATGATTGATATATGTACCTGTAAACTGCATAATATCTCATAAAATATGCGGAAACATGAACTGTAAGGCCATAAGGTTTAATACTGATACATATCTAAAAAACATGGTATAACAATACCAAAAAGAAACATAAATACTGAAGTCTGAACATCTAATCTGACATCTAGTCCGAAAGCCTCTAATTGAACTGAATAAGCAGTTGAAGGAATATGTCTCCAACTAACTCCATGAATTGAAAAACTAATCTGAAATACTATAATAAAGTAATAATAATATTGTCCTCGAATGAAGAGGAGCACTGACTGCTGAAATCTGCAATGCTACTACTGCTATGAAACTCGTGCCTCTGTACCTATGGCATCAAATAAAACACCATAGCACGAATACGTCAGTACGACTGAATGTACTAAGTACACGAGTGAGGTAGGATAAATGCAAAGGGTTTTATATGCATGAACAATGCTGACTGATATGAACGTGAGAATACATACATACATACGTAACTGCAACTAAACTCGTGGTGATACTGACTACTGAGTTTGAATACTGACAACGTGAGTTTACTGATGCTGAGATACTGAATGACTGAGTTACTGATATTGAGATACTGAATGACTGAGTTTACTGATATTGAGATACTGAATGACTGAGTTTAATGATATTGATATGTAATTTACTAATAAGTGAGGAACTGATACTGTATTACTGAATACTGGGAGACTGATACTATATTACTGATAAAGGAATAATTGTTTCTGATAGTTCTGATTATGAAGAACTGATTTGATTGACCGTATATAACAGTCCTGAAACTGAGCTCGTGATAACATGACTACTGAGTATGAATACTGATGACATGTATTTACTGATAACATATCATGAATGATAACTGAATTCTGATAACTGATATATCTGATAACATGAGTTCTGATAACTGATAGCATGAATGACTATATCTGACAGTCCTAAATCTGATGGAACTAGCTGAGTTTCATACTGTATCTGAGTTGACTGTATCTGACAGTCCTGATATCCTGAAGAACTATCTGATTTATTTTACTGAGACTGATACTGAAACCGTGGGAAGTAGTTATCTAACCGACATGCCCTAAATATGCTATAATAGCTAAGCTGGGGTTCAATATCTGGCTTGATTGGAAGGGTGTCAATACCGCACCACTGGTAAGGACAAGCTGTGAGTGACCCTCATCTAGAAGGTACTCTAATGAGAACGGTGGGAACCCTCATCTGACAGGTTAATCCACCTCATCTACCCTCAACTGACAGGTATTGATGTCTCAACCTATGCTCACTGCATAGTTCTGGAATGCAAGGACTGCTTCTAAGAATCACACCCTCTACTGTCAGGTGAGTTCCCATCCTTGGGTTCGCTCAGTGCTGAATCCTACACCCAACTGAATGACACTGAACTGATTATACTGAACTATTTTCCTAGTTCATACTAGAATTAACTGAACTTTTACTGATTTTTCTGTTTAACTGAACTGAACATGGACTGAGTTTATTGAGTTCCGATGACTAGCGGAACACTACTGAATTCTATAACTGACTAAATGCTACTGAGTTCTGTTAGCTGACTGAGTTTACTGATGTCTGAAATGAATACTGAACTAAATTGTACTGATACTGAGATTTACTGAATTCCACAGACTGACGGAATATTACTGAGATTACGTAGATTACTGAGTACTGATTAAAACTGAACTGATACTGCCTTTACTTGAGTTTTCCAGAGTCATGAGACTGACTGAAGTCTACTGAAAATGGCTTGACTAAGAGTATCGTGAAAATATGGCATGGCTCTAGGCACACAACTATATTTTTTGGGTACAAGTACCCCCAGGACTCGATAGAAGGAAACTGACACTTCTTGACATTCTTGAATACATGATCAATATCATTCATTCATAATAAAATAAGTTGAGGATTTCATGAAGTACATGGTTAACGTAATCTTGTTCATGGTAGGAATGTATATAATCAAGATCATAATTTCATACTTTATCATCATGACATTCCAACAACATATTCATTGTACAACAATAGAATGTAAGCCATTCAAGCATGAGGTCAATGGCATGAATTCACCTTTTAGGCCATATTAATCCATACTACATGTTTCTTGTTTCTCTTAAACATTTAATCAAACACCTTTCATGCACAACTTAGGCATTGGTGAAATCATAAAATTTTCACAAAGTATAAATCACCAAATTCATGGACTTCAACTTATATTTCAACATAGTTTCATGATTTCACATAAATATCCCAACTTGGGAATCATTCAACACCAACAACATGATCATCAAAGTCCAACTTGCAATTTCAAGGACTCAACATAAAGTTCATATGAATAATATTACAAAATAAATTAGTTTTCATGATTCTTGAGATAACTCATGGAATCAAAAACTCAATTTAACATCATCACATGAACATAATCATCCCACCATAAAATATTCATGATACATAACTTAAAACTTGATTCTTGAGCTCCATGGATGAAAGGAATCCATGGATGAACACTATGCATACCTTAGTTTTTCATTTTACGAAGATCGTCAGAGAGAATTTCTTGAAATTAAATCCCCAATTGCAAACCCTCTTCTTGTTCTTGATGAATTTTGAGAGAAATCAAGCATATGTTGCTAAATTATGCTGAATCTCGTGTTTGTGTATATATATATATACGTGGGAAAGACTAAAATACCCCTGGAGAAAGAGAGAAAGATGCAGTTGTCCTCTGTTGTTTTCAGGCTGATAGGCTGATGTAAATTGATCATAACTTTTTACTCCAATGTTCAAATTGGATGAAACCAACTGCATTGGAAAGAATACTCATATATATTTCTATTGATATATAGCATCTCTCACAGTTAATTATATGCAGGAAGTTATGATAGTTTGAAGTTGACTAAAATTTTTGACCTGAAATGCGCCCGGAATGCGGAAGCATTTCAAACCAATGAGTTAGCCACTGAAATGCACCCAAAATGCGCCTAGAATATGTCCAATACGTACTAGGGACTTTCCCCATCACAAAGAAACTTGAAAATCTAAAAACGGAGGTCGGGAAGGCCATCAAATAAATCCCCGAAGTTAGGAGGTCTAAAATGAGAGTAAGTATTGAACTTGAACACTTAGCAAATTTTTTTTCTAAGTGTTGGAATATCTCATGGAGCTTTACGAGCTGAATTTGACATGCGATTTTTACGGGGTCTTACAACTGCACTCTCAAGAAACAGGTTGCAGAACTTGATTCTTCAAATAATGATCTTAAGTCTGAAATCCTAAAATTGAATCTCACTGAAAATGGGAAAAAGGCCATGAGTAAAGAACAAGAAAATGCTGAACTTGAATTAGAGAAGTACAAACAAGAATGTAGTAATGCAGTTGACATAATAAACAAATTGAGTCAAGAAGTCTCTAAACTGAAACTTGATCTTGAAAGAGCAAATAGGTGGACAAATTCCTCAAGAATTATTCACAAATTGAGTGAAAGAAATCACAATGAAAAGGCAGGTTTGGTATTTCACAAAAGTGCTGATGATCCTAAAGACTTATGTTATATCTGTGGGAACCTAGGACATCTAACCACTGAATGTCCAGTAGCTGCTAAAAGCAGATCAAACAATCAAAACCTGGAAAGAAAATTTTCTCAGACCAAAAAGAAGAGAACTAGTTCAGGTCTGAGAACTGGTTGCACTACATGTTGCCTGCATGGACTAGAAGAAATTTAATTCATCCATTTACACATAAAACAGGACCCAAGCTTGTCTGAGTTCCTAAGTCTAACCATTTATTTTTTGTAGGAGAAGGTGAAAGGAAGAAAAAGGCATTGGTACTTGGACAGTTCTTGCTCAAGACACATGACTGGTGCTAAGAAAAAATTCCTTTCACTTTCCAAAATAAATGGAGGAAGAGTTTCTTTTGGTGATGGAAAAAAGGGAATCATTACTGGAGTTGGAAAAATTTGCTCATCTGAGTCAAGAGTATTGGAAGATGTCTATCTTGTAGAAGGATTGAAGCACAACCTGTTGATCATTTCACAACTGTGTGATATCGGTAATAACATTATTTTCACTTCTATAGGAGTCAAAGTCAAAAGGATGGACACCAAAGAGATTGTGCTTTTTGTAAGAAGATACAAAAATATATACAAAGCTAGCATAATGGCAATACCAGGACTAGAGTTGACTTGTCTAAGTGCAATAGCTAATGATCCCCTTCTTTGGCACAAGAGACTTAAACATGCAAGTTTGAAACAACTAAACATACTTTCTTGCAAAGATATGGTATTGGGATTGCCTAAGACCAAGTTTAAGGAAGAAAAGTTATGTAGTGCCTGTGTAGGGGGGAAGCATGTAAGATCTTCTCTTAAGTCAAAGAACCATGTTAGCACTACCAAGTGTCTTGACCTGGTTCTTATGGACCTGTGTGGACCAAAACTTCAAAGAAGAGGTGGAAAAAGGTATGTTTTTGTTATTGTTGATGATTGTTCCAGGTTCACCTGGACATTGTTTCTAGCCTCTAAAGAAGATACCTTTGATATATTTGAAATTTTCATCAAGAAAATTGAAAAGAAACTGCGAACTTCATTAATTTTCATAATATATGACCATGGTACAAAATTTGAGAATGTCAAGTTCTTAGACTTTTGTTCAGCAAATGGTATAGATCATAACTTCTCTTCTCCTAGAACCCCACAAAAAATAGAGTAGTGGAAAGGAAGAATAGAACGTTAGAAGATATGGCTAGAACAATGATAATTGCAGCAAATATTGCTAAAAACTTTTGGGCTGAGGCAATAAGTACTACAGTATATATCATAAATTGATGCATGATCAAACCTATGTTAGAGAAGACTCCCTATGAATTACTAAAAGGAAGAAAGCCAATCATTTCTCATTTTAGAACCTTTGATTGTAAATGTTTCATACATAATAATGGAAAGGATAATCTGGGAAAATTTGATGCTAAAAGTGATGAGGGAATCTTCTTAGGATATTCACTTCATAGTAAGGCTTATAGGGTTCTAAACAACAAAACTAACTGTGTTGAAGAAAGCATATATGTAGTTTTTGATGAATCTTGAGTTAAGACTAACCTACAGGAAGGAAGTGACTCTGAGGAACAGGTTACACAACCTGGTTCATCGATTGGAGCTACCAAACATGGAGGCACCTCAATAGGTGGAACTAAATCTGGAGGCACAGTGATAGGGGGAACTGAGCCCCCAACTACCCCAGCCCAGAATATTAGCAGTAATCCTAGTAGCTCACTAGGCTTGGTCCCAAAAGGTTACAAGTATCAAGGATCACATCCTATTGAAAATGTTCTCACTGATCTCACTTATGGGATCACTACAAGGTCTTGATTAAGAAGAATATGTTCTTTCAAGGCATTCTTGTCAGAAATTGAGCCAAAGAAGGTAACTGAACCACTGGTTGATGCTAATTGGATCATAGTCATGCAAGAAGAGCTAAATCAGTTTGACAGAAGCAAAGTATGACACTTAGTTCCTCTCCCAAAATATAGAATAGTAATTGGGACTAAGTGGGTGTATAGAAATAAAGTTGATGAGCATGGAACAGTTACAAGGAACAAGACAAGGTTGGTGGTCCAAGAAGGTGGTCCAAGGATACAATCATTAAGAAGGGATAGATTTTGATGAGACTTTTGCTCTTGTAGATTGAATTGAAGCTATTAGATTACTTGTTGCCTTTGCTACCTATATGGAGTTCATTCTATATAAAATGGATGTTAAGAGTGCATTCTTGAATGACATTCTCAAAGAGGAGGTATATGTTAAACAACCTCCAAGATTTGAAAGCAAGGAGTTCCCTAATCATGTGTATAAATTGGATAAGGCTTTGTATGGGTTGAAATAAGATCCAAGAGCTTGGTATGAGAGATTGTCAAAATTTCTACCGGAGCATGGTCATAGTAGAGGTAAAATTGACAATACTCTCTTCTTGAAAACTAATGGAAAAGTTCTATTGGTTGTTCAGGTATATGTAGATGACATCATTTTTGGATCCACAAACATGAACATGACTCATGATTTTGCCAAACTCATGAGTTGTGAATTTGAGATGAACATGATGGAACAATAATATCAAACAATATCTGGAACAATAATCCATAATCAGAAGTATGTAAAAGAACTCCTTAAAAGATTCTCCATGGAAGAGGCAAAAGAGATCAGCACTCCAATAGCCACTGCTACAAATCTTGATTTGGATGAACCTGATGTGGAGCAAAAGATGTACAGAGGGATAATAAGGTCATTGCTATATCTTACAGAAAGCAGGACTGATATTGTGTTTAGTGTAGTATTATGTGCTAGATATCAAGAAAATACTAAAGAGTCTCATCTAAAAATATGTAAAAAGGATCTTTAGTTATCTCAAAGGAATCGGTGATCTTGGTTTATGGTACCCAAAAGGAAGTAATTTCCACTTGGTTGGATATTTTGATGCTAACTATGCAGGATATTTGGTTGACAGGAAGAGCACTACAGGCATGGCACACTTCCTTGGATCATGTTTGATTACCTAGTCCACTAAGAAGCAAAATTCAGTAGCCTTGTCTATTGTTGAAGATGAATATGTTGTTGCAGGATCTTGCTGTGCTCAATTGTTATGGATTAAGCAAAAACTTATGGATTTTGGTATAGATGTTGGATGTGTTTCTATTTTTTGTGATAATACAAGTTCCATTAACATAGCCAAAAATCCTGTTCAACATAAAAGAACTAAGCATATTGATATTAGACATCAATTTCTTAGAGATAATGTTGAAAAAGGTCATATATCAATTATGTTTTATTCTATTGAGGAACAAATTGCTGACATATTCACTAAGGCTTTGAGTAGAGAACACTTTGAAAAGAATAAGTTAGCCTTGGGGATGATTAAAATTATAAAAATCTCCCTCAATGATTGACTAGAATAAGCTGCTCTTATGTGATTATTGATTAATTCAGTCTTACACATTTAGTCGTGTATCCTAATTCCAAGATTTTAGAGTAAATTGACTCAGCTATGCATTGATTTTGCAGAAAGACTGGAACTTCAAGGCAATTTTGTCTATTTTCTCTTCAGAATTCAGGTATGAGTATTGCTTTCCCATAGTAGCATAAAGAGAAACAGGTTGTCTACATGATCCCTTTTGTTACACTTAAACCGCCAAAAACCCAAAAGCTTTTCTCCTTCAAAAAGCTGCCAGACCTTTCCCATCAGAACTGGACTTCCTAATCATTACGTTTCTTTCACCAAATATACTTCACCCAGGCTTCATCTTCTCTTTATCCACCTTAAATACGTTTCCTTCTCTTCTCAGCATTCACCACTCACATAACCACAATTAAATCACTATTTTCCTCTTTATTCACCATGTCATCCTCTTCCTCTAAGCCACCAACTGACTCTACTACTGCTCCTTCAATAGCCATTATACTTCATCTCGATATTACCTTACCTCCACTCATTCGTCCCCCAATTTCAATCAAATTATCCAATTTTGCAATGTCAAGAATATGCAAAACCCTTTTACCCAATTTTCTTCCAAACCTTCACCATCTTTTGAACCCTCACTACCACCTCTAATTCCTCTTTAGATTATTGGTTGAGATGATGTTCCTATTGTATACCTAATTCCTCAAAGGTATAGATCTAAACCAAAAAGAAAACCCTCTTCTATCTCCATTGATGTTAATAACAATGTTCCTGTAAAACCCTCTTCTATTGTCTCTACTCCTCGTACTCCTCACACTCGAGGTAAAAAGAAAAGAAAAGATGCTTTCTTGGAAGAAGTACTTCAAGTTAGTAAAAAGAAACGTGTGGCTATATCTGATCCCACTCCTCCTCGTGAATCTTCTCCTGATCTTTTTTTTCGATCAGTAAGAAGGAAGAAGACAATCATTGCTAAAGCCCCAAACCCTCCTTGTCTCGTTAAACATCATCTCAACCTACTCATAAATCTTCCTCACTTTCTAAATCCACCCCTACTGTCAAATATTTCTCATTCTTCGAAGTTTCTCCTCCGAAGTCCTCTTCTCATTCAAAGAAACAGGTAACCAAACCTATTCCTTTTGACTTATCTGACTCTAACTCACCTCTGGGAGTTGGATCCTGATTTTGAGGTTCAAGAACCATCCTCACATCAGGACACTCCTGAGGAACACCACCTTTACTTTCAAAAGTGCAAATTTTCTAGAGAGAGGGTTATTAGTGGTTTTGGGGGTGTTGATATACATACCTTGTTGGGTAAACTGGAGTTTCAAGGATGGTCACACCTAATTCTTCAGGGTGACCTTCAAAGGAATTTTGACAAACCGGAAGTGTATGAATTCTATACTAATGGAGTAGTTATTGGTGAGATGCTTTATACCACTGTTTGAGGGGTTACTATGAACCTTTATGTTGCAGACATTTCTCGAATCTTGCTTATCCATTCTTAGGGGTGGGGTCACTATGTCAAGGGAACTTGGCTACCTCTTGATAATCTTTCCTCTGCTCTTGGCATTTGTGCACTTGGCCACCTCTTGATAATCTTTCCCCTGCTCTTCACATTTGTCATAAGTGCTCTGGAAATCCTTACCTGATCAATCATAGAAGAGTTCTTAAGAGGGAGATGTCTCCACTCCACCAACTCTATTTTGATATAGTGCATAAGATGATCATCCCAAGGAAGAAAAGAAGGAATGTTCTAGTTTTCTTGACCTTACTCTCATGGAACTGTTTGACACTGAGGTGAAAATTGATTTTTCTCGACTCATATTGAAGCATATGCAAAAGGTTCTCCTCAAGGAAGTGAATATGGCTCACTCTCTTATGAATTCTGGCTCACTCCTATGTTTGAGGAGTTTGGGGTGTCTGTCCAAGTATGGTCTTCACAGACTACCAAGGATATCATAGGGAGTGTGAACCATATGATGTTACTTATTTATATTAGGAGTGCTGATAACCCAATGCAGAAGTTAAGAAATACACTGATAGTAAAGCATGCAGAAGTGGAGGTTGCTCAGGCTGCACTGGAGGCTGCTCAGGCTACTCATGAGGATGAGAAGAGAGTTCTTCAAGCTCAGATTGCCTCACTTACAGCTTTCTTGGAGCGTGAAAGAGCTGAGAATGCTGATGTTATTAGGAAGCTGACCTCCCTTATTCCCTCTTCTTCCTCCACTTAGATCCTTCTTAGTGCCTTAGGAATATTTTCCTTGTTTTTCTGGTCCCTATTGTCTATCTTTTTTGCAGTTTTTGGGTAATGATAATTGTATCTTATTTTGTGAATGAAATGGACCTCTTTGTTTATTAAGATCTGCTTCTTCTTTTTCATAATGCATAGTTGTTCTTTGCTCCGAGTCTTGATTGTTTTAGTGATAGCCCCAGTGTCCATGGATTATTAAACATTTTTCACTTGTTGGGCTAGCTTTTCGATGATGTCAAAAGGGGGAAGAATAGATTATACAATGCTTATAACTCAATTGACTAAACTGTTTCATTCAGTGTTCTTTTATTTAAAATCTTTTTTTGAGTATGTTAAGATCTTATGATGGATTCTATGCTTCTAAGTTTGTCATCATCAAAAAAGGGAAATTTTTTAGGGAATGTGGAGCTTTGATGATGGACATGTGAATGAAACATGTTGTGCAAGCTGTCCCATACAAGTGATGAAAAAGAAGTTACTGGAATGCTGACAATGCATTAAGAAAAAAGTGAATAAGCAAGAAAGCTCAAAATTGTTTCAGATGCTACGATTAAGGAGAAAATAAATGCAGTATCTAGAAGTTGAGTTGATCAAGGAGTTCTTCAAGACTAAGGGATAAAGGAGAAGAGTCCTATCCAGTCAAGGAGAGAGAAATGGAAGCAATGAAGAGTAAAACCACCTGGGAGTCCTATTAAAGTTAGAAGTGTACATCAACTAAAGGACTCAATCAGGAGTCGGCTTAAATACAACAAACAACATTCAAGTGTTCCACTCATGCACTGAAAAGATAGTCAACAATTAACAAATCAGTCCTACAACTTCAAGGAACTATTGGAACAACCTGATCCTTTACTTAGAGTCATAGACTTTGTGTAATAGGTTGTTCGTTGAGTCATATTAAGTTGTAATCTCTAGTCTCAATGAAGTATAAACTGAGTTAGGATTAGCGTCTTCAAGTTGGTAAACTCGAAGACTTGGGAAAACTTATCTTGGGAAGATTTGTGTTTTTGTAGAAGTAGGAGTTAGAAGTTTTAATTCCTAGTTTACAAGAAGTCTTCTATTTTTGTTGATTGTTGAGGCTCAAGTGAAATAGTGATGTTGGGGTTAAATCTTGTAGAGGTAATGGTCGTGTTTCTTTACACCTTTCTTGAGCCGGGTGTTTTCCACGTAAAAATACTATGTTCAAGTTTTACTTCTGTGAACCACGTTAGCTTACTTGTTCCACAGATAGGCAACCAGTCGAGTATAATATTAGAATCAGTAGGGCACGTACTGTAATAGCCCTTCCCTAGACACCGTTAAGACAGTATTAACAAACTTGAGATCAAGAGATTATAGTGATCAAAGTCTCCAATGTTCTTATTTCACTAATTTTCTAAATGCATTTTTGTGTGTCCATTGGTGCATCCTTCACTGGATAAAGTTATTTGGATTTTGGATCCTTTCAGGTATGCATCATCGGTGTGTGGGGTACCGGAGGAGTTGGGAAAGCTACATTGGTGACTAATCTGGACAATGAGCTCCTAAACACAGGTGTGCTGAGTCGTAAACTGTCTTTTGGTGTTGTGATATGGGTCACAGTGCCCAAACCGCCAATAGACATAAGAAAAGTTCAAGCACAAATTGCCAGCAGATTAAACATAAAGATAGATAGCGAGGCAAGTGATCGAAGCATTTCAAGCAAAATCTGTGAAAGGCTCGAGGAAGAAACGAGTTTTCTTCTCATATTGGATTACGTTTGGGAAGCTATAAATTTGGATGATGTAGGCGTGCCCCAATTTTCCGCGAGAAGCAAGGTAATTATAACTTCTCCTTTTAAAGTGTTTGTAGCCAAATGAAAACAGATGTCGAAATGAAGGTTTACACATTGGACGAGGATGAATCTTGGCAACTGTTTGCCAAAAATGTGGGGGATATTGTCAATCAGGAGCAAATCCATCCATTGGCAAAGAAAATTGCAAGAGAGTGTGATTGTTTACCTTTAGCAATCATTGTTATTGGATCATCCATGAGAGGGAAGACAAAGGCCGAGCTCTGGGAAGATGCTTTAAAATCACTTAGAATGTTCGAACCTCATACCAAAGTTGCAGAGGAAAAAGTTTACACGGTCATCAAGTGGAGTTTTGATTCTTTAGAATCTCAGGATATTGAATTATCTAACGAGCAAAGAAGCAAACATGTGAACAAAAAGAGAGGTGATATTCAAAGTTGTTTCTTATATTGCTCCTTATATCCAGCGGATGTTTCAACAGATGAACTCATAAATTGCTGGTGGGCAGAGGGGTTCCTCGGTGAACATGACACATATGAAGAAGCCTACAATAGGGGAATCACGTTGATTGAGAGTCTAAAAGATGCCTGCTTGCTAGAAGTCCATGAGAAGGACTATATTAAGATGGATTTTGTGAAGATGCATGACGTGGTTCGTGATGTTGCTAGATGGATAGCAAGTACCTTTGGGGATGAACACACTTCTGTTTTTCAAGCTGGAATTGGGTTGACTGAAATATCACGTATTAAATTATCAGCTTCTGTCAAGAGAATATTTTTCGTAAGCAACAAAATTGAATGTCTACCTGATTTCTTCGCGAGATGTCCAAAGACAACATCTTTACTTTTGCAAGACAATTATCACCTTGAGAAAATACCCCAGGAATTCTTTTTGGCATTTCCAGCTCTAAGAGTTCTGAATCTGAGTCGAACTGGTATTAAAGAACTGCCTTCTTCCATCAATAGTTTATGTCAACTACGTTCTCTAATACTACAAAGATGCTATAAGTTGACAGAGTTACCACCTGTTGCTAATCTTCACAATTTGCAATCGCTTAATTGTGATAATACAAGGTTATGTTGTCTGCCTGAGGGAATGGACAAGTTGACAAATCTGAGGGTATTAAATCTGCCTGTTGCTAAATTGGAGAACATCAGTAAAGGATTTTTCCTCAAATTGCCTGGCATTGAAATGTTAAATATGTCGCGTAGCTGTCTTGGAGTAACCTCTTTTGATGAGATATCATCTCTACACAATCTGACTTATCTTTATATTAGAGTGGATAGCTCATCATCTTTCAATAGAGATTGCAGCTGGATGACTAGATTGAAAGAATTTCTCATTGAAGTGGGGGAACCTTCAATTGATGTATCACCATACAACAAGTCAGAAAGGGCGATAAATGTTCACAAGTGTGAAAATTTCAGTAACGGAGAGCTCTCAGGCATGTTGCAGTTTGCTTCAGATTTGTTCTTGGAAGAATGAATGTGTCTCAGGAAGTTGATTGCATACAACACTTTTAAATGATTAAAATTACTACATATAAAGGACTGTTATTGTGCTTTCGGACCAGCGGAAGGAGGAAGTGGACAATTTGACCCTTTGCCAAATCTGGAATATCTCCATCTCCATTTCGTATATAATTTAAAGAGTATTTCTGCTTTCGGTCAATATTTGGGTCTAAGATTTTCTAAATTATGCCAACTGAATATCTCTTATTGTGCAAGTTTAACATGTCTTTTCAATGATGGTGGAGCTTGTTCTGTGCCCAAGCACTTGGAAGAAATTACAATTGAACTTTGCCTTCAGCTGGTAGAGTTGTTTGTGCAATGCAGCTCGAGTGATCAGGCAACACTTGCCAACTCAGAAATTCTAAGAGTTCGGAAGTTAAATTTGTATCACTTACCTAAACAAGGAACGTTGGGGGAGCCACAGAGTATGTGGAAACACTTGGAGGAACTCACGGTGATCAAGTGTTATGGATTAAGGAAGTTGCCTCTCTCTATTCAAACCTCCAAAAACATCAAAATAATAGAAGGACAACGAGAATGGTGGAGCCAACTGGAATGGGATGATGAAAATTTTAAGTCAAATTTAGAGCATTGTCACAAAGAAAGGTAAAACTGATGTCAGAAGGATCAAAGTTGACGTTGTTTCCGCTGCATAGGTGATGTGCCAATTAACTTTCATATTTTCAATTGTTGATGGTATTATAATGTTCTTCTTATAAAAGGGTTATTTCACCTGTAGCTTTAATGCTTTGGATTAAATGCTCAAATTATTCTTCATTCATGGAAGAATAGAGCCACAGGCTTCGACATAAAGTTAACCAGTCGAGTTTGTTGTAATGTATTTCCTCAACCAGTCGAGTTTGAGTTTGTTGTAATGTATTTCCTCAACAAGTCGAGTTTATTGTAATGTATTTCCTTAACCAGTCGAGTTTGTTGTAATGTATTTCCTACAACCAGTCGAGTTTGTTGTAATGTATTTCCTTAACCATTCGAGTTTGTTGTAATGTATTTCCTCAACCAGTCGAGTTTATTGTAATGTATTTCCTCAACCAGTCGAGTTTGTTGTAATGTATTTCCTCAACCAGTCTAGTTTGTTGTAATGTATTTCCTCAACCAGTCTAGTTTGTTGTAATGTATTTTCTGCCAATGATTGTTCCTTGTTTGTATTCGTCGTACTTTCTGATTGCTTGATTGTACACCGAGTAATTTCTTGTTTCGATTGTGCCCAGTGTGTGATCTCATGTTATTAAATTGTACATTCAGAATTTATAACATGAACTTGGTTTTCTATGTCTTTGTTCTCATGATAGCACAGACAAACTACCTATCAAGAGGTCCGTTAATTATTTTCAAACCTAATACGTTACTGCAAAAAATGTTTATACTAGTGTAACACCCCGTAAAAGTCATGCATGGATTAGCCTTTAATAGAGTGCTCTTAGACTTAAAAACTTGAAAATTTTTCTATGGCAATCTTCGGGATACGAATTTTCAACCTTCCCAACCTCCGTTTTTACATTTTCAAGTTGCGCTACGATTGGGCAAGCTCATAGTACATCTCGTAAGTTTCGGAATTTTTCGGAATGTATAAGGCTGCGTTTGGATTTAAAAACAGTAGCAAAACGCATAGCCTATTGCTCAGTTTTCAGCATTTCAGGGTCAACTTCAAACAATCATAACTCTCTAAATATAATGAACTGGGAGAGCTTCCACCTATCAAATGAAATTTCTTTGAGTCTTCTTTTCAAAGCAATTGGTTTCATCCAAATCCAACATCTTAGTAAGTAGTTATACCTGTTTTACTTCAGCCTGTCAGCTTGTCAACTGAGGGACAGTTTCGACTTTGTTTGTTTTCTTAGGGGCATTTTAGTCATTTCACCTCACCCAAATTTCGTCTATAACACCAGATTTAGCCCCCAATTCATCAAAATATAATCCTTTTCTCAAATTTTCTCTCAAGAACACCCCTTAGGGTTTCAAACAAAAATCCGAAATAACTCAAGATTCAACCGTGGGTTTTGGAAGATAATTGGAGATTTGGAAACCCCACATTGTAGGCTTCAAGGATCATCAATAAATTTCTTAAATAGAGGTACGCGGGGTTTTCCTAAATTCTCATGGGCATAGAAAAATCATGTTTTAGAATGGGGTTTTTGAAAACATATTCATGTTTTTAGAATGCTTTAATGACATTGTTTTGGTCTTTTGGCCTTCCCCAAAGCGATTTGACAGTTTATATGTATATGTATGTATGTGTTTCAGTCTTGACAGCATGAATTATAATGAATCCCTCTTGTGTTGTGAGCTTTCCTATTTTAGTATGATACGAATTGTTTTGAATGCGTTTTGAAAAGCATGATATGATTTTTAACACGCAAGAGAGGGTTGTGAATGTTGATTATGCATATAATGAAAGAGTGCATGAATTTGCCAAACGCACATGACCACCATATGTTTGATGAAAGTTTTTGCATGGTTTTGACTTGAGTTTCGGAACATGAAATCTGTTATGCAAATTACATGTTTGGGTGGTTTGAAACAATATTTTCATGAAAGATCATGCTTATGACATTATGACTCAGAAATAGGACTTGCAAGTCTTGGTGTGACGACACCAACTCAGATTTTTCCATGATAATTTAGAACAGATTGAAATGCATGTTTGAAATCAGACTTTCTAGATGTTTAAACTAGAAACATACATGTTTCAGAACAGGATAAAAATTGGGCATAAAGAGAGCTTAGGTGGTTCCCCGAAGAAGGCATGAGTTCAGACAACTCGTTGCCCAAAACCGTGATTTGCCGATCCAGGTTTATATATTACGCTGGCCTAGAGCCCTGTGGCGTATCAGATTCAGGAACTCCAACCCTTGCGACACTCTCGGGTTTGAGGCTTTCCTGCCGAGTCAATGGCGGATTCCATATCACCCGTGGAATATCATACTTGTAGGGGATACCACCTAACTCAGAAGTAATACACAGATAAGAATTTGAAATTTACAGACAGGTTATATGTTTTCAGAAAGTGCCCATGTGTTTTCAAAAACTATTTTATGCATGATGTTTAATGAAAACTTTTCTCTCATATTATATATATATATATATATATATATGTTCAATTACTCTATTTTGGATTTCTTCACGTGCCAGTACTTTTGTCTTGACCCCCCCTCCTTCCAGGTTCTGAGGCACAGTCTAGGGGTCCAGCTAATTAGTAGATATTTTCAGATTGCAGACCGGATCTTGAAGTGGTGAGCCTTCTATTATTCAGAAGGCCTAGTCATATCAGACTTTTATCATTGGTTATGTTTTGGTCTACTGGGGGCCTTGTCCGAGTTTTCAGACAGCTTGTTTAGTTCAGAGTAGAGATTTTGCAGACTAAGTCAGATATTGTTATTCAGACACATTTTTCAGTTTCAGTATTATGATCATGTTCAGATTGACCATGTTTCTATTTCAGATTTCTATTTCCGTATTATCTTTTATTTTATGAATATTGTGCATGATTACCAGATAAAGAAGGGTGTTCCGTGCCTTTGCTCGTCACGGACAGGGTCCCGATTCAGGTCGTGACAAACTTGGTATCAAAGCATGGTTCATGGTCCCAGGGTGTCTGTGAAATCGCGTCGGGTAGAGTCTTGTTTATGGGTGTGTAGCACGCCACATTTATAAGTAGGAGGCTATTAGGCGTTTAGGAATGTCTCTCTTTCTTCATGTCTAGTTCGTGCATTAGAGTCAAAGTGTTCCTCTTTCATACTCTAATTCATGCTATGGTGTTGCCCATACGAAGGTAACATCATCCCAAATTCTTTCCTTACTCTGATGTTCTCAGACATGTCCCATTATTGGGGTGATTCAGGTGCAAAAAAGTTTAGAATCTACATGATATAGTCCTTTCCGATTGAGTCATAGAAGGTTTTAAAAATTGTGCAAAGACTCGAGGGGAGTCTGTTAGTGCTTCAATATGTGTTGATTATGATGTAAACATTGATCCTGATGGAATCGTGCTTTCCATCTTAAGGTATTAAGTGCATCTAGTCCCTCTCAAAATCTTGTTACAGATGTGGACAATGTATAGCAGAATGTTGGAACTGTATTTCCACACGAATAGTAGCAAAAGTTAAAGTGTTGTTGCCATGACCTATTGGTAGTGAAATTAGACCAAGAAGTTGGTGATGTGAAGTCACAAATTTAGAAGTCAGGGTGAGGATGATTTACCCCTTTATAGTGATAAACTAATGTGGTAGCTAGCAGCATGTGTGGATGGTATGGTAGTCCGTGGAGGAAGTGTTTGACTCCGATTTTATTTATACAGAGTAAGATTTGTATTCTTAGTTCATTGGATATTGCATATTAAATTTCTATCTCATGTAATCTTGTCATCAAGGTGTTTTTGAAAAAAAAAAAAGTCTAGTGAAGCCGTGTGGGGCTCTTTCGATTCACTAGCATAGTTGACTTGTCATTCATCTCATTTTCTTGTTCAAAATACAAAATCAAATTCTTGTGAAGCCGTGTGAGGCCTATTTTGATTCACTAGCAACTTGTTGTTCTTGTGTTGGTTTAATATATGTATAGCTGAATCTGTTTGCATGAGATTGAGTTGGTAAAGAGGTGATTCATCTGTGTGTGTAATTAGTAGAAGGTAGAGAAGAGTTGTTAGTCAGGGTGATTTGTCGGTTGCTTGAAGTGTGAAAATGGCTATATTAGCCAGTAAGTTATAATTATAGACTCATGGTTGTTGTGGATATTGAAGGTAGTCTAAATGTATGATTGAGTGAGTAAGTATGAGGTGAGAAATACGTATAAGTAGAAAAGATTGTATGGGGTTATAATATAAGGTTAAGGTTGATCATGTCTATTATGTAACTTTACCCCTTTACCCTCTTTTTGTTAATAGTTGTAAACTAGTACTACTTGTGAGAAAAGTATGTGGTAGATTTTTGAAGCATTTGGGTAGAATGTCCCAATTTAATGGATTAGTATATTTATTTTATGTTGCATTCTTCATTGATGGTAAGTGATTGATGATAGACTATAGGATTGAATTTAAATAGTGTGGTGGTAAATACTGGCAAGAGATTGATGATGTATGTTTTGTGGGATTAATTAGTAGGCTTGATGTGTTGAAATAGTACGTGCTAATAGATTATGATGAGGAAAACCGTAAGGTCACGATCAATTTTTTTTTGGTGGCTATGAAGTTCTAGTGTACTAGTGTTTCTTGATGGTTATTTCATAGTTTTCAAGTGAGAATTTTGCGTAAGGTTGGGTTGTAAATCATGTTTACGTTCAGCACTAGACACTAAGTTTGAACAGTTGATGCCCATTAAGATAGTTGTGATGATTGATTGGGTAATGATAACGGTTTTATGGAAGTGATGTAGTAGGCTTGAACGGTGTATGCAAGAGATTAGGCTTATTCGATTCGTAGTGATGTATGATATTGTATGTATGATGTAGAAGTATGCCTAAGGTGACATGAGGTTGCGGCGTTCTTCATAAGGCTATTACTTGTTGTGCATAGCTAGTGGTACCATTGAATTGTTAAGTGGAGAAAGACTAGTTAGATGGTATATGGTGATCTAAATAGCCATGTTAAGTGTTAGAATCTAAGTTTGAGTTTTGAAGGTTGAACCGATAGAAATAAATGTGCACTCCGACTATGGGGATACTCTTGAAGACCCGAAGTTAGTAAGTATGCAAGTATTATATGATGACTACTAGGTCTATAGAATGATAAAATGTATCTCAGAAGGTAGTATTAACAGTGGGTTTTCCACTTTCAGGTGTAGTCATTAGGGTTAAGTGCCATGATATGCGTGTATAGTAGTTTTCCAGATCCCAGAGTGCAGTGAGTGTACTTCAGTTTAGAGTCTAGTAAGGGATCTCCAAAACTTAATATGATGGCTTGAAGATAAGGGGGAGATGATAGAACGAATGACCAAGTAAGGCTCTCAGATTCTAGTAGTGATGCAGTATGATTTAGAACATCAGAAAGTGAGGGTGAATCTCAACCCATTCCTACCTCAGTATTTTATTTTCTTTTGTTATCCGGATGCTTACTCATGCCTAACGATTCAGTTCCGTGATCATAGTTCATGATTCCTGTATATGATAGAGAGTCACGTACTCCTCCAGTTCCAAGATAATGAGTTCTAGTCCATTCAAGTAGTCGAAATCACATTCCTTATGTTATGAACTCTAGTTGAGGTCATGCAACTCATGACGCATGTACTCACTCCTTATAGTGTGCTCAGTTCCATATAAAAAAAAATCTTTTCATGCTTCTGGGTCTTACGTTTTAACCTTTTAGTGACCCTCCCTATGCAATGATAGTGGTGATGATATAAATGTTCTTGTTGATGGAAGATCATAGTATGCTTGTTTTAGATAAGGCCATAAGTATGAAGTAAGATTTGGGGCCAAGTCTTTGATACATGTGATGGTTAGTGGAAAATTTTGTGTGTGTATGTTTTTAGGGTAGCGCATGGGAGTTATATTGACAGTAGTCTAGAAACTATGTGAAGTATGTATTTATGGGTGGTTTCCTTGAAGTTAACATGTGGTTATAAAATAGGCTTGAATGACGTTTTGGGATTGTAGTCGAAGGTCGCAATATGCATTAGCGACTTCATATTAAGAGTTCAGAGTAGTCATTGAAGTAAGGCATGTTATGCTTAGGATGTAATCTTTAGAAGAGGTATAGAAGGTGGCATCATATGGTTTAGAATAATAGTGTGGTGTATCATGTTGTATTTTTGTGACTTAGAGTTAGGCTTGATCGCAGTGAAAGGATTTAAGCTACTACAGACATTGTAGAAAGAGCTATCAATGCCCATATGAGAATTATAAGTTGAATGGAATGAATATGGTATTTAAGGGAAATAGTATAGTTAAGGGAGTATTAAAGAAGTGTTCTAAGCTTGAAAAACAAAAAGTTGCATTATCCAAGATCTTTTGCTCCTTAATGCTACTAGAATTTCTTTAGACAGAGTGTTGAAGAGATATTCCCGTTGAATATAAGTTTCCGGTGTAATTCAGTTTAGCAGTCAGACAGACAAGTTACGGTGGTTTTCCACCTTTTCACCCAATCCTGCTATCCGAAGTCTCATGCGTATGACCATCCCAAGAGATAATATATTTCATCCTAAGTTGCGACTTCAGTTCAGTTAAAGCATCATGTTTCAGATTCAGCTATTTAGTCGTGACTCAGTTCATAAGTGTTCAGTGCATAATCTCAAATAATTCCAAGTATTTTGGCCCAGTTAGTATAATACCCTGGTACGATCTAAGTCTTGATGCCTCATGATTCATAATTGCATAAGTTATCACTTCTCAATTCAATATGTATGATTGGATCATGAACACTTCAAGGGAATCCTAAACTCTTAGCATTAATCAGCTTCTTGAAGAAAGAAAGGGCAAGTCAACTCAGAATTCAGTTTTGTGATAGAAGTTTAAATGTTTCAGATCAGTTATATACTTTCTTAGAAGACACATCATTTCAGCATCATTCTATACCTTTGAGCTTCAACATTTCCAATCCATCATTCGGGGACGAATGATCCCAAGGGGGAGATAATGTAACACTCCATAAAAGTCGTGCATGGATTAGACTTTAATAGAGTGCTCTTAGACTTAAAAACTTGAAAATTTTTCTAAGTGTAATGAGGACTTAAAGTCATTTTAGCTGGCAATCTTCGGGATACAACTTTTCAACCTTCCCGACCTCCGTTTTTAGATTTTCAAGTTGCGTTACGATCGGGAAAGCTCATAGTACATCTCGTATAAGTTTAGGAATTTTTCGGAATGCATAAGGCTGCGTTTGGATTTAAAAACAGTAGCAAAATGTATAGCCTATTGCCTAGTTTTCAGTATTTCAGGGTCAACTTCGAACGATCATAACTCTCTGAATATAATGAACTGGGAGAGCTTATAACTATAAAATGAAAATTATTTGAGTCTTATTTTCAATGTAATTGGTTTCATCCAAATCCAACATCTGAGTAAGGAGTTATACCCGTTTTACTTCAGCCTGTCAGCTTGTCAACTGAGGGACAGTTTCGACTTTGTTTGTTTTCTTAGGGGCATTTTAGTCATTTCACCTCACCCAAATTTCGTCTATAACACCATATTTATCCCCCAATTCATCAAAATATAATCCTTTTCTCAAATTTTCTCTCAAGAACGCCCCTTAGGGTTTCAAACAAAAATCCGAAATAACTCAAGATTCAACCGTGGATTTTGGAAGATAATTGGAGATTTGGAATCCCCACATCATAGGCTTTTCAAGGATCATCAATAAATTTCTTAAATAGAGGTACGCGGGGTTTTCCTAAATTCTCATGGGCATAGAAAAATCATATTTTAGAATGGGGTTTTTGAATTATGAACATATTCATGTTTTTAGAATGCTTTAATGACATTGTTTTGGTCTTTTGGCTTTCCCCAAAAGTGATTTGACAGTTTATATGTATATGTATGTATGTGTTTCAGTCTTGAGAGCATGAATTATAATGAATCCCTCTTGTGTTGTGAGCTTTCCTATTTTTGTATGATACGAATTGTTTTGAATGCGTTTTGAAAAGCATGATATGATTTTTAACACGCAAGAGAGGGTTGTGAATGTTGATTATGCATATAATGAAAGAGTGCATGGATTTTCCAAAAGCACATGACCACCATATGTTTGATGAAAGTTTTTGTATGGTTTTGACTTGAGTTTCGGAACATGAAATCTGTTATGCAAATTACATGTTTGGGTGGTCTGAAACTATATTTTCATGAAAGATCATGCTTATGACATTATGGCTCGGAAATAGGACTTGCAAGTCTTGGTGTGATGACACCAACTCAGATTTTTCCATGATAATTTAGAACAGATTTAAATGCATGTTTGAAATCGGACATTCCAGATGTTGAAACTAGAAACATGCATTCTTCAGAACAGGATAAAAATTGGGCATAAAGAGAGCTTAGGTGGTTCCCCGAAGAAGGCATGAGTTCATACAACTCGTTGCCCAAAACCATGATTTACTGATTCGGGTTTATATATTACGCTGGCCTGGAGCCCTGTGGCGTATCAGATTCAGGAACTCCAACCCTTGCGGCACACTCGGGTTTGAGGCTTTCCCGCCGAGTCTATGGCGGATTCCATATTGCTCATGGAATATCAGACTTGTAGGGGATACCACCTAACTCAGAAGTAATACACAGATCAGAATTTGAAATTTACAGACAGGTTATATGTTTTCAGAAAGTGCCCATGTGTTTTCAGAAACTATTTTATGCATAATGTTTAATGAAAACTTTGCTCTCATATTATATATATATATATGTTCAATTACTCTATTTTGGATTGCTTCGCGTGCCAGTACTTTTGTGCTGACCCCCCCTCCTTCCAGGTTCTGAGGCATAGTCTAGGGGTCCAGCTAATCAGTAGATATTTTCAGATTGCAGACCGGATCTTGCAGTGGTGAGCCTTCTATTTTTCAGAAGGCCTAGTCATGCCATACTTTTATCATTGGTTATGTTTTGGTCTACTGGGGGCCTTGTCCCTGTTTTCAGATAGCTTGTTTAGTTCAGAGTAGAGATTTCGCAAACTGAGTCAGATATTGTTATTAGACACATTTTTCAGTTTCAGTATTATGATCATGTTCAGATTGACCATGTTTTCATTTCAGATTTCTATTTCCGCATTATCTTTTATTTTATGAATATTGTGCATGATTACCAGATAGAGAAGGTTGTTCCGGGCCTTCATGGTTCGGGATGCTCGTCACGGTCAGGGCCCCAGTTCGGGTCGTGACAACTAGTTTTCAGAAAACATATTACATTGGTGGATTGATTTGAAAAATGGCTCATGTTGATAAAAACTTCGAATATATATATATATATATATATATATATATATAAAGAGAGAGAGAGAGAGAGAGATGTATGTATGTATGTATGTACATACATATATCTAACATATGAAGAAACCAAAAGGGATTTAATTGTGAGACTCAAACTTTAATGTCAACTAACAAGTAAACACTCTAATTGTGAGACTACAACTTGTCCGCACTGAGTCTCATGGTTACTCGACACTGGCATGTCATCTTATATGCATCATCCCAGATGCCAGATGCATATTAACTGTTTTTGAGCTTATATGCATACACAAAATGAATTCTAAAATGGATAATTTTATCATCTGAACTACGAGTTTTACTAGCTCAACTGAACTTACTGTTTTTGACTCGAACTATGTGTGCATAAACAAAGAAAGAAGATAAAGATCGTACTCATTTCTCCGGCTCTATATTTTCGCCTCTGAGCGCACGCAGAAACTTAGCGTGTACGTCAGTATCAACTGTCAAAGCTCAGTAAACTCATTCTCAATCATCGACTCCAAACTATCAGCTCAGTCACAACGCATCTATGAAGACATAACATCCCCGACAAAGGAGTGTTGTAGAATGTGGAAAATGTTCGCTTCACTTTCTTCTTCTTCTACTTATTTTTTTCTCCGTTTCTTTCTTCTCAATGCTCTCCCCCTCATCCTTCTTTTTTTCTCAAAGTAACTCTCTGTTGCTTGCATAGACATCATAGAGATATGCCGACCATTTCAACACCAGCACACTTCTAGTAGTTCCAAAAACACCAAACTTGAGATCATTTCAAGTAGTTCAGTATGTCGGAAATTTGTGAAATGCTAGTCATGATGTTTGGGCAAAAGTTTAACTACGATTTCTTTTTCCCTACAAACAGAAACAACATCATATTCGATTCGGAGTTATATACCAAATTTGGAGAAGTGCTCCTGCCCCAAGTCTGTTTTTCAACTCGATCTTCATAAATTCCAAATAACGTGTTCTCCTCTCTCCGTTGCAAAATGTATAACCAAACCAATTCCATCTTTAACTCCAAATTCATAGATTCCAAATAAAGTGAAAAATAGGAAACTGAACCAGCTGCAGCTCTTGAAAAGGTTTTTGTATATCAACATCCAAATTGACAAGCTCTAGCCTCTAAAAGTCATAAATCCAAATCCAATAGACCACAAAATAGGAAAAACTAGAACTCGAGGAATTATGATATTTGTGATACTTGAAGCTGCTTGAGACTGCTAAACCAAATTGAATGCAAACTCATATGGAACAGATCATATCTAGTTGGTGTTGAGCTCCAAAGAAAATGTTTCTGCACCATCTTGACGTTATTTTGCATGGCCTGGTAACGTCTCAGAGGTATACTTGATAAAATGTCCTTTAGCCTAGGAATATCTTTCTCAGAAACAACCACAGAAAAGGCAGTCCGGTTAAGAACTTCACTAAACGTAAGGGAGAAATTATCAGCGATGATAACCGGAACACACTCAAAATATATTGCCTCAACAATCCTCGGGCTGTTCACTTCATAACCCATCGGACAAAGGCAGTACTTGCTTGATTTCATGTGTTGGGAATAAGACATGACTTTTGAGACTCTATGGGGTAAAGGCCCATAAATTCTTATGGATTCATCTTTGTTTCTCCAATATTTGAGGAGTTTGGGACGTACCGGACTGTGCATATTTCCAGTAAAAAAGGCAAGAATCGGGCGTTGTGACACTCTTTTTCCATCGAGGTTTCTAAGAGGCCTCCTGGGATTACTTATAGTGGTCTCGGGAAGGGAAACATCCTTCCCAGAAACAAATATTCCTTCAGATATATCTGCATTGCAGAGAGCTTTTATAGTGTTTCTACTTAGCTCCTCATGGTCCTTTAGAGTGTAAGGTCCCTGTAAGAATTTGTTAAAACATAAGAGTAGTAAGAAAATGTAAAATACTCGTCAATCGAAGATGCATCACTTTGATAGTGCACAAGTAGGACCTTTAACTATACAAAACCTGAACAAAAAGACACTCCGATTTTGCAACTACACGCATGTACCTCACTTGCTCTGACGTGGATTACTAATCCACTCTTATGGTGCCACCTAATAAAATAAACACATTATAAGTATGACCTTTAACGTTGTCGGTGCACAAATAGGCCCTTTAACTACATAAAAGCTGAACAAAAAAACCCTTCAATTCCAACTCGGACGCGCGCCGTTTTGCGTGTACAATGCCATAGGATCGGGGTGTTTACTTGTTCAGGTTTTGAATAGTTAAAAGTCCTATTTGTGCACTGTCAAAGTTTAAGGTCAATGTTATAATTTGGTGTCAAGTTTAGGGTCATATTTATGTATTATGCCTTTGTTAAAACATACTAGTAGTAAGAAAACGTAAAATACTCGTCAATCGAAGACGCATAATGTTCCAAATCAATGAGCAGAAAAGAGTTCCTACACAATAATTGCAGAAAAGGTTTTCTTATTTGTACTATAAATTCCGTCTGTTCCATTTTATGTGCTTTTATTTGACTGACACAAAGTTTAAGCGACTTCTAAAACTTCTGGTGTAAAAACAAATCATAGATATTTGTGTAGGATTAAATCATCCCACTAAAGGTAAAATGAGAATTTTACAGTTAAATTGTTTGTAAATATAGAAAGGCGATTCTTTTTGAAACTATAGAAAGGCGATAAAGAGTGTCAAATAAATTGGGGCGGAGAGAGTAGCCTCTTATGCAGGAAAAGAACTTTTCTTTTATAACAAACCAGAAGATCATTGATGCACGGTTCAAAAATCGATGGATAATAATCCGCTCCTCTAACCATGGCATGCATCTAAACCACACATGTTGAGCTCTTACCACTAGATCAATCTACTCTTTTCTTGTATAAAAGTAAGTCCAACTCCCCATGTGTAAAATGCAAATTTAAAAGTTAAGGTCCACAGAAGAATGCTTATGGAAGAAATAACTAATTTAGCTGACAATACTGATAAGCATTCATACCCAATCATGGCAAGCAACAAGAAAGTGATCTGAGCCACGTGTTCGGTTCTAGAAAGGATACTTCGCAGCTAGCATGTTCACATAGTTCTGCAGGAACATTGATTATGTGAGTTCGGCACATATCGTGCCCTTTGCAACTGATATGCGCTATATGGCTTAAGATTATGGATCCCTTGCACGAACTAGTGACTATCCTCCATCAGCTTCATGAACCATCCCTTAGATGAATAAATTCCTCTAAGATAAGGTTGATGAAAAATCGGCCTTTTCCCTTCTTTGTAGATGTAAACTTTAAGTATAAGATCCATCAACTCGTAGCTCCTGGAATGTCAACCTAATTGTGTTTAAAGAAAAAGCTAATTTTGAAACACAAACAGATGACAAAGATATGCCTAATAGAAAAAGATTCACTAACAAATGGTTGTTCAACACTGTGCAGTTTGGACTAGGGGCGAATCTATGTGCAATTTTCTTGTGCTCCGGCACAGTTAAATTCGATGCAGACTAGGTATAATTATTTAAGAAAAGTATAAAATTGGTATAGAATTTAAAAACACACCCTGAAAACCAAGAAGATAGCTTGGTTTCAAGAACGAATCTAAAGCCATGCTTGGAAGCTTGTGAGTAACAAGTTGGAACAGAAATGATGGATAAAGTAGATAAAAAGTCATACCAATTAGGAGCAACTCTCGTAGATCACCGAGTGGGCTCAAGAGGAGCAGGACTTGAAGAATTCTCAGATTCTAGTTGTGGAGCAGTTTCAGGTGGCGGATCAATATCAGGAGGGGGTAAAGTTGGCCGCCGACGTTCGTACACAAATCCAGGTTTGAACCTCGTAGAAGAAGATGACAAATCCTCAAAAGTAGGAATAAGAAGAGAAGAAGGAGATGACACAACATGAGTAGGAAAAAAATACTGATTTTCAAAGAAAACATTTCTAGAAACATGAAATTTATAAGAACATGGATCATAACAGAGAAAACCTTTCCGTGAAGTACTATAACCCATAAAAACACATTTAGCAGACTGAACATAAAGTTTATTTCGCTGAGATGGAGGAAGATGCACAAAACAAATACATCCAAATGTATGAAAATTATCATAGCTTAGATTTTTATGATAAAAACGAAAATATGGAGATTCAAGATTTAAGACTTTAGATGCTAGTCTATTAATTAAGTAAACAGCAGTAGACAAAGCTTTCACCCAATATTTAGATGGAACAGAGGACTCAATCAATAAAGTACTAGTGACATCTAAAAGATGATGATTTGTACGTTCAGCAACCCCATTTTGTTGTGGTGTATATGGACAAGAGCGTTGTGAGACAATTCCTTTTTCAAGCAAAAAAATTTTGAAATCATAAGACATATATTCTCCACTAGAATCAGATCTTAATAATTTGATGCAAGTAGAAAATTGAGTCTCAATATAGGCCAAAAATGTCTTGAATATGGAAAATACCTCAAATTTGGAACGAAGAAAATATACCCACGTAAATCGACTATAATCATCTATAAATGTCGCAAAGTATTTGAAATGAGCATGAGAAACAATTGGTGAAATACCCTAAACATCACTATGAATGATATCAAAACACTTTGTAGCACGACTACAAAAATTAGGAAAAGGAAGAATTTTACTCTTGCCTAATTTACAAGTAGAACAATCAAAGGAAGCAGTGGAAAAATTAATTTTTGTTCCCCAATAAATCCGAATTTGATAAATGAGATAACACAATAGAATTTGGAAGTCCTAAGCGCTTATGCCATACCTCAGTCTTAATAGGTGTAGAAGTACAAGCAAATGATAGAACGCGAGGAATGGAAAAGTGTATATAAAACAGTCGTCCAACTTTAGGTCCCTTCGCAATTATCGTCCCCGACACCTGATCCTTCCCAAGACAACCATTAAGAGAAAAATTCACATCACAATTGTTATCTACCAATTGTCCAACTGAAATAAGACTAGTGGAGAGCTTTGGTGACACAATAACACTGTTGAAAGTTTTAGTAATATCTCAACCTTGGTAATGGACAAATTACTACCATTGGCAACTTGAATTTGTGATGGACCATGATACTTACGAACATTTTTTAGCATACTAGATGATTTGGTCATATGATTGGAAGCTCCAGAATCAACAAGCCAAAAATTAAATGCAAGATCATTACCTTGTAGACCTAAAGCTGAAAAAGCTGACATGATCGTTTGTCTTACCATTTCAGGAGTAAGAACTTGTTCTGAAGATGAGTTCTCAGTAGTGAAACCATTTGTCCCATCTTGAAAAGCATTAACCTTACGGTTTTGAGGGCGTGTGAGACACTCATTGATAATGTGTCCTTGTTGTTTGGAATAATTACAAAACTTTCTTCCACAATTGGTAGTAATATGACCATATTCCTTGCAATTGTAGCATTGAGTTCTAGTCATATCCCTACTATTTCCTTTACCTTGGGCAGCAAATGCAACAACAATATCATCAACTTTCTTGAAAGCATTTTGTATGACAAAATTCTGCTCTTCACGGAGTAATTCCCTAAAACAAACATCCAAGGATAGAGACAGGTCACGATTCATCAAGTGGGAGCGAACACTCTCAAACTTAGAGCGTAACTTCATCAAAAATTGATCTCGCTTGCTTTGCTCATGAACTTGTTGAATTACAAAGAGAGATTCGGCAGGTATTTTGGCATAAACACTATCTGTAAATTCAGCCCATAAATTCTGAAATCTAGAAAAATAATCTTGAATAGAGTAATTAGTAATTTCATACTCTAAGTGAAAGCGTCTGACACTATTATCTTGGTTGTAAACCCTTTATAAATAATCCCACATGGCTTTAGATATCTTGTAAGGCCTGAGATTAAGAACAATAAGAGGGTCCATTGACCCTACAAGCCATGTCATCACCCGAGCATCTTTAGTCTTCCATTCACCTAACTTTGTAGGATCAGTAGGAGCAGGGTCGACTCCATCTATATGGCCCCATAGTTCTTTTCCAGTGATAAATAATTGAAATTGAAACTATCCCCTTATTATTGTTTTCTTTCCTTACTCTGATGTTCTCAGACATGTCCCATTATTGGGGTGATTCAAGTGCAAAAAGTTTAGAATCTACATGAAATAGTCTTTTCCGATTGTGTCATATAAGAAAAACGAATTGTGCAAAGACTCGAGAGGAGTCTGTTGGTGCTTCAATATGTGTTGATTATGATGTAAACATTGATCCTGATGGAATCATGCTTTCCAGATTAAGGTATTAAGTGCATCTAGTCCCTTCTAAAAATCTTGATACAGATGTGGACGGTGTATAGCAGAATGTTGGAACTGTATTTCCACCAAAATAGTAGAATAAGTTAAAGTGTTGTTGTCATGACCTATCAGTAATGAAATTAGACCAAGAAGTTAGTGATGTGAAGTCACAAAGTTAGAAGTCAGAGTGAGGGTGATTTTTGGTGTAAATGAATATTTCAGTTGAATAACCGATGTTTGAGGATGATTTACCCCTTTATAGTGATAAACTAATGTGGTAGCTAGTAGCACGTGTGGATGGTATGGTAGTCCATGGGGGAAGTATTTTACTCAGATTTTTATTTATACAGAGTAAGATGTGTATTCTTAGACCATTAAATATTATGTGTCAATTTCCTATCTCTTGTAATATATACTCTTGTTATCATGGTGTTTTTGAAAAAAAAATAATTAAAGTCTAGTGAAGCCATGTGGGGCTCTTTCGATTCACTAGCATAGTTGCCTTGTCATCCATCACATTTTCTTGTTCATAATACAAAACCAAAGTCTAGTGAAGCCGTGTGAGGCCTATTTCGATTCACTAGCAACTTGTTGTTCTTTTGTTGGTTTAATATATGTATGAATGAATATGTTTGCATAAGATGGAGTTGGTAAAGAGGTGATTTGTCCTTGTGAGTTAGTTTAGTATAAGGTAGAGAAGGATTTGTTAGTCAGGGTGATTTGTTGGTTGCTTGAATGTGAAAAATGGCTATATTAGCGAGTAAGTTATGATTATAGACTCATGGTTGTTTGAGGAATTTGAAGGCAGTCTAAATGTATGCTTGAGTAAGTAAGTATGAGGTGAGAAATCCGCATAAGTAGATAAGATCGTATGGGGTTATAATATCAGATTAAGGTTGATCATGTCTATTATGTGACCTTACCCCTTGACTTTTTCCGTGGTAGTTTTAAACTAGTACTACTTATGACAAGGTATGTAGAAAATTTGGAGGTATTTGGATAGAATGTTCCAATTTGATGGATTAGTATATTATGTTGCACTCGTCACTGGTGGTAGACGATTGACGCTAAACTATAGGCTTGAATTCAATTGTAGAATGTGGTGGTAAAAATAGTGGCATGAGATTAATGATGTATGTTTTGAATTTAGTAGGCTTGATGTGTTGAAATAGTACGTGCTAATGAGTTATGATAAGGAAGACCGTAAGGTCAAGATTGATTATTGTGGTTATGAAGTTGTAGTGTACTAGTGTTTCTTGATGTTTATTTCATGGTTTCCAAGTGAGAATCACGCGTAAGGTTGGGTTGAAAAATCATGTTTAGCACTAGACCTTAAGTTTTGAACAGTTAAAGTCCATGAAGGTGGATGTGACGATTTCTTGGTTAATGATGCTAGTTATATGGTAATGGAAGTGATCTAATGGGCTTGAACGTGTATGAAAAGGCTTAAGTTTAAGTTGATTCATATGAAGTATAATGTTGTAGGTATGGTGTGTAAGTATTCGCAAGGCGATATGGAGTTGTGGCATTTCTCTAAGACTATTACATGTTGCATGTGACTAGTGGTACCATTGAGTTGTTAGTTGGAAAAAGACTAGTTAGATGGTAAATGGTGTTCTAGATAGCCAAGTTAAGGAGCCTTGATTGATAGTGTTGAGCCTTTTGATGTGATCTCGATTCTCATGGTAGAGAGACATAAGTTTGGAGTAGCAATATTGGTATGCTAGGATGGAAGTGGTATAGTTCATCAAAGGCTTGGTGATATCCATGTTAAGTGTTAGAATCTAAGTTTGATTTTTGAAAGTTGAACCGATAGAAATAAGTGTGCAAGCATTATACTATGACTATTGGGGCTATCGAAATATGGAGTGTATCTCAGAAGGTAGTATTAGCAGTGGGATTTCCACTTTCATGTGTGGGCTTTCGGGTTAAGTTCTCTTAATTTTGTGTATTGTCATATTTCAGACCCCAGAGTGCAGTGAGTGTGGTTAAGTTTAAAGTCTAGTAAGGGATCTCCCAAACTTAAGATGATGGCTTAAAGCCAAGGGGGAGATGATAGAACGAATAACCAAGTCAGGATCTCAGATTCAAGTAGTGATGTCATGATGACATAGAACGTCATAAAGTGATAGGGAGACTCAACCCATTCCTATCTCAGTATTTTTCAGTGATCCCAATACATACTCATGCCTTACATGTCAGTTCAATAATCGTAGTTCATCATCATGCTTGTGATAGCGAATCATGTACTCTTCCAGTTCTAAAATGAAGAGTTCCAGTTCATTCAGTAGTTGGAATTACATTCCATATGTTACAAACTCCAAATTGAGGTCATGCAGCTCATGAAATATATGTTTACGCCCTATAGTATGCTCAGTCTCCATAACTCATGTTTTACACCAAATGATTGGCGAGATTCAGCTTATATCCATGAATACCCTAAAATCAGAGTACTTTGATAAATCCCGAATGTTGATTTGCTATTCCTCATGCCTCAGTTAAGTGTTAAGTTTCATATAATACCCTTTTATGTTTCAAAATCTTATGTTTTAGCCTTTTGTGACTCCTTCTTATGTGAGGATGGTTGTGAGGAGTAAATGTTTTCCTATTGATAAAAAGCATAGTATGCTTGTTTTAGATAAGGTCTTAAGAGTTAATTAAGTTTGGGGCCAAATCTGTGATATATGTGATGGTTAGTGAGAATTTGTGTGTATGTTCTTGGGGTTGCGCGTGGGAGTTATATTGATAGTGGTTTAGAGAATATGTGAAGTATGTCCTTATGGGTGTTTGCCTTGAAGGTCATATGTGGTTATAAAGATAGGCTTGAATGACATGTTTGCATTTAAGTGGAGGGACACAATATGCTCTAGTAAATCCATAGTAAGAGTTCAGAGCTGGTCGTTGAAGTGGTAAGGCACGTTATGCTTAGGGTGTGATCTCTAAAGAGGATACAAAAGACTGAATCATATGGTTTAGACTAGTATCATGGTGTGGCATGTTGTATTTTGTGATTTAAAATTTGGCTTGATCACCGTGAAAGGATTTAAGCTACTTTAGACAATAGTAGAAAGACTTATAAGGATTATAACTTGAATCAATGAGTATGGTAATTAAGGAGAATAGTATGTTAAGGGATACTCGAGAAGTGTGCTAAGCTTGAAAGTAAGAAGTCGCATTGACTAAGGCCTGGTAATTCTGTCCTGATTTATGAGTTATATGTCTATATTCCAGACTGCAGAGTAGTGTAAATGTTGTGATTTCCTCAGTTGGATGTCTCGTGTAATCCATACCTAAGATTCGTGGCTCCCTATTACTGCTAGAACTTCTTTAGAGAGAGTATTGAAGAGATACTCCAGATTGAGTATAAGTTTCCAGCATAGTTCAGTCTATGTGGCCAGCAAATCAATTTAGCAGTCAGATTCACATGACTTGTTTTCTCGTCTCTTTATTTAATCATGCTACCCAAAATCTCAGATATGTTAATATTGCAAGATAGAGTATACTAGTATTTACGAGTATAGCTCAATTCATGGGTCATGTACTAGATTCAGATTTGAGATGTTCAGATATGATTAAATTTGTAGGTGCCTAGTGTATCACATCAGTTTTCTGAGCATCTTAGTGAATTGAGCATTCATAGAGGGACATAGGGTCCCAAGGGGGAGATACCCCATTCAGTTGCATGCATAGATTCTTATTACAAGATCCGCACCAGTTATCATTGTGTATTCAGTCCTACGTTCATACGTCAGTTCAGTCAGATATGCATGCATTAGAAATACATGTCCAATAGAAAAAGTTCATCTTATCAGGGTATTTAGTTCTGTGTTCATGAGAACAACTCAGTATCAAATCCATGCATCAGGTATGCATGTTAATTATGAGAACTCAACTTATGAGTAGCTTCAGTCGTGTATTCCATGCATCAGATATGCATGTCTGATATAAGAATTTAGAATATCAGTAGATCCAGCCATATGGTCATGTTTCAGATCAGTGTATTCTTTATTAGAGGACATGTCGTGTTCGTATTATTCCATACCTGTAAGGCTTCAACAAGTTCCTACCCATCATTCGAGGACGAATGATCCCAAGGGGGAGATAATGTAACACCCCATACTTTCAGACTTGAACATAAATTGTCATTTCTACTTGTACACATTCCAAAAACCATAAATCTATTGTGAATATAGTGTTTTAATCAAATATGTGGTGTATAAATCTAGTTGAGAATGAATTGAGATCATAGAGGTCCCCTAACTCAAGGACGAGTTGAAATCTTTTCCATCGATTGAGTTTTAGTAAGCGTCAAAACTTGGGTCAACTTCAATCGATCATTACTCTCTCTATATATTGAATTAGAGTGCCTAATATATATCAAATGAAAGGCTTTCGAATTATCTTTCCAATGATACCAATTTCACAAAAATCCGACACCCGAGGAAGAAGTTATGGCTTTGCAAAGTGGAGTGTGTTGTGCAGCATAAGGTGTGCGACGCACACCCTAACTTATGTCATAAGGTGTGAGACGCACAACCTAATGTGTGCGATAAAGAGTGCGCCGCACAACCTATATTATGCGATAAGGTCTACACCGCATACATTACTACTCAAGTGACTTAAACACTCCATTTTTGGGGCAAAATGGTCCTTTTCCCACCCTTATTTAGCCATAAACACGAAATTCAGTCCCCAAATACCCCAAAATACACCTTCATTCATCAAAATTGCTCAAGAACTCTCCTTAAGGTTTCAAAATAAAAACCCAAGCAACTCAAGATTCAACCGTGGATTTTTGAAACTAATTGCATATTTGGAATCCCCAGAACGTAGGCTTCAAGAAAGACCTATCATCTTTGCATATAGAGGTACGTGGGGTTATCCTAAAATCTCATGGGCCTTTAAATTCATGTTTTACAATGGGGGTTTTGAAACTACGAATATAATCATGTTTTGAACATTTCTATAATATTGATTTGGTCTTTAGGCCTATTTCCGAAGTGATTTGACATATTATATATGTATATGCATGTGTTTCGAAAAGGTGTTAATTTGAGAGCATGAATTATATGGAATCCCTCTCGTGATGTGAATTTGTTTTAAATGTTCATATGATGTAAATTGTTTGAAAACATCTTGAAAAGCATGACATGAAATGTTTTGAGAATTGATATGATTTTGACTTGAAAACGAGAGGGCTATTTGTGTTGAAACATGTTGAATACAATGGTTGAATGAGAAGAATTATGTGATATTGATGGCTTGCAAGTCGGGTATGATGATACCCTACAGAATATGATATGTGATTGAATCAGATGAAATTTGAATGTATTGATTTTACATGAGATAGGTGGATACCCGAAGAAGACGTTTGAGTGTAAGGGATCATCACTGAAAACCGTATTTCCCGACATAGGAATTTGATAACCTGCTTTGTGATCTTGCGTACCTGACTTTATGTCATTCCAAAGTTGGGACTATGGTTAGGAGCCCTGCTTTGTGATCTTGTGCACTACCATTGGGTCGAGACACCCTGCTGTGTGATCTTGTGTGTCTTCCCCTCATTTATAATCTAATCTCGGTGGCAACCAAGGTTTGACAGTTGGTGTAAATGTGATATGTAGGGTATTCCACCTAGCTCAGCTGCATTACATTATTGTTGAAAACAATTACATTACGCCCATGTGTTTTCAAATGATTTGATATGAAACTGATTTATAATGGCTCTCAAATATATTTTATAAAAATATTATATTTTGTTTTGATATCTCTGTGTACCAGTACTTTTATTTTGACCCCCTTCCCGGCACAGTCTAGGGGTCCAGAAAATCAGTAGATTTGCAGAGTCACTTGGTGAGCCTTCTATATTTCGGAAGGCCTGATATCTGGCAGTCTCACTTATCATTTATTAGTTTTGGGTCTACTGGGGGCCTTGTCCAAGTTTTCAGATAGATATTTATTTTAGTTATGTAGTAGAGATTTCGCAGACGTTATAGAGATGTTGTGTTGAGATTGTGGGACATTATTCCCCGTTATTGATTTCATATGATTCTTGACCATGTTTCAGTAATATTGTTTATCTTCCGCATTTCTTTTATCATATGAGTTATGTGCATGATTATCAGACAAATAGGGGTGTTTTGGGCCTTCATGGTTAGGGATGCTCGTCACGGCTAGGGCCCCGGTTCGGGTCGTGACACTGACATGGAAAATTTAAGATCACACTATTAAAGTCTCTTGCTGGCAACATTCCTTTTCTTCTTTTCCTTCCTATACTCCCTTTGTTCAAAAAAGAATGACCTACTTTTCTTTTTAGTTTGTTTCAAAATGAATGACCTCTTTCCTTTTTTGGAAACACTATAATTTAAACATTCCATGTGGAAAATTTAAGATCACACGATTAAAGGACATTTTGGTATATTTGATGTAACTTTAATTTAAGACCACAAGATGCAAAAGTCTTCTTTATTTTCTTAAACCGTGCTAAGTCAGATCATTCTTTTTGAAAGAGCGTGCGGGAGTGTAAAATAGGGAAAAATCTTGCTTCACTCATTTCTCAAGAATAAAGGAAATGTAAAAGTATCATTTATACATTTGTTTTGTCAATTAAATAGTTGAAAAAGGAAAGATTGTCTAAAGTACTTATATTAAAATAAAAGGAATCATTCTTCTCCCATCTGCACAAGAATGAAGAGGCTCCACAACAACTATTAAAAACTTATTAAAGATTTTCCTGGAATTCTGCTTTAATAAAGACAGAGTTACTAAAAAGGCAGCCCGATGCACTAAAGCTTCCGCTATGCGTAGGGTTCGAGGATGGTCCCGGCCACAAGGATCTACTGGATGCATGAAGTAATATTACCCATAGGTATGAGACATGACATGATGTGCATGATTATCCATAAAGTACTTATATTAATCTTTTGTTTCCTATTTTATCTCTCATATGCTTTTTGCATATATAGATTCCTATTGTAGTTCTGAAAGAAATAGAAAGTTTGAAAATCATCTCTTCTTATGATCGATGCTACAAGCTCAGTCAGCAGAAGGAACTTTTCAGTGGACAATTTTGCATATCAGATAAATGGTAACAGTTTTTCATTTTCATTGCCTGACTGGGGAAGCTTTATTGTTCATCGTCAGTCCATCGACTGGTTTCCAAATTTGAACACAGAAGAAAGAAGAAACTACTTGGACTCCTTTTCCATTTCAGCATGCTTGAAAATCACGAGCTTCACTTTCTCGTTTGGTACGAGGAATAAGGGATGATTAATACTGAGATTAATTTTAGGATGAGTTTATCCTATGTTTGGTTGGATAAAATCGTATGACAACATCTCTCGAGATTCGTCCAACATTAAAGATGGAATAACAATCTTGGGATAACTAATTCTGGAATAACCTGTTCCCAACCAAACTAGCTTACTGTGATAGGTACATTTTTTGTGTGGGGTTGAATACTTGAAGTGTGTAATAGATACAAGGATCAATTGAGGTAAGAAAAAGTTAAAGACAACTTTAAGTGATTCTTTATGTCTTTGGTCTTTATGTGTAATTAGTTAAATATATAGTTTTTGAAGCATTCTTCATTTCTAGTAATCTGAAATCCATAAATAGAATCATACTTTAGAGACAATATCTGTTTTCCCCCCTCTTTGTTTTGCTTTGCTGTTATTGGAACAAGAAAAAACAAAATTTAGATCTGTTGAAGGCTATGGCACCTGTAGGCCAGTGGCGGAGCCAGGATTTTCATTGAGGAGATTCAGAAGTAAACATACGGACTAGTCGAAGGGGATTCAACATCTACTATATATACATAAAAAATATTTTTGACCATGTAAAAATAGTATAATTTTTCGTCGAAGGGGGTTCATTCTGATGAACCCCTACATCAAAGGTGGCTCCCCCACTGCCGTAGGCCGCCTTGAAGTTCTCACCTTACCAACAAGCCGAGATCTAATCATCAAGCTCTATGATACACAACTTTTTTAGGTCCATGAAGTTTAGAATATGGACCAAATAGATTCTTGTGTTACTTGAGAAAAACAAATAATACAATCATGTCTCAAGAATAAAGTATTGCATTTCGTCTTTTCCTAATTAAAGTAAATTGTATTTGCCTTAAGTTTTACTTATTGTATTTGCCTTATTTTTTACTACTTTTTACTTTGCTCTCAAAACTCTGCTATAAATAATGAAGAAACAATCAGTTTAATAATCATCTTTGAGAGCATCATATATAATACTATAATCAAAAACACATTTTTTCTTTCTTCACTTCAAGAGTTTTTCCATGGAAATACTTTTTAATGCTGTAGGTGGCTTTGTTGTTGAGGTGGGGAAGTTTGTATCCAAATGCATCTATCCTAAGATTGAAAATATCATCCGTTTCTCAACAAAAATTGAAAATCTGAGGAAGGAAATGGAGAAGCTAGCAAAGTTTAGAGACGATATCAAAGAGAAGTTGGAAGGAGCCGAACGAGAAGGCTATAAGCCAAAGCCAGATGTTGTTAAGTGGATCGAAGACGTTCAGAAGCTCGAGAATGAATGGGAAACTATGCAATAAAGCATTGCAGAGGCTAATACGCTTGCGTATAAATGCTGTCCAAAATGCAGCCTTCGCTCGGAAGTCTCCTCTCAAGAAAAGAACATCCGAGATCAATTCTGCAAGCTTAAAGAGGTAGGAGAAAAATTTGGATCCAATTTGGTGGTAGAAAATTACCGGATGAAAAAAGTTGAGCACATCCCGGGACCATCAATAGAAGGCCAGTCAACAGCAACAAGGAATCTCGACTATTGGAAGATGATGAGGTAATGTTGGAATTAATCCAAGATTTAATGCTAAATGTTTTACGAATTGATAGCTTTTAATTTCATTTACTCCTGAGGGGATGTAGTATTTCTATAGAGAAATCTAGTACATGTATAACAATTATAAGTTGGGAACCCATAAATAAAATGTGTTGTTGGTCTAGTGGAATAGAAGGACTTGTAAAAGGTTTATTGACCTCTTGGTTGTGGGTTCAAATCCCCTAGTTACTATTTGATTTTATTTTTATCTAATATGGGGAACCCATAAACCCTAAATCCTAGATTCGCCTCTAACTTCTGTGTAATTAGATTTTATAGTCTAAACTCATCTATGTCACTGCTATTACAAAAGGTTCATTCGTGTCATTATTTGTAACAGTGGTTCTACGAAACCATTTTTCCACGTGCCTCTTGTCAGAGGTCCTCGTCACCAAATCCAAATCAGTTGACAGTACTATTTAAAATCAAAATTAAAATAAAATTTGATCCACACGGTTAAAATAAAAATTGAGCTCATTAGAAGTAAAAATCTGACTCATTAAAAATAAAATCAGACCTATCAATTGCGCTGAGTTTTAATTTAATAGGTTCGATTTTTATTTTGATTCAAGTAATATTGGTTGTTTTAGATTTAGTGACGTGCACTTCTAATAAGAGTTTATGTGTCAAAAATAGTTTTGCATAACGCCCGCTCTGCAAACTAATGACACGAATGAACTTTCAGTAATGATAGTGACATAGATTAGTCATTTCTAATAGTTCGATGACAAAGATGAGTCATTTCTTCTTCTCGTCCTTGTTCAATGCTTGATTTTAAAATTTAACGTACTGTAAACAAGAATGTTTTTCGAAGTGAATAATATATAAGAAGACTAGAAACATCTAGAGAAGCTCATATATATAATTTGGAAATGTTTAGAGAAATTTGAGTTGGACGGGATTCAAAATAAAAGAATGTATAAATATTCTATAAACAGTGTTTATGAATGTATACAATATTCTATTTATACAATATCACTGCATAAAATATACTGAGTGATCAAAGCCTCCTAAGTTCTTGTTTCTCAAATTTTCTTAATTTTTTTATATGACTATTATTGTTGCATCTTTCACTTGTGTGTATGTAAATATTTTGTTTAAGTATTTGAATCCTTTCAGGTATTCATCATAGGTGTGTGGGGAGCAGGAGGAGTTGGGAAAACAACATTGGTGACTAATCTAAACAATGAGCTCCTAAAGACCGTTGTGTCTAGTCGTAAACTGTCTTTTGGTGTTGTGATATGGGTCACCTTGCCCAAACCGCCAATAGACATAAGAAAGGTTCAAGCACAAATTTCCACCAGATTAAACATGAAGATAGATAGCGAGGTAAGTGATCGAAGCATTGCCAGCAAAATCTGTGAAAGGCTCGAGGAAGAAACGAGTTTTCTTCTCATAATGGATGACGTTTGGGAAGCTATAAATTTGGATGATGTAGGCGTGCCCCAACTTTCCGCGAGAAGCAAGGTAATTATAACTTCTCGTTTTTTGAGTGTTTGTTGCCAAATGAAAACAGATGTCGAAATGAAGGTTTACACATTGGACGAGGATGAATTTTGGCAACTGTTTGCCAAAAATGTGGGAGATATTGTCAATCAGGAGCAAATCCATCCATTGGCAAAGGAAATTGCAAGAGAGTGTGATGGTTTACCTTTAGCAATCATTGTTATTGGATCATCCATGAGAGGGAAGACGAGGGTTGAGCTCTGAGAAGATGCTTTGAAATCACTTAGAATGTCCGAACCTCATAGCAAAGTTGTAGAAGATAAGGTTTACAAGGTCATCAAGTGGAGTTTTGATTCTTTAGAATCTCAAGATATTGAATTATCCTCAGAGCAAAGAAGCAAACGTGTGAACAAAAAGAGAGGTGATATTCAAAGTTGTTTCTTATATTGCTCCTTATATCCAGCGGCTATTCCGATAGATGATCTCATACAGTGCTGTTGGGCAGAGTGGATCCTCGGTGAACATGACACATATGAAGAAGCCTACAGCAGAGGAATCACGTTGATTGAGAGTCTAAAAGATGCTTGCTTGCTAGAAGCCGCTAAGATGAAGACTGGGTGGAAGGAGGTTGTCCATTATGTTAAGATGCATGACGTGGTTCGTGATGTTTCCAGATGGATAGCTAGTACCTTTGGGGATGAACACACTTCTGTTTTTCAAGCTGGAATTGGGTTTACTGAGGTATCAGCTTCTATCAAGAGAATATCTTTCATAAGCAACGAAATTGAATATCTACCTGATTGCTTCACGAAATGTCCAAAGACAACATCTTTACTTTTGCAAGACAATGAACCCCTTAAGAAAATACCCCACAAATTCTTTTTGGCATTTCCAGCTCTAAGAGTTCTGAATCTGAGTGGAGCTGGTATTGAAGCACTGCCTTCTTCCATCAATAGTTTATGTCAACTACGTTCTCTAATACTACAAAATTGTTATTGGCTGAAAGAGTTACCACCTATTGGTAATCTTCACAGTTTGCAAGTGCTCGATTGTGACGATACAATGTTAAGTTGTCTGCCGCATGGAATGGACAATTTGACAAATCTGAGGCTATTAAATATGACTGTTTCTAATATGAAGAGCATCAGCAAAGGATTTTTCCTCAAATTTCCTAGCATTGAAATGTTAAATATGTGGCGTAGCTGTCTTAGAGCGACCTCTTTTGATGAGATATCATCTCTACACAATCTGATATATCTTTTTATTAGAGTGGATAGCTCATAATTTTTCAATAGAGATTACACCTGGATGACTAGATTGAAAAAATTTCACATTAGAGTTGGGGAATATTCAGTTTATGTACCATACAACAAGTCAAAAAGGGTGATAAGTGTCTACGAGTGTGATATTTTCAGTAACGGAGAGCTCTCAGTCATGTTGCAGTTTGCTTCAGATTTGTACTTGGAAAAATGCATGGGTCTCAGGAAGTTGATTGCACACAACACTTTTAATGGATTAAAATTACTACATATAATGGACTGTTCTTGTTCTTTCGTACCAGTGGAAGGAGGAAGTGGACAATTTGACCCTTTGCCAAATCTGGAATACATCGAACTCCGTTTCGTAGAAAATTTAAAGAGTGTTTCTGATTTCGGTCAATATTTGGGTCTAAGATTTTCTAAATTACGCCAACTGGTTATCTATCGATGTGAAAGTTTAACATGTCTTTTCAAAGATGGTGGAGCTTGTTCTGTGCCTAAGTACATGGAAGAAATTACAAGAGTTCGGAAGTTAAAGTTGTTTCTCTTACCAGAACTAGGAAAGTTGGGGGAGCCACAGAGTATGTGGGAACACTTGGAGGAACTCAAGGTGAGCTATTGTGACAGATTAAGGAAGTTGCCTCTCTCTATTCAAACCTCCAACAACATCCAAGTAATAAAAGGAGTATCATATTGGTGGAGCCAACTGGAATGGGATGAATATAACTTCAAGTCAAATTTAGAGCGTTGTTACAAAGAATTGTAAAGTTGATGTTGTTTCCGCTGCTTCACAGGTGATGTGCCAATTAACTTTCATATTTTCAATTGTCAATCGTATTATAATGTTCTTCTTATAAAAGGGTTATTTCACCTGTAGCTTTAATGTTTTGGATTAAATGCTCAAATTATTTTACAAGAAAGATGAACACATAGGGTGTGTTCGGTTTGATGGAATTTTTTTTTGATCTACATTGTATTGATATTGACCTTTTGTTGCTTCATTCAGCGAAGTATAGAAGCTGAGAAAGGACATTCCTTAACTGGATAGACACAGGCTTCGAGATAAAGATAACCAATCGAGTTTGTTGTAATGTATTTCCTTAACCAGTCGAGTTTGTTGTAATGCATTTTCTGCCAATAATTGTTCCTTGTTTGTACTCGTCGTGCTTTCTGATCTGATATTTTGATTGCTTGATTGTACACTGAGTAATTTCTTGTTTCGATTGTGCCCGGTGTGTGATCTCATGTTGTTAATTTGTAATAAACTAGTGCTGCTTCTGGTTTTTAAACATTTTATATAGAATTCTTAAATTGTACATTCAGAATTTATTACATGAACTTGGTTTTCTGTCTTTGTTCTCATGATAGCACAGACAAACCACCTATCAAGAGGTGCGTCAATTTTTTAAAACCTAATACTGCCAACAACGTTTATACTAGTTTTGTAAAGTTTTCAGAAAATATATTACATTGGTGAATTGATTTAAAAAATGGCTTATATATGTTGATCAAATCTTCAAATATACATATACATGTACATACATACATACATACATACATACATAGACATATACATATACATACATACATACATACATATAGATACTAGTTTTACGACACGTGCGTTGCACGTGTATGTCTTTTCATGTAGCATACAATTTTAAAAAATAATATTATTATATGAAAAAATCTTTGAATAAATAATTAATATGAGAGAACACTATAATTTTTTGTGAATGATTATTGTAGATCATGGCATGTTGATTTATTTATCCATGTAAAAATGATTGACAATCATATATTATGTTGAATAGTTATATTTGTATCATGCACACTTTTATATTTTATATTTTTTTTTTTTGAGTTTGTAATTTTTTTAGATAATTTCACTCCTATTGGGGAATCCTATGCCAGTTTGTTCCACAGTTTGAGACAAAAATGCATGATTACTCCTCTCCTTGGGTATACACCTGACCCATATTCAAGAAATTTTGACCCTAATGTACGGTGTGCATATCATTCTAATGTTCAGGGTCACAGTATTGAAGATTGTCATACTTTGAAAAGAGAAATAGAAAAGATTATTCAAGAAAAAGTGATTATAGTGCAAAACGTTGACACCTCGAGCATCCCACAGAGTTCTTCACCAGTATGTGGTACTGCAAAATATGTGGGAGGCAATGAGTTAAGCATGGGGATCCAGAACTTTTTTGCTGAAGGGAATGTGTCTAACAGTGAGGGAAGCTCTAGTCATGTTGATATGCAAACCAGTGGCTAAGTTGTCAGGCTGAGCAATTGAGAAGTCACCTCTCTCCCTACTAGGAAGAGGTCTGATAGTTTATTTTGTTTTCTTTTCTGTTTTCTGAATTATTTCAGGGTTGTAGTTCAGGATCTATCTTGTTTTGTCCCTTTGTCATTTATGTTCAAACCCTTCTATATTTTATTTCAACTAAATAAAGTGTCCCTTTCCCTTTGTGTTTTAAATATGTGTTGTTTGATTACTTTACACAGTCCATTTTATGTTGATTCTAGTAATATGACATGCTTGCAAAATTTTCAGCTAGATCTTGAAAACTAGTTTTAGCGTGAACTTTGAATCGAAGGGCTAAGGTTAAAAAAAAAAGAAAGAGAAACATCTGAGAAAATAGGTAGAGTGCTGAGACATTTGGTGACAAGTTGAAGCCTTTCTGGGAATTAAGGCACTTATTTTGAGAATCACAAGAATAACTTGGTCATCAATTGAATGACATGTCTCATTAGGTCAAATAGTGGTTGCGTGAACAGAAAGAAAATCAGCTACATAAAATCATGAGTCATTCAATGTGAGGACTGTACAATAAAGGATGAGTTTGTAGAAGAAACAGTGACGCACAGACTCAGTCAAAGTTAATGTTGTAAGAGATGTCACAAGTGATCTTCATCTTTCACTTTCATATTGCTTGATATGTACTTGCATTTTTTAGGATTGATATGACAAAGGCATTTCATTCTGCTATCCAAACATCATGTCATCCTTTGTTTACCCCCATTTGAGCCTTTGTTTTATTTTATTTCATACACCTCTTTTGGAATCAAGATAGAGTCAGCAAAACTAAAAAAAAAAAGGGGTCGAGCAAAACAATAGAGTCAGAAAAGTTTCAAAAAAAGAAGGGAGAAAAAAAATGTATCCAAAAGAAAGAAAAGAGAAGAGAGTCAACAAAAGAAAAAAAATCAGAATCAAGCAAAAGAACAAGCTGCCAAAACTATGCATGACCTGATTCTCCTCTCTCGAGGGTGAGATACATAGGCTGCCCTACTCTGGGCTCGGTCCAACCAAATAAACAATTTAGAATTGCCCCGTCAAAAGAAACTAGGGCAAGAGTTAATCCTCATTGTTTGAGTCGATTCCAAAAGTTGTAAGTCCTACCCCCACTTCAAGTGTCGTTTGGGCCCCATGCTATTCTTTCTTTCTAGCCCTATCCAAAAGCCAAGTTACAACCAAAGAAAGACCTTCAGATCAATCTTTGAGGATGTTAAGTCTAAGCATGCAAGGGATATGATGATGTATTTGGGAACTACTTGTCTTCCTCAGCATAAGAAATCAAAAGATAAATAAAAATGAGAGAGTCTTATTGGTGAAAACTCTCACGGGCATCGTAAGACGATGGTAAGTTGAGAGAGGTAAAAATGAGAGAGTTTTATTGGTTAAAACCCTCATGAGCACCATAAGACAACTGTGAGTTGAGAGAAATGAAAATAAGAGAGTCTCAATGGTGAAAATCCTCACAGACACCATAAGGCAATGGTGAACTGAGATAAAAAATGAGAGAGACTCGTTGGCAAAACCTTTCAAGGTGTCACTAGCCGAATGAGGTCTTAAATGCAATTGACCTAAGGAAGCAACTCAATTTCAAGTCTATTAACTCAACAACAACTGGTACAAAGCGTAGATGGAAAGATCAGACAACTTGATCCAAAATTCATCGTATAATCATTCGAGTTGACTGTGATTTTTGGATAATTTTTTTGTTTCTTTGTTTCAAATGGGGACATTCATTGTCTGTTCTTTTTTCTTTTTATTTTTGTTTTATCTTTCTTGAGTCAGTTATCCAAATAAAAAAAATCATTGTCATTCTTTTTCTTCTCTTGTCTTTGAGTCAAGTCCATGTCAAAACAAGTGAGAAAAAATTTCAAAACTGGCTACCAACTTCTTCAATTGTACAAAGCAAGATAGAAAGGCCAGTGCATGAAAGAGACATGATTGTGAGCCGAAATAAGGCATATAGAAAGTTTCATCAACAGACAAATCTAGAAACTCATGGAAATACCAAGGTTCAAAGAGTTTATCTGAGCAACATGGCAAAGTAGAGATGTTGTGTTCTATTTCAAAGTCACTCTTAATAATCTGAGTTTGGGTTAATGATGCAGCAAGTCAATGACATATGCTAGTTGTTGGAAGCAAGGTTAAGGGGACAAATGCAAGTGAAATCGCTCAAAAGCCTAAGCCGCAATCCAGCCACCGTGTTTTTAAACTCACAAGTTTTCTTTGATGAAACAGGAAACATATTAGCTTCAAAGCAAGGACTTCAAAACATAAACATCAAGGGTTGAAATGCCTCACTTTTACAAATACAGGAAGCAATGTTGCTGCACGGGTTTCATAATCAAGTCATGGTAAAATTCACATCCTATATCCCCCGGAGACACTTTCTTGTCCACAGATTTCAGTTTTCATTTACTAGGTGATACACTTCTTAAATTGACCCTTCATTTTCTAGAAGACGTACCTTCTAGTCGAGTCATTCCCCTTGACTCTTAAAAGACGTACCTCCTAGAAGATTCATTCCCCTTGAACCCTAGAAGACATACCTTTTAGTCGAGTCATTTCTTTTGATTCCTATAAGACATACCTTTTAGTCGAGTCATTCCCCTTGAACCCTAGAAGACGTACCTTTTAGTCAAGTCATTCCCTGTGATTCCTATAAGACGTACCTTTTAATTGAGTCATTCCCCTTGACCCCTAGAAGACGTACCTTTTAGTTGAGTCATTCCCTGTGATTCCTATAAGACGTACCTTTTAGTTGAGTCATTCCCCTTGATCCCTAGAAGACGTACTTTTTAGTCGAGTCATTCCTTTGATTCCTATAAGACGTACCTTTTAGTTGATTCATTCCCCTTGACCCCTAGAAGACGTACCTTTTAGTTGAGTACTCTAATACGGGAATAATATCAGATATGGACTTAGGAGAGTGCATGTTGGACCCGAGCCTTGGCATGTGCAATTGAAGTGTAAAAGAGGCCCAAAATGCACCCAAATCAGCCCATAAATTACACTAGATGGGTGCCCACTCTTTGAAGGGCCTTTTGTTCATTTTAACTTATATTTTGTAATAGTTATAAAAGGAACATTGTAGGGTTTTTAGATTTAGTTTTTGATGATATTTGTGAATCTTGAAAGACCAAAGAACACAAGTCCTCTCTCCTTGAGGCACCTAAACCGAAACTAGGATACAACAATAGGGTGGATTCTCTTTTGTTGTTGCTTGCTTGGAAACGTTGATGCTAGAGAGGTGCAATCTGATCTTGTGTCACGTAGCAGATAGGTTTATTATTGTGTGTAGTGGAAAGGGTCCAAGAGTGTCCATTCTTGGGTTCTTAATATTATACCTTCATGTGGTCTATCTATCTATCCCTTTACTTTCTTGTAATCGTGTTTAGTGTTTGTGTTGTAATCTTGTGTTCTTGTTGTTATTGTTAAATCCGAATCTTGTGACATGTGTTCATCTTGTTCTTCACGTATTGTTGCTATTTTGGTGTGAAATACACCTTTCTCACCTTGTATTCTTGTTGTATTTGTGAATCCGAGAGAGGTCTCCAACTGGTCCAAGGATCTTAGTGATTTGTGGACTGTTTTGGAGTGTGTTCGTGGACTATTTTTGAGTGATTTCGTGTCTTTCAAGTTTTTATCGTATCATTTGGTATTAGATCATGGCTTGATCTTGTTCCCACAAGATCAATCTTGGGCTTGTTAGTGAAAAAAAAAAGTGTTCAAAACTGAAAAATTCCAGAAAAAATAGCAATCTGTCCGTGTTGTGTTCTTGGCCGAAAAGTGTGTTCTTGTTGTGTCTTGGCATAGATTTTTACTTGTATTTGTTGTCTCTAAGTGTTAGTTTTGTTTCTCACTAACATATTGAGTCTATATCTAGATTTGAGCTTTAAGAATTGATGTTGTTGTTGTGAACAAGAAGTGTCCGTGAGTTGAAGTTGTTGTTTTAACTTGGCTGTGTGGTGACCTTGTTGTTGGGCGTTGGTTGATGTTGTTTTTGATATTGGTGGTTGTTTTTGTGTTCTTGTTGTTCATCACAACCTTCATCTAGTGTTAAAACCGAAAATACAACACCAAAGAAACTTGGCCATTTGTTGGTGGTTTTATTGTTGGTCTAGTTGTTGTTGAATTGGGCGTTGGAACTTGTTATTGTTCTTGGGAGATTGTTGTTGGTTGTTCTTGTTGTGGTTGTTGTGTTCTTGAAGTTCTTCACCATATTCATCACCTTGTTAACATAAAGTGAATGATAGATCCTTAAAGGTGAAGGAAAGAGGTGCAAGTAATTGTTAGTCTCGAAAGACCCCCAACCACCAAAAGACTTTACATCACTTCTCAATTCCACTTTCCCATCAAACAAGGGTCCATGTTTTAAGGAGAAGCAAGTCAAAGACTATTGAGTCTTGAAATTTGAATTCCAAAGACTAGTTTGTATTTTCCTCCATTGAACAATTTCTATCAAAGTCCAAATTGTAGAATTGATCAAGACTTCTAAATTTGGAAAATAAAATTGTTGACCGAGGCCAATCAAGGACTGCCACGTAACCAATTACTGTTCACTGACAAATTTTAAGCTCAAATTTTGATCTTTTAGTTTCATTTTGTGTCTTTAGTTTCGTTTGTTGATTCCCATACTAACTTACAAACTAGTGACTAATTACTAGATTGTGAGTTGGTTTGAAACCGTATTTTTTTTCGTGTGTGTATGTTTACGTTCCTTTGTGTGTTTTATTCTTTTGAGTCATTGTACATACTTGATTCGCCTCTCAACACCTCTCGTAGTACAAGAAAGCTTACAACACTTGTGAGATTGACTGTGAGGGATCCGAGAGACAAGAATAAAAGAGAGAGTGAGGATGTTTTTGTACAACTAACGTGTTTTCTGTTTTGTAGGTAACTCCTTTGCCATAATGGACACCATTTTGGCCCACCTTTATGCTATTGCCCTAGAAATAGCAAATGCAAATACGGGTCTTGACAAATTGGGGTCGGATATGTCTACTATACTTGAGAAGTTGGATCGAGTGGAGAGATGAAGGAGCTCTCATGTGTCTACTCCCTAAGTTTTACCTCAAACGATCAAACCTCCAGGACCACCACTAAATGACATAGACATAAGCCAAGACAACAAATGTCCTCAAACCCAAGACCTAAATGAGTCACTTCCCCCTCAATTCGATCAAGTCCAACAAGAGGGACTTGGAAGCCAATTTCCTCCCATCCAAGCTCCACAACCAAAGCTCTCCCTTACCAAATCATTCCTCTCAACCGAAATTCTACTTCACCAAAACCAATATATCCATGTAGAGGAGTATGGTAGAAAGGAATATGAAGGATATGGATACTACTACAATACTTGTATGATGGTAGGAAACTTATTTTGGATAAGATTGAAGACAAGGCTTAAGATGGAGAGGAAGCCGAGGTTCAAAATGAAGATGTTGGCCGAGACTTGTTGTTATTGAGTCCTCATATTCTTCATGATTTTGTGGACTGTTTTTTAAATTGTTTTTTGTGACTTGTTTGTGGATTGTTTTGAGTAGGTTTCCTTTGAAGTGACCAATTGAACGAGGTAAAGCCGTGAATTTGTGGACAAATTCCTCTCAAGATGGAGAGGATGATACGGGAATAATCTCGGATATGGACTTAGGAAAGTGCGTGTTGGACCCGAGCCTTGGCATGTGCAATTGAAGTGTAAAGTAGGCCCAAAATGCACCCAAATCAGCCCATAAATTACACTAGATGGGTGCCCACTCTTTGAAGGGCCTTTTGGTCATTTTAACTTATATTTTGTAATAGTTATAAAAGGAACATTGTAGGGTTTTTAGATTTAGTTTTTGATGATATTTGTGAATCTTGAAAGACCAAAGAACACAAGTCCTCTCTTCTTGAGGCACCAAAACCGAAACTAGGATACAACAATAGGGTGGATTCTCTTTTGTTGTTGCTTGCTTGGAAATGTTGATGCTAGAGAGGTGCAATCCGATCTTGTGTCATGTAAGAGATAGGTTTATTATTGTGTGTAGTGTTAAGGGTCCAAGAGTGTCCATTCTTGGGTTCTTAAGATTATACCTTCATGTGGTCTATCTATCTATCCCTTTACTTTCTTGTAGTCGTGTTTAGTGTTTATGTTGTAATCTTGTGTTCTTGTTGTTATTGTTAAATACAAATCTTGTTCCTTGTGTTCATCTTGTTCTTCATGTATTATTGTTTTTTTGGTGTGAAATACACCTTGCTCACCTTGTATTCTTGTTGTATTTGTGAATCCGAGAGAGGTCTCCAACCAGTCAAAGGATTTAGTGATTTGTGGACTGTTTTGGAGTGTGTTTGTGGACTGTTTTTGAGTGATTTCGTGCCTTTCAAGTTTTTATCATATCATCATCTCCTTTAATTTCTATAAGACGTAACTTTTAGTCGAGTCATCTCCCTTGATTCCTATAAGACGTACCTTTTAGTCGAGTCACTCCCTTTTGATTCCTATATGACGTACCTTTTAGTCGAGTCATTCCCTTTGATTCCTATAATGATGTGACTTTCACAAAAGTCCTTTAATGATGAACTGGGGAAAAATTTAATTCTTGTGTTTGGAACTTCATTTTTCTGGCGAATGAAATCTCTTTCTAATAATCTTTGTTTGGGATAATTTTCTTTTTAGTTTTGATGTGATTTCAGGAGCCCGCTTGAAGAACAACGCGAATAAATAAAAAGTCAAGCAACATGGTGAAGAAGTTGAAAGTGAAGAAACAAGGTGAAAATATTGAAAGTCAACAGATTGAAAAATAGCAAGTCAGGAACCCGCCTGAAGAATAGGGTGAAGAAATTACAAGTCAAGAGTCCTCCTGAAGAATAGGGTGATGAAGTAGCAAGTCAAGAGTTCAAAAGAAGTTGCATAGATAGGATTTTTATAATTTCATTTATATTTTAACTTGTAATTTTCATTTTTGATGTAATACCAGAGCCGCAGACCGAAACCTCGATGGAACCTCACTCGACTCTCCAATTTGGTATAATCCTTCTCCGTCCAATCCTTTAAGATACCTGTCACTTGATTCCCTTATAACTTGGGTAGGTGGGAGTGTCCTGAGTCAAGATGTCATTGTCCTTCTTCCTTCTACTTCTTCTTTTGAATAATTGTCGTTTCACGACCCGAACCGGGGACCTAGCCATGACGAGCATTCCGAACCACGAAGGCCCGAAATACCCCTATCTATCTGGTAATCATGCACATAATTCATATGATAATAAGATATGCGGAAGATACACAATATTACGGAAAACATGGTCATAAATCAAATGAAATCAAAAAAGGGGAAATAGTGTCCCACAACATATATCGACATCTGAACAATCGTCTGCGAAATCTCTAATACATGACTGAAACAAATTACTATCTGAAAACTGGGACAAGGCCCCCAGTAGACCCAAAACTACTAAATGATAAATGAACTAACAGACATCAGGCCTTCCGAAATATAGAAGGCTCACCACTTGATTCTGCAAATCTGTCGGAAGAGATCTACTGGTTATCTGGACCCCTAAACTCTGCCTCCAAACCTCGGAGGGAAGGGGGTCAATACAAAAGTATTGGTACGCAGAGAAATCAAAAACAAAATGTAATATTTTTTTTCCAAATATAGGTGAGAGCCACTATAAAGCAGTTTCATATCAAATCATTTGAAAACACATAGGCATAATGTAATATTTTTCAACAACAATGTAATGCAGCTGAGCTAGGTGGAATACCCTAAATATAACATTTACACCAACTGTCAAATCTCGGTTGCCGCCGAGATTAGAGTATAAGTGAGGGGAAGACACACAAGATCACACAGCAGGGTGTCTCGACCCAATAAATTATAGTAGTACCCAAGATCACTTAGCCTGGGCTCCTAACCATAGTCCTAATTTGGGAATGACATAAAGTCAAGTACACAAGATCACTTAGCCTGGTACCAAATACCAATGTCGGCAAACTACGTTTCTAGCGATGAACCCTTACACTCAAACACCTTCTTCGGGCATCCACCTATCTCATGTAAAATCAATGCATCAAACTCCATTTAATTCAATCACATATCTTATTCTGTAGGGTATCGTCATACCCGACATGCAAGCCATCAATATCACATCATTCTTTCATGCAACCATTATATTCATCATATTTTAACATAACAACCCTCTCATTGCAAGTCAAAACCATGACCATTTTCATTATATTTCATGTCTTGCTTGTCAAGATGATTTCAAACATTTCACATCATATGAGAATTTAAAACGAGATCATATTAAGAGAGGGATTTCATATAATTCATGCTCTCAAGTTAACATCTTTTCGGAATACATGAATATACATATATCATATATCAAACCACTTCGGGAATAGGCCTAAAGACCAAATCAATATTATAAAACGTTTACAACGGGATTATATTCATAATTTCAAAACCCCCATTTTTAAAACATGAATTTTTAAGCCCATGAGATTTTTGAGATAACCCCACGTACCTCTATATGCGAAGATGATAGGTGCTTCTTGAAGCCTACGTTCTTGGGATTCCAAATATGCAATTAGTTTCAAAAACCCACGGTTGAATCTTGAGTTGCTTTGGTTTTTATTTTGAAACCCTAAGGAGAGTTCTTGAGAAATTTTGATGAATGAAGGTGTATTTTGGGGTATTTGGGAACTGAATTTCGTGTTTATGGCTAAATAAGGGTGGGAAAAGGACCATTTTGCCCCAAAAATGGAGTGTTTAAGTCACTTGAATAATAATATATGCAGCGCACACCTTATCGCATAATATAAGTTATGCGGCGCACTCTTTATCACAAACATTAGGTTGTGCGTCGCACACCTTATGGAATAAGTTAGGGTGTGCGTCGCACACCTTATGCTGCACGACACACTCCACTTTGCAAAGTCATAACTTCTTCCTCGGGTGTCGGATTTTTCCAAAATTGGTATCGTTGGAAATATAATTCAAATAACATTCATATGATATATAGTAGGCACTCTAATTCAATATATACAAAGAGTAATAGTCGATTGAAGTTTACCTAAGTTTCAATGCACACTAAAATTCGAACGATAGGAAAACTTTCAACTTGTCCTTGAGCTTGGGGACCTCTATGATCTCAATTCATGATCAAATATGTTTTCACACTACATAATTTATTAACACACTAAACTTGCATTGGATTTATGGCTTTTGGAACCTTTACGTAAAGGAAATGACGATTTTCGTTCTCGTCCGAAATGCGGGGTGTTACATTATCTCCCCCTTGGGATCATTCATCCCCGAATGATGGGTAGGAACTTGTTGAAGCTTAAAGGTATGAATAACGCATACATGATGTTCCTTATAAGAAAGGACATAACTGATCTGAAATATTTAAACTTCTATAATGAAACTGAATTTGAGCTGACTTGACTTTTCTTGCTTCAAGAAGCTGATTCGTGCTGAAAATTTAGGATTCCCTTGAAATATTCATGATCCAATCATACATATTGAAATTAGGAAGTGATAACTTATGCAAGTACGAATCATAAGACATCAAGACTTAGATCTTACAAGGGTATTACACTATCTCAGCTGAAATACTTGAAAATTTTTGAGATTATACGCTGAACTCTTATGCACCCAGTCATGAATAGATAGCTAAATCTGAAACATGATGCTTGGAATGAACTGAACTCACAATTTATATGGATGGAATAGATTATCTCTTGGGAATGGCCATACGCATGAGACTTCGGATAGTAGGACTGGGTGAAAAGGTGGAAAAAACATAGTAACTTGTCTGCCCGACTGTTAAACTGAATTACAGACTGAATTATACCAGACACTTATACTCAACTAGAGTATCTCTTCAACACTCTCTCTAAAGAAGTTCTAGCAGTAATAGGAAGCCACGTATCTTGGGTATGGATTACATAAGACATTCAACTAAGGAAAATCACAACATTTAAACTACTCTGCAGTCTGGAAAATAGACATATAACTCATAAATTAGGATAGAATTTCTAGGACTTAGTCAATGCAACTTCTTACTTTAAAGATTAGCACACTCCTCGAATACTCCCTTAATTGTACTATTACCCATAGATACCACATTCATTCGATCCAACTTATTTGTTCTCGTATTTGCATTTATAAATCTTTGTACTAATGTCTATAGTAACTTAAATCCTCTTCAATGTGATCAGGCCTAACTCCAACTCGCAAAATACTACATGCCACTCTACGATACAAGTCTAAACCATAAGATTCCACCTTCTATATCTCTTAAAAGATAACACCCTAAGCCTATCATGCCTTACCACTTTAATGGCTAACTCTGAACTATTACTATGAAGTCGCTAGTGCATATAGCGTTCCTTAACAAAAATTCCAACATGTCATTCAAACCTATCTCTATAACCACTTATGAACTTCAAAGTAAACACTCATAAAGACACACTTCACATATTCTACTAACCATCTATTGATATAGCTCCCACACTCTACCCCAAGAACATACACACACACCTTTCAGCTAACCATCACATGCATCAAGGACTTGGCCCCAACCTTACTTCGCACTTATGGCCTTATCTAAAATGAGCATACTATGATCTTCCACCAACTATAAACATTTACTCATCACCACTACCATAACATAAAGAGTATTCACTAAAGATTAGAACATAAGATCTTGAAGCATGGAAGGATGTTATATCAAACTTGACACTTAACTGAGGCCTGGGGAATAGCAAATCAACATCCGGGATTTATCAAAGAAAAAAAAATCTGAATTGGGGCATACATGGCTATGAACTATATTCCACCTATCGTAAAGAGTATAGCATGAATTAAGGGAACTGAGCACACTATAAAGCGTGAATACATGAGTCATGAGCTGCATGACCTCAATTTAGAGTTCATAACATATGGAATGTGATTCCGACGGCTGAATGAACTGAAGTTCCTCATTTAGGAATCTGGAAGAGCTCGTGATTTTCTATCATATACATAAACATGAACTATGATCATGGAACTGACACGTGAGGTATGAGTAGGTATTAGGATAACTGAAAAATACTGAGACCGGAATGGGTTGAGCCTCACTCTTCCCTTCTGATGTTCTATGTCATACTGATATCACTACTAGAATCTGAAAGCCTGACTTGGTTATTCTCTCTATCATCTCCCCTTTAGCTTCAAGCCATCATATTAAGCTTGGGAGATCCCTTACTATACTCTAAACTGAAGTACACTCACTGCACTCTGGGGTCTGGAAAACTACTATATACGCATATCATGGCACTTAACCCGAATGACTACACCTGAAAGTGGAAAACCCACTGTTAATACTACCTTCTGAGATACACTGAAAGTGGAAATCCCACTAGCCTTGTGATGGTCAGATAATTCAAACTTCCAACTAGTTGTCGGAACTTTATCGCATCCTTTAAAGCCTCGCCTTCATCCTTCTTCAACTTGAGATTTGGCTCCATTGGAGTAGCCTTTTATTTCGACTCCCCCATGATGAAACGTTCTAAGAGACTCTCCGCATAACCTTTCTGCGAAACAAAGTAGCCTCGATCTGATTTTTCCACTTCTAGACCAAGAAAACATCCAATTTACCCCAAATTTTTTATCTCAAAATGAACAGACAAGTCATTCCTTAGATTAGAAATTTCTAATTCATTATCTCCAGTTATTATCATATCATCAACGTATAATAATATCAGGAGATATGCATTTGATTCTAATTTTATAAATAAACTAGAATCTGAATCAGATACTCTAAAACCACAAAAGATAAGGTATTGAGCAACTTTACCATACCAAGCTCGTGGTGCTTGCTTGAGGCCATATAGAGCTTCCTTCAAACGAAAAACATGACTTGGAAACTTCTTAGAGACAAAGCCATGAGGTTGCTCCATAAATACTTCTCGATCCAATTCTCCGTAAAGAAATGTGTTCTTTACATCGAGCTGCCATAGCTTCCCACTTTTGAAAGAAGCTAGCGAAATAAGTGAACTTATTATCACCATCTTCGCTACCGGACTAAACGTGTAACACCCCGTAAAAGTTGTGCATGGATTATCCTTTAATAGAGTGCTCTTAGACTTTAAAACTTGAAATTTTTTCTAAGTGTATTGAGGACTTAGAGTCATTTTAGCTGGCAATCTTCGGGATACAACTTTTCAACCTTCCCGACATCCGTTTTAATATTTTCAAGTTGCGTTATGATTTGGAAATCTCATAGTACATCTCTAATATGTTTCGGAATTTTTTGGAACGCATAAGGCTGCGTTTGGATTTCAAAACAGTAGCAAAATGCATAGCCTATTGCCCAATTTTCAGCATTTCAGGGTCAAATTCAAACGATCATAACTCTCTAAATATAATGAACTGCGTGATCTTCTACCTATAAAATGAAATATATTTGAGTCTTATTTCCAATGCAACTGATTTCATCCAAATCCAACATCTGAGTAAGGAGTTATACCCGTTTTACTTCAGCCTGTCAGCTTGTCAACTGAGGGACAGTTTCGACTTTGTTTGTTTTCTTAGGGGCATTTTAGTCATTTCACCTCACCCAAATTTCGTCTATGACACCATATTTAGCCCCCAATTCATCAAAATATAATTATTTTCTCAATTTTTCTCTCAAGAACACCCCTTAGGGTTTCAAAATAAAAACCCAAGCAACTCAAGATTCAACCGTGGGTTTTCAAAACAAATTGAAGATTTGGAATCCCCGCAACGTAGGCTTCAAGAAGCACCTAATATTTTTGCATATAGAGGTATGTGGGGTTATCCGAAAAATCCCATGGGCTTTAAAATTCATGTTTTAACAATGGGGGTTTTGAAATTATGAAAAAAATCACGTTTTAAACTTTTTATAAGATTGATTTGGTCTTTAGGCCTATTCCCGAAGTGGTTTGATATACGATATATGTATATGCATGCATTACGAAAAGATGTTAACTTGAGAGCATGAATTATATGAAATCCCTCTCTTTATATGATCTTGTTTTAAGTTCTCATATGATGTGAAATGATTGAAATCATCTTGGAAAGCGTGACATGAAACATTTTTAAAATGGTTATGATATTTGACTTGCAATGAGAGGGTTGTTATGTTGAAATATGATGAATATAATGGTTGCATGAATGAATGATGTGATATTGATGGATTGCAAGTTGGGTATGACGATACCCTACAGAATAAGATATGTGATTGAATTAAATGGAGTTGAATGCATTGATTTTTTCATGAGATAGGTGGATGCTTGAAGAAGGCGTTTGAGTGTAAGAACTCATCAATAGAAACCTTGTTTGCCGACATGGGAACTTGGTACCATGCTCTGTGATCTTGCGTACCTGACTTTATGTCATTCCCAAATTATGACTATGGTTAGGAGCCCTGCTTTGTGATCTTGTGCACTACCATACTTTATTGGGTCGAGACACCCTGCTATGTGATCTTATGTGTCTTCCCCTCACTTATACTCTAATATCGGCGGCAACCGAGGTTTGAAAGTTGGTGTAAATGTGATATGTAGGGTATTCCACCTAGCTCAGCTACATTGCATTGTTGTTGGAAAATTACTAAATAATGCCCATGTGTTTTCAAATGATTTGATATGAAACTACTTTATAATGGCTCTCACCTATATTTTGTAAAAATATTATATTTTTGTTTTGATATCTCTGTGTACCAGTACTTTTGTATTTACCTCCTTCCCTCCCAGGATCGGAGGCACGGTCTAAGGGTCCAGATAACCAGTAGATCTCTTCCGACAGATTTGCAGAATCAAGTGGTTAGCCTTCTTGTAACGCCCCAAAAATGGGTCCCGAAGCGTCACACAGTGCTTGAGGCTACGAGTAGCCCCAAGCTAACCCTTTGAGCCATTTTCATTCAGTTCAACACAAGTCAACGGGGTTTCCATAAATAACCCTCAAATATCAACAGAGTAATCATCATCCAAGAATAAAAGAATTTCAGAAAGATAACTAAATACAATTTTATTAGTCAACTCCCAACATCTATACTAGTCTGACAAGCCTCTAAGAAAATCAATAAAACCAGCGAGCCATTGAGACATGCCCCAACTGACTCATACTCAGTTATCAAATGTAAACAATTCCGTGAAACCAACATCAGACATCACGTCCTCGGAACATGAGGACTCACCACAACAGAGGATGTAGAACAGCGTGCCCAAAAAATCACTGTCGAACCTGGAACTGAGCACCTGAACCTACATTTCAAGAAAATGCAGCCCACATCTGAAGATGTGGGTCAGTACCATGGAAAGGAATCGAGTATATGTGGGTGTATGCAGTTGTATAAACATCATCATCATAAATCTTTATAAGAAATATGCAGGATGTATGAAAGACTCACATAGCCCGAAGAAAATCATCATTATCATGAGAGGCTGAAATAAGTATAATAACACATGTGAGTCATCATATAATTTGTCAATCACTTTCAGTTCATCAAGAATATCAATTCTCATAATGTAAATATCATTTAAATCTTTCGAAAGAATAACTTTCACAATTCCACTTTCAAATCACTTCACTGTTCGCCATAGACACAATGAAACACACACACACTGGGAGATTCTATAACTGACATAAACCATGTGAGCTACATGGAGTCCAACGTACAACCCACGTTGGGGAGAGCAGTCCTATCCTTGCCATCAGAGTAGGACTATCGATATCAAATCCACACAAACTAGTGATCACTATATAAATCATCCTCAGGCTCACTCCTACTGGGGCACGTAGTTCTAGGGAAGTAAGGTCACTTTATACCTCCCACTAGATGCTAAAGATTTCTCCCGTACTTAGCTCAGATCATTTCAAAGACAATCCACAACAAAACAATTTCAGTAATATATAAATATACATCGAGAGCCATCATGCTTCTCATCTATCAAAATCAACCACGTTATGGATTTCTTTCACACTCGAGTTTTAAACAACTCCATTAAGACCAAAAGGTCCAATCATTCAAAATATCTCAAATATTCAACATCAACGTGTTTATAACACACACTTTCTCAAAAAAAAAACACAATTTCCAATGGGGATTCACGACCCAAATATCAAAATCATGATAAATATCGTTCAAGATTCATGCTTTATATCACCACACATGTAAATTCATCTTCCAAAATCATAAACATCAAGATTTCATAATAATCATCATAAGATATGGGTTCACGCTTCAAATTCATAAAAATCAAATAAAAATTATGCCTTTGTAAAGAAAATCACTTTTGGGCACAAGAACGAAAGAGAGTTCTTGTTGAAAAACCCCACATACCTTGAATGATGAACATTAGATCGATACTCATTTTTGAGATGTTAATCGTGCCTTTGAATGATGGTTCTTGGAGTTCTTGAACTAGGAACTTGGAATCTTGAATAAATTTGCAGAATTAATGTTGAACTTTGGAGGTTCTTGAAGTTGGATGTAGGAGCTTAGGGTTTTCTTTTTGAGCGAATTTGATGAAATATAACATATAATGCTTCTAATAGGCTTTAATATAGGGTTTGGATGGATTTTGGGTGAGGGGGAATGACCAAAACGCCCCTAAAAATCAAATAATTCTCGAATTTGTCCTTTGGTGGACTGTTTTGATAGTCTGAAGTAGATCAACCATAACGTTTTACTCCGATATCCAAATTGGATGAAACTAATTTCATTAGAAAGAGGACTCTCATATATTTCCGTTGATATATAGTATATCACCTAGATCATTGTGTACAAGGAGTTATGATCATTTGAAATTGACTCAAAAATTCACTTTTGATTGACTGAAGTATATCGACCATAACTTGTTGCTCCGATAGACAAATTGGATGAAACCAATTTCATTAGAAAGAGGACTCGCAGATATTTCCGTTGATATATAGTAGATCACCCAGATAATTATGTACAAGGAGTTATGATCATTTAAATTTGGAGAAAAAATACGCCAGGCCTCAGTACTTTTTTTCCCTGCACGTTTTACTGTTCACTACTATTCACGGTCCGATTGGAATGTTCATAACTCGTCGCTCGGGTGTCCGTTTTGGATGATCCATATATCGTTGGAAAGATTATTTGATAATCTACTCAATTGTTGGTCATAATCTAAGACATTCCACACTGAAAATTTATAATTCATTCTAGAAGATAGAACCCAACACGTTTACGCACAAAATTTCAACGAAAAATTTTCCGGGGTATTACATCATCCCCCCCTTGGAAACTTTCGTCCAGGAATGACACTAGACATGCCAAGATTAGATAGGGAATAGAGCATACAGCTGAAACCATTTTTTAGACTCATCACCACATCGTTTCTCACTCCGAATGCAACATAGAATGCATAAATTCAAGAAACTACAGCTGAACACATAATAAATGACAGCTGAACTACTGCAACTTTTATCAAAAGTGCATGATTTAGGGGTACCTTCGGCTTGATCGGAGTTCGCGGAAAATAGGTGCGGGTACTTGGATCGCATATCCGCCTCAGCTTCCCAAGTTGCTCCCTCAACAGATTGGTTTCGCCACAACACCTTGACCAAGGGAACTTCTTTGTTCCTTAGTCTTCGGACACTGAAATCAAGAATCTCAACAGGAATCTCATCAAAATAAAGATTTTCTTGAATGTCAGCACTCACAGAGGAATCCACTACCACAACATTGCTAATATGTTTTCTAAGCATGGAGACATGGAATATTGGATGAACAGAGGACACCTCGGAAGGCAACTCGACCTCATAAGCTACCTTACCAACACGGCTAAGAATTTTGTAAGGACCAACATAATGGGGACTAAGATTCCCCTTCTTTCCGAATCTCTTCACCCTCCTCATGGGTGAAATTTTCAGATACACTAGGTCATCAACTTCAAACTCAAGGTCTCTCCTTCTAACATCCGCATATGACTTCTGACGACTTTGTGCAGTTTTCAACCTTTCCCTAATCAACTTAACTTTTTCCATAACCTCAAATATCGAATCAGGACCACTCACAGCCGCTTCACCCACCTCGAACCAACCTATGGGTGATCTACACTTCCTCTCATATAAGGCTTCAAACGGATCCATGCCAATACTAGAGTGGAAACTGTTATTGTAAGCAAACTCTATCAACGGTAAGTGATCATCCCAACTTCCCTTAAAGTCAAGTGCACAAGCTCTCAACATATCCTCTAAGGTCTGGATGGTCCTCTCAGCCTGACCATCGGTCTGCGGATGAAAAGCAGAACTCAAAAGCACTTGGGTACCAAGACCCTTCTGAAAAGCTTTCCAAAATTGCGAAGTGAACTGAGTACCCCTATCCGAAATGATAGACAAGGGAACTCCATGCAGTCTGACTAGCTCTTGGATATACAATCTAGGGTAATCCTCAACAGTATATGAAGTATGAACAGGCAAGAAATGAGCAGACTTAGTCAATCTATCAACCACAACCCAAATGGAATCATGATGGCGTCGGGAAGGAGGTAAACCAATCACGAAGTCCATATTTATCTCTTCCCACTTCCAGGTGGGAATACTAAACTCTTGCATCATACCACCAGGTCTTTGGTGTTCAACCTTAACCTGTTGGCATGTTGCACACTTAGCTACAAACGCTGCTATATCTTTCTTCATGCCACTCCACCAATAGATTTCCTGCAAGTCTCGGTACATCTTGGTGGCACCAGGATGAATAGAATATCACGCCCCGTGCGCTTCAGCCATAATCCTCTGTCTTAGATCATCAACATTCGGGACACACAATCTACCCTACAATCTCAACACACCATCTCCCCCTTGGGAGAAAACCTCTACTTTTTGGTCCTTGACTGACTCCTTCAGTCTGACCAAACTAGCATCTAAGTATTTCCTTTCCTTCAATTCTGAAACCAAGGAGGATTCGGAAATACTCTGAACCCCTATACTACCTTTAGCAAAGTCAAACAACCTAACCCCCAATCTAGCCAAACGATGTACATCACGAGCCAACTCTTTCTTACATTCTACCACATGCGTAACACTACCCATGGACACTCTACTTAGGGCATCCGCCACAACATTGGCCTTGCCCGGATAGTACAGCACACTCATATCATAGTCCTTTAACAATTCTAACCATCGTCTCTGCCTAAGATTCAATTCTCTCTGGGTAAACACATACTGCAGACTTTTATGATCAGTGAAAACATCAGCATGGACACCATACAAATAGTGTCTCCAGATTTTCAAAGAAAACACAACAGCAGCCAACTCAAGGTCATGGGTGGGGTAATTTTTCTCATGGGATTTCAACTGTCTAGAAGTATAAGCTATCACCTTACCCTTCTGCATCAAAACGCAACCCAACCTAACTCTCGAAGCATCACAGTACACCACAAAACCATCAACACCATCAGGAAAATTCAAAATAGGGGCTGAAGTGAGTCGAGTCTTCAACTCCTGAAAACTCTTCTCACAATATTCAAACCACAAGAACTTCACTTTATTTTGGGTCAACCGAGTCATACGAGATGCTATAGAGGAGAAAACCTCAACAAAATGGCGGTAGTATCCAGTTAAACCCAAGAAACTTTGGATATCAGTCGGAGAAATAGGTCTTGGCCAATTTCTAACAGCTTCGGTTTTTTGGGGATCAACTCTAATACCCTCGGAAGAAATGATATGACCCAGAAAAGCAACTGACCTTAGCCAAAACTCACACTTACTGAAATTGGAAAACAACTTGTGATCTCTAAGGGTTTGCAAGACAGTTCAGAGATTATCAAAATGTTCATCCTCACTACGGGAGTACACCAGTATATCATCGATGAACACTATGACAAACATATCCAGATATGGTCTGAACACTCAATTCATGAGGTCCATGAAAGCTGCTGGGGAATTAGTTAACCCAAAAGACATAACAAGAAACTCAAAATGGCCATAACGAGTTCGAAAAACGGTTTTTAGGATGTCACACTCCCTAACTTTGAGTTGATGTTAGCCGGAACGAAGGTCTATCTTTGATAAATAACTTGCACCTTGCAATTGGTCAAACAAATTATCTATTCTCGGAAGGGGGTACTTATTTTTTATGGTGACTTTATTCAGTTGGCGGTAATCAATGCACATACGCAAAGAGCCATCTTTCTTTCTCACAAACAACACAGGAGCACCCCAATGAGAAACACTGGGCCTTATGAAATCCTTATCTAGTAGATCTTTGAGTTTCTCTTTCAACTCCTTAAGTTCTGCAGGGGCCATACGGTAAGGAGGAATAGAAATCGGCTGAGTATCGGGAAGAAGATCAATCCCGAACTATATCTCTCTATCAGGAGGTATACCTGGGAGATCATCCAGAAAGACATAAGAAAACTCATTGACGATGTTAACAGACTGGAGAGTTGGAGTCTCAGACTTAGTGTCTTTGACTCTAACCAAATGGTAAATACACCCCTTGGAAATAAGTTTTCTAGATTTGAGGTAAGAGATAAAATGACTCTTAGGTGACACAGAATTCCCAGACCACTCAAACATGGATGCACTCGGAAACTGAAACTTGATCATTTGGGTCCGACAATCAATAGAGGCATAAGAAGAATACAGCGAGTCCATACCCAGAATCACATCAAAATCTACCATGTCTAACTCAATCAGATCAACCAACAAGACTCTATGAAGAACGGTAACAGGACACTTTTTATACACTTTCTGGGCAACAATTGAATCACCCACTGGGGTAGAAACTAAGATAGGATCAGGAATAATCTCAGGATTTATTTCAAAATTCACAACAATCAAAGGTGTAACATATGAGAAACTGGATCCAGGATCCAACAAAGCATACACATCAAAATGAAATATACGAAGCATACCAGTAACAACATCGGGAGAGTCCTCCTATTCCTGGCGGGTTTGTAAAACATAGAATCTATTCTTGTACTGCCCGCCAGCATTGCTAGAAGAGGCGCCCTGAGTTGGGGCTGGGCGAGTCGCTGGAACTGGAGCACTAACAGTTTGAGTCTGGGTCTGAGGGCGATAGTCACGACGCCCTTGTCCATACTGTGGACAATCTCTAACTCTGTGACCCATGTCACCATACTGGAAACAACCCCTCTTCTCACCCCAACACTTACCCGAATGAGCCCTACTATGCTTAGGACACAGGGGACGATTTGGCTTACTTCCAGCACTGTACTGGGACCTGGATGCATATGACCTACTACCTTGCTCCTGCCTACCTCTAGGCACGGGAGAACTAGAAGATGACGGTGCTGGCATAGATGAACGATCCTGATACTGAGGGAGACTCCCTCCCTGCGATCTAGTCTGACCCTGTCCGTGCTACTCGGACCTAGCTCTCTTATTCCCTTTCATTCTATCTCTCTCCTTAATCTTGTCTGCCTCAATCTATTGGGCATGAGTCATCAGCCTAGAAAGATTCATCTCACTATTCAGCATAGCAAACCTACACTCCTTAACCACATAACTACACACTCCAGTCACAAACTTACTCATACTAGCCCGATTATCAGCCACTAAGTCAGGAGCATAGGCCAACTGATTCAACTTTAGACAATACTCCCTAATAGTCATAGAGCCCTGTCGCAGGTTCATAAACTCTTCCACCTTTTCCTCCCTCATCTCCAAAGGGAAAAACTTATCCAGGAATGCATCTTAGAACTCTTGCTAAGTCGTAAGGATAGCTCCCTCACCTCTACCTTTCCTCCAAGCAATAACCCAGTCATAAGAAAGGTCTTTCAACCTATACGCAGCCAACTCCACACTATGTTCCTCAGATACATGCATCACCTGAGTAATCTTCCGCACCTCCTCTAAAAACAATCGTGGATCCTCATCAGAATTGGACCCATAGAATTTTGGCGGATTCATCCGCATGAAGTCATGGATCCTGGCAGCAGCTGAATCACCTCCCTGCTATTGTTGAACTGGGGCCGGGATGGCCTGAACATTTGCAGTAACAGCTTGGGCCAGCGCCTGAAAGGCTGCCCAAAATTCAGCATGAGACACGATTTCATTCAATGGGTCAGCAGGTTGAGGTTGCTGACTATCATTATTTCTTCTCGCTCGACGTGGAGGCATATTTCTGAAAGAGGAGAGCACGAAACAATAGTAGAGAAAGACACTTTAAGCACGCTAAACTTCTGAAAGAAAGAATCACACTTTTTTTCTAAAATGTCTTGTAGCCTCTTGTTTATAGATATGGCACGCTACACACCGATAATCAAGACTCTACTTAACGCGGCTTATCAGACTCCCTAGGAAACCTTAAAACCTTAGGCTCAGATACCAAGTTTGTAACACCTCGAAAATGGGTACCGAAGCGTCACACGGTGCTTGAGACTACGAGTAGCCCCAAGCTAACCCTTTGAGCCATTTTCATTCAGTTCAACACAAATCAACGGGGATTCCATAAATAACCCTCAAATATCAATAGAGTAATCATCATCCAAGAATAAAAGAATTTCAGAAAGATAACAAAATACGACTTATTAGTCAACTTCAAACATCTATACTAGTCTGACAAGCCTCTAAGAAAATCAATAAAACCAGCGAGCCATTGAGATATGCCCTAACTGACTCATACTCAGTTATCAAATGTAAATAATTCCATGAAACCAACATCAGACATCACATCCTCGGAAAATGAGGACTCACCACAACAGAGGATGTAGAACAGCGTGCCCAAAAAATCACTGTCGAACCTGGAACTGAGCACCTGAACCTACATTTCAAGAAAATGCAGCCCACATCTGAAGATGTGGGTCAGTACTATGGAAAGGAATCGATTATATGTCGGTGTATGCAGTTGTAAAAACATCATCATCATAAATCTTTATAAGAAATATGCAGGATGTATGAAAGACTCACATAGCCCGAAGAAAATCATCATAATCATGAGAGGTTGAAATAAGTATAATAACACATGTGAGTCATCATATAATTTGTCAATCACTTTCAGTTCATCAAGAATATCAATTCTCATAATGTAAATATCATTTAAATCTTTTGAAAGAATAACTTTCACAATTCCACTTTCAAATCACTTCACCGTTCACCATAGACACAAGGAAACACACACACACTGGGAGATCCTATAACCGACATAAACCATGTGAGCTACATGGAGTCCAACATACAACCCATGTTGGGGAGAGCCATCCTATCCTTTCCATCAGAGTAGGACTATAGATATCAAATCCACACAAACTAGTGATCACTATATAAATCAGCCTCAGGCTCACTCCTACGGGGGCACTAGTTCTAAGGAAGTAAGGTCGCTTTATACCTCCTACGCGGTGCTAAAGATTTCTCCCGGACTTAGCTCAGATCATTTCAAAGATAATCCACAACTAACAAATTTCAGTAATATATAAATATACATCGGGAGTCATCATGCTTCTCATCTATCAAAATCAACCACGTTGTGAATTTCTTTCACACTCGAGTTCAAAACAACTCCATTAAGACCAAAAGGTCAAATCATTCAAAATATCTCAAATATTCAACATCAACGTGCTTATAACACACACTTTCTCAAAAAAAAAAACAATTTCCAATGGGGATTCACGACCCAAATATCAATATCATGATAAATATCGTTCAAGATTCATGCTTTATATCACCACACATGTAAATTCATCTTTCAAAATCATAAACATCAAGATTTCATAATAATCATCATAAGATATGGGTTCATGCTTAAAATTCATAAAAATAAATAAAAATCATGCCTTTGTAAAGAAAATTACTTTTGGGCACAAGAACAAAAGAGAGTTCTTGTTGAAAAACCCCACATACCTTGAATGATTAACTTTAGATCGATACTCATTTTTGAGATGTTAATCGTGCCTTTGAATGATGGTTCTTGGAGTTCTTGAACTAGGAACTTGGAATCTTGAATAAATTTGCAGAATTAATGGTGAACTTTGGAGGTTCTTGAAGTTGGATGTAGGAGCTTAGGGTTTTCTTTTTGAGAGAATTTGATGAAATATAACATATAATGCTTCTAATAGGCTTTAATATAGGGTTTGGACGGATTTTGGGTGAGGGAGAATGACCAAAACGCCCCTAAAAATCAAATAATTCTCGAATCTGTCCTTTGTGGACTGTTTTGATAGTCTGATGTAGATCAACCATAACATTTTACTCCGATATCCAAATTGGATGAAACCAATTTCATTAGAAAGAGGACTCTCATATATTTCCGTTGATATATAGTATATCACCTAGATCATTGTGTACGAGGAGTGATGATCGTTTGTAATTGATCCAAATAATCACTTTTGATAGGCTGAAGTAGATCGACCATAACATTTTGCTCCGATAGACAAATTGGATGAAACCAATTTCATTAGAAAGAGGACTCATAGATATTTCCGTTGATATATAGTAGATCACCCAGATCATTATTTAAAAGGAGTTATGATCGTTTAAAGTTGGAGCAAAAATATGCCAGGCCTCAGTACTTTTTTTCTTGCATGTTTTACTGTTCACTACTATTCACAGTTCGATCGGAATGTTCATAACTCATCGCTCGGGTGTCCGTTTTGGATGATCCACATATCATTGGAAAGATTATTCTATACTCTACGCAATGGTGGGTCATAATCTAAGACATTACACACATTAAATTTATAATTCATTCTAGAAGATAGAACCCAACACGTTATGCAAAAAATTTCAACGAAAAATTTCCCGGGGTATTACACTTGTATATTTCAAAAGTCCTGATGTCTGTTAGTTCATTTATCATTTAGTAGTTTTGGGTCTACTGGGGGCCTTGTCCCAGTTTTCAGACAGTAATTTGTTTCAGTCATGTAGTAGAGATTTCACAGACGGTTGTTCAGATGTCGACAGATGCTGTGGGACATTATTTCCCCTTTGTTCATTTCATTTGATTTATGACCATGTTTCTGTAATATTGTGTATCTTCTGAATATTTTATTATCAGATGAATTATGTGCATGATTACCAAATAGATAGGGGTGTTTCGGGCCTTTATGGTTTGGAGTACTCGTCACGGCCAGGGCCCCGGTTCGGGTTATGACAAACTTGGTATCAAAGCACGGTTCATGGTCCCAGGGTGTCTATGAAATTGCATCGGGTAGATTCATATTTATGGGTGTGTAGCGCGCCACACTTATAAGAAGGAGGCTACTAGGCGTTTAGGAATGTCTCTCTTTCTTCATGTTCTAGTTCGTACAATGGAGTCAGAAAGGTTCCCCTTTCATACTCAAATTCATGCTATGGTGTTGCCCATACAAAAGTAACAGTCATCCCAAAACTCTTTCCTTACTCTGATGTTCTCAGACATGTCCCATTATTGGGGTGATTCAAGTGCAAAAATTTTAGAATCTACATGATATAGTCCTTTCCGATCGAGTCATATAAGATTTTAAACGTTGTGCAAATACTCGAGGAAAGTCTGTTGGTGCTTCAATATGTGTTGATTCTGATGTAAACATTGATCCTGATGGAATCGTACTTTCCAGATTAAGGTATTAAGTGCATCTAGTCCCTCTCAAAATCTTGTTATAGATGTGGACAATGTATAGAAGAATGTTAGAACTGTATTTCCACCCAAATAATAGCACAAGTTGAAGTTTGTTTCCATGACCTATTGGTAGTGATATTGGACCAAGAAGTTGGTGATGTAAAGTCACAAAGTTAGAAGTCAGAGTGAGGGTGATTTTTGTGTAAATAAATATTTCTGTTGAATAACCGATGTTTGATGATGATTTCCCCCTTTATAGTGATAAATTAATGTGGTAGCTAGCAGTACGTGTGGATGGTATGGTAGTCCATGGGGGAAGTGTTTTACTCAGATTTTTATTTATACAGAGTAAGATGTGTATTCTTAGACCATTGAATATTATGTGTTAATTTTTTATCTCTTGTAATATGTAATCTTGTTATCATGGTGTTTTGAAAAAAATAAATTTAAGTCTAGTGAAGCCGTGTGGGGCTCTTTTGATTCACTAGCATAGTTGTCTTGTCATTCTTCTTGTTCAAAATACAAAAATCAAAGTCTAGTGAAGCTGTGTGAGGACTATTTCGATTAACTAGCAACCTGTTGTCCAACTTGTTGTTCTTGTGTTGGTTTAATATATGTGTAGCTAAATCTATTTGCATGGGATGGAGTTGGTAAGGAGGTGATTCGTCCTTATGTGTTAGTTTAGTAGAAGGTAGAGAAAGAGTTGTTAGTCAGGGTGATTTGTCGGTTGCTTGAAGTGTGAAAAACGGCTATACTAGCCAGTAAGTTATAATTATAGACTCATGGTTGTTGTGGAAATTTAAGGTAGTCTAAATGTATGATTGAGTGAGTATGTATGAGGTGATAAATCCGTATAAGTAGAAAAGATTGTTTGGTGTTATAATATAAGATTAAGGTTGATCATGTCTATTATGTGACTTTACACCTTGACCTTATTTTCATTGATAGTTGTGAACTAGTACTACTTGTGAGAAAAGTAAGTAGCAAATTCTTTTTTTGAGGTATTTGGGTAGAATATCCCAATTGAATGGACTAGTATATTATGTTGCATTCTTCGGTGGTGATAGACTATTGGCACTAGACTATAGGCCTGAATTCAAGTGTAGAATGTGGTGGTAAAAATAGTGGCATGAGATTAATGATGTATGTTTTGAATTTAGTAGGCTTGATGTGTTGAAATAGTACATGCTAACCAGTTATGATAAGGAAGACTATAAGGTCAAGATCGATTATTGTTGTTATAAAGTTTTAGTGTACTAGTGTTTCTTGATATCTATTTCATGGTTTCCAAGTGACAATCATGCGCAAGGTTGGGTTGTAAAAATTATGTTTAGCATGAGACATCAACTTTGAACCATTGAAGTCCATGAAGGTGGATGAGATGATTGCTTGGGTAATGATACCAGCTTTATAGAAGTGATCTAATAGGCTTGAACAGTGTACTCAAGAGATTAAGTTTAATTGATTCGCAATGAAGTATGATGTTGTATGTATGATGTAGATGTATGCCAAGGTGATATGAGGTTGCAGTATTTTTCTAAGGCTATTACATGATTTATGTGGCTAGTGGTACCGTTGAGTTGCTAGGTGGAAAAAGACTAGTTAGATGGTATATTGTAACACCCCGCATTTTGGGATAGAATAAAAAATCATGACTCTGACGCGTTGATAATCCCAGAGCCTTAAATCCTATGTCAATTTCACATGTTAATAAATTATGTAGTATGTGAATCCATTTGATCACGAATTTAGACCATAGAGGTCCTTCAACTCAAGGACGAGTTGAAACTATTTCGATCGATTAAGTTTTAGTGGATGTTGTAATTTCTGTCGGCTTCCATCGACCAAAGATCTCTGTATATATCGAATTAGAGAGCCTAAAATGTGTCAAATGATAGGTCTTCGAGTTAAATTTCCAATGATACCAATTTTGCTAAAATCTGACACCCGAGCAAGAAGTTATGGCCTTTCAAAGTAGTATGCGTCGCCTAACCAATCGCACATGGCCACTGGAAAGCATATGCGATAGCATATGCGGTGCCTATGTAAATATAGGCGATATCATATGCAGCGCCTATGTAAATATAGGCGATATCATATGCGGATCCTATGTAAATATAGGCAATATCATATGCGGCGCCTATGTAAATATATACGATATCATATGCGACGCATATCTTATGGTTTCAAGTGACTTAAACACTTCGTTTTTGGGGAAAAATGGTCCTTTTCCCACCCTTATTGAGACATAAACACGAAATTCAGTCCTCAATTCTCCAAAATACATCCACATTCATCTAAAAATTCTCAAGAACACTCCCAAGGGTTTCAAACTAAAAACACAAATAAATCAAGATTTAACCGTGGGTTTTTTAAATTGATTAGAGAATCGGAATTCCCAATCCACAGGCTTCAAGAAGCACCCATTATTTTCTGAAATATAGGTACGTGGGGTTTTCCTAAATTCCCATGGGCATAGAAAAATCATGTTTTAGAATGTAGTTTTTGAATCTATGTATATATTCATGTATTAAATGTTTTAACATCATTGTTTTGGTCTTTTGACCTTTCCCAAAGTGATTTGAGAATATGAATGTATGAAACCATGTATTTAAGAATGAATTCTTGTTGAGAGCATGATTTTCGGTGAATTTCCACTTATTATGAATTTTTCAGATTTCTCATAGCATATGAATTGTTTTGCAATGCATCCTTGAAAAAGCACTATATGAATGATTGAACTCTTGTTATGATTTAAAGGTGGTTTTAAATCACTAAAGAGGGAATCTAGCATGAATGTTTAATGTTCATAATTCATTTAATGAAAGAGTGCATGGATTTGCTAAAGGCACTAGATCACCAAATGTTGATGAAGTTTTTGCATGATTTTGACTTTAGTTTCGAAACACGAAATCTTCTATATCAGTTGCATGTTTTTGGTGGTCTAAATTATACTTTAAATGAAAGATTTATCTTAATGTATTATGGCTCAGAAATCATGACTTGCAAGTCTTGGTATGACGATACCAATTCAGACTAATGACATATCAGACTCAGACTAATAGACATTTTAGACTCTCATGATTTTAGACATTCAGAATGTTGAATGTACAGAAAAGGTTAAAAATGCGCATACAGAGATGTTAGGTGGTTACCTGAAGAGGGATTAAGTTCAAGCAACTCATTGCCTAAAACTGTGGTTTCCCGACCCAGGTTTATTATTATACGTTGACTTAAGTGTCGTGTGGCGTATCAGATTCAGGAACTCCAACCCTTGCGGCATACTCGGGTTGGAGGCTTCCCCGCCGAGTCAATGGTGGATTCCATATCGCCTGTGAAATATCAGACTTGTAGGGGATACTACCCAACTCAGAAGTAATACATAGATCAGAGTTTGAAATTTACAGACAGGTTACATGTTTTCAGAAGGTGCCCATGTGTTTTTCAAAAACTGTTTTATGCATAATGTTCGATGAACATTTTCTCTCACGTATTATATATATATATATTTTCAATTACTCTATTTTGGATTGCTTCGCGTGCTAGTACAATTGTGCTGACCCCCCTTCCTCCTAGGTACTGAGGCACAGTCTAGGGGTCCAGATTCTCAGTCGAGTCTACAGAAAGGGTTGTCTCAAAGTTCAGTTGGTGAGCCTTCTTTGCTTCGGAAGGCCTAGTCATTTAGGTATTTATTTCAGTATGGTTTTTGGTCTGCTGGGGGCCTTGTCCCAGTTATTCAGATAGTATGTCAGTAGAGATTTCACAGACTGTTGCAGATGTTTATTAAATGTTGTTGGGCATATTTTCAGGCCTTTAACTATTTTAAATTGTTGACCACGTTTCCATATTATTGTGTCTATTCCGTATTACTTTGATCATATGAATTATGTGCATGATTACCAGATAGACAGAGGCGTTTCGGGCCTTTGTGTTCGGGAATGCTCGTCACGGCCAGGGCCCCGGTTCGGGTCATGACTAACTTGGTATCAAATAATGGTTCATGGTCCCAGGTTGTCTGCGAAATCGTGTCGGGTAGAGTCTTGTTTATGAGTGTGTAGCACGCTACACTTATAATTAGGAGGCTACAAGGCGTTTAGGAATGTCTCTCTTTCTTCATGTTCTAGTTCATGCTATAGAGTCAGAATATTCCTCCTTCATACTCTAATTCGTATTATGGTGTCACCCATACGAAAAGAAAATTTATCATAATTTCTTCCACACTCTGGTGTTCCAGATATTCTCCGATTTAGCAGAAATTTTAGAAGTCCCACAAAGGACGGGAGAGGAGTTCCCTAGTTTAAAATTGTATCCTCGTTCTTATGAGGTGTTCAGTTAAGACAAGAGTAAGATGTGTATTCTTGAGTCATTGAATATTGTGTATCAAGCTTCTATCTCTTGTAATATTGATATCATTGTGTTGTTGAAAACAAAAGTCTAGTAAAGCCGTGTGAGGCCTATTTCGATTCACTCACATAGTTTCATTGTCATTTATCTTATTCTTCTTCAAACAAACAAAAATCAAAGTCTAGTGAAGCCGTGTGAGGCCTATTTTTATTCACTAGCAACTTGCTGTTCATCTTGTTGTTCTTGTGTTTGTTGGAACTGTATTTCCACCCGAGTAGTACTATAAGTTAGAGTGTCGGTGTCATGACCTATTGGTAGTGAAATTAGACCAAGAAGTTTGTGATATGAACTCATAAGGTTAGAGGTCAGAGTGAGGGTGACTTTTGTGATTAAATATTTATAGTTGAATAACCGTTGATTGAGAATGATTTACCCATTCTTGGTGGTAGACTAATGTGGTAGTACCAATTATGGATTGTATGGTAGTCCATGGAGGAAGTGTTGACTCAGAATGTTATTTGTTCTCTTCCTTTCAAAATAGAGAAAGAGCCCAGAGTGGATATTTAAGGTGGTTATAGAAACCCCTTATAGGCTACGAATGAAAATGGCTAGATTAGCTAGTAGGTTGTAAGTATAGACTCATTGTCATATGGGGTATTTGAAGGTAGTCTAAATGCCCATTGGGGTAAGTAAGTGTGATGTATAAAAGCCGTATAAGTAGATAAGATTGTATGGTTATAATATAAGCTTAAGGTTGATCATGTCTATTATGTGACCTTACCCCTTAACCTTCTTCTCATTGGTAGTTGTAAACTAATACTACTTGTGAGAAAGTATGTAGTATATTTTTGAAGTATTTGGGTAGAATATCCCAATTTGAAGGATTAGTATATTTATATTATGTTTCACTCTTCATTGGTTGTGAATGATTAATGCTAGACTATAGGCTTGAATTTAAATGGTGTGGTGGTGAATAGTGGCAAGAGATTGATGATACATGTTTCGTGGGATTAGATTCATAAGCTTGATGTGTTGAAATAGTACTTGCTAATGGATTTTAACAAGGAAAACCGTAAGGTCATGATCGATTATTGTGGTTATGAATTTCTTGTGTACTAGTGTTTCTTGATGTTTATTTCATAGTTTCTAAGTGAGGATTGTGTGTAAGGTTGGTTGTAAATTATGTTTAGCACTAGACATTAAGTTTGAAATAATTGATGGCTATGGAGGTGGATGTGATGATTTCTTGGTTAATGATACTAGTTATATTGAAGTGATCTATAGGCTTGAACAGTGTATGCAAGTGCCTAAGTTTATTTGATTCGTAATGAAGTATGACGTTTTATATGTGACGTAGAAGTATGCCCAAGGTGGTATGAAGCTGTAGTATTTTTCTAAGGCTATTATATATTGTGTGTGGCTACTGGTACCGTTGAGTTGCTAGGTGGAAAAAGACTAGCTAGATGGTATATGGTGTTCTAAATAGCCAAGTTAAGGACCTTTGATTGATAGCGTTGAGTCTTTTGATATGAACTTGATTCTCATGGTAGAGAAAAATAAGTTTGAAGTTGATATGTTGGTAGACTACGATAGAAATAGAGTGGCTCATTGAAGACTTGGTGATACCCATGTTAGGTGTTATAATCTAAGCTCGAGTCCTTGAAATTTGTGCTAATAGAAATAAGAGTAGAGGCACTAGAGGGTGTGCACTTCAACTTTGGGGATACTCATGAAGATTCAAAGTTAGTAAGTGTTCGAGTAATAGATGATGACTATTGGGGTTACAAAATGATAGAGTGTGCCTCAGGAGGTAGTATTAGCAGTGGGCGTTCCACTCTCATATGTGGTCTTTCGGGTTAAGTTTTATTAATTTTGTTTATTGTCATATTTCAGAACCCAGAGTGCAGTGAGTGCAGTTAAGTTTAAAGTCTAGTAAGGTATCTCCCAAAAACTTAAGATGATGGCTTGAAGCTAAGGGGGAGATAACTAAATGAATAACCAAGTAAGACTCTCAGATTCTTGTAGTGATGTCATGATGATATAGAACATCAAAAGTAAGGGTGAATCTCAACCTATTCCTATCTCAGTATTTCTCAGTGATCCTAATACCTACTTATGCTTTACGATTTAGTTCCAAGATTAGTTCACGTTCATACATATGATAGAGAGTCATGTACTCATTCTTTATAATGTGCTCCGTTTCCATAACTCATGTTTTACGCCAAATGATTGGCGAGATTCAGCTTATATCCATTATTACCCTAAATTCAAAGCGCTTTGGTGAGTCCCTGTTGTTGTTTTACTATTCCTCAGGCCTCAGATTAGTGTCAAGCTTCATATAGTATCATTCCATGCCTCCATATCTTATGTTCTAACCTTTTTGTGACTCCTCCTTATGCGATGATAGTGGTGGTGAGTAATTACTCCTTGTTAATGAAAGATCATAGTATGCTTGTTTAGATAAGGCCATAAGTATGAAGTAAGATTTGGGGCCAAGTTTTTATTTATGTGATGGTTAGTGGAATTTTGTATGTGTATGTTCTTGGGGTAGCTCGTGGGAGTGATATTGATAGTGGTTTAGATAATATGTGAAGTATGCCTTTATGAGTGTTTTCTTTGAAGTTCATATGCGGTTATAAAGATAGGCTTGAATGAAATGTCGAGATTGTTGTAAAGGAACGCTATATGCTCTAGCGACTTCATAGTAAGAGTTCAGAGTAGTCATTGAAGTGGTAAGGCATGTTATACTTAGGATGTGATCTTTAAAGGAGATATAGAAGATTGCATCATATGGTTTAGAATAATAACGTGGTCTGGCATGTTGTATTTTTGTGACTTAGAGTTAGGCTTGATCACGGCGAAGGGATTAATTTATTTCCGACATTAGTAGAAAGATTTTTCAATGCTCATATGAGAATTTTAAGCTGAGTTGAATGAATATGATATTTAAGGAGAATAGTATAGTTAAGTGATATTCGAGAAGTGTGCTAAGCTTGAAAGTAAGAAGTTGTAATGCGAAAGGCCTGGTAATTCTATCCTAATTCAGGATTTATATGCCTATGTTCCAGACTGCAGAGTAGTTTCAATGTGGTGATTCCTTAGTTGGATGTCTTGTGTAATCCATACCCAAGATTCATGGCTCCCTATTACTGCTAGAATTTCTTTAGAGAATTGTGATGAAGAGATACTCCAGTTAAGTATGAGGGTGTAGTATAATTCAGTCTATATGGACAATAAGTCAGTTTAGCAGTTAGATTCACATGACTTGTTTTCTCGTCTTTTCACTTATTCATGCTACTCGAAATCTCAGACATGCTACTATTCCAAGCTTGAGTATACCAGTAGTTATGAGTATAACCCATTTCATGCATCATGCATTAAATTCAGATTCCAGATGTTCAGTTATGATTCAATTAGTAGGTGCCCTGTGCATCGCCTCAGTTTTCCGAGTATCTTACTGAATTGAGCATTCATAGAGGGACATAGGGTACCAAGGGGGAGATACCCCATTCAGTTGCATGCATAGATTCTTATTACAAGCTTCACATCAGATATGCATGCATTAGAAATGCATGTTCAATAGAAAAGTTCAGCTTATCAGTGTATTCAGTCCTGCATTCATGAGAACAACTCAGTCACATATCCATGCATCAGATATGCATGATTCATTATGAGAATTCAGCCTACGAGTAGCTTCAGTTGTGTATTCCATGCCTCGGAAATGCATGTCTAGCATAAGCATTTAAAACATCAGTAGTTCCAATCTTATAGTCATGTTTCCGATCAGTGTATTCTTTCTTAGGGAACATATCATGTATGTGTTATCCCATACCCTTAAGACTTAGACATTCTATCCATCATTCGGGGATGAATGATCCCAAGGGGGAGATAATGTAACACCCCGCATTTCGGGCTAGAATAAAAAACCATGACTCTAACGCGTTGATAATCCCAGAGCCTTAAATCCTAGGCCAATTTGGCATGTTAATCAATTATGTAGTATGTGAATCCATTTGAGAATGAATTTAGACCATAGAGGTCCTTCAACTCAGGGACGAGTTGAAACTATTTCGATCGATTATGTTTTAGTCGACGTTGTAATTTGTATCAGATTTCATTGACCATAACTCTCTATATATGTTGAATTATAGAGCCTACCATGTGTCCAATGATAGGTCTTCGAGTTAACTTTCCAACGATACCAATTTTGTTAAAATCCGACACCCGAGCTAGAAGTGATGGCCTTTCAAAGTAGTATGTGCCGCCTAACCAATCGCACATGGCCACTGGAAAGCTTATGCGATAGCATATGCGGCGCCTATGTAAATATAGGAGATATCATATGCGGCGCCTATGTAAATATAGGTGATATCATATGCGGCGCCTATGTAAATATAGGCAATATTATATGCGGCGCCTATGTAAATATAGGCGATATCATATGCGGCGCCTATATTATGGTTTCAAGTGACTTAATCACTCCGTTTTGGGGTAAAATGGTCCTTTTCCCACCCTTATTCAGCCATAAACACGAAATTCAGTCCCCAATTCTCCAAAATACATCCACATTCATCAAAAAATTCTCAAGAACACTCCCAAGGGTTTCAAACTAAAAACCCAAATAAATCAAGATATAACCGTGGGTTTTTAAAATTGATTAGAGATTCGGAATCCCCAATCCACAGGCTTCAAGAAGAACCCATTATTTTCTGAAATAGAGGTACGCGGGATTTTCCTAAATTCTCATGAGCATAGAAAAATCATATTTTAGAATGGGGTTTTTGAATCTATTTATGTATTCATGTATTCATGTATTAAATGTTTTAACATCATTGTTTTTGTCTTTTGCCCTTTCCCAAAGTGATTTGAGAATATGAATGTATGAAACCATGTATTTAAGAATGAATTCTTGTTGAGAGCATGATTTTTGGTGAATTCCCTCTTAGTATGAATTTTTTAGATTTCTCATAGCATATGAATTGTTTTGCAATGCATCCTAAAAAAGCATTATATGAAATGATTGAACTCTTGTTATGATGTAAAGGTGGTTTTAAATCACTATAGAGGGAATCTAGCATGAATGTTTAATGTTCATAATTCATGTAATGAAAGAGTGCATGGATTTGCTAAAGGCACTAGACCACCATATGTTGATGAAGTTTTTGCCTGATTTTGACTTGAGTTTTGAAACACGAAATATTCAATATCAGTTGCATGTTTTTGGTGGTCTAAATTATACTTTAAATGAAAGATTTAGCTTAATTGTATTATGGCTCAGAAATCATGACTTGCAAGTCTTGGTATGACGATACCAATTCAGACCAATGCCATATCAGACTCAGACTAATAGACATTTTAGACTCTCATGATTTTAGACATTCAGAATGTTGAATGTACAGAAAAGGTTAAAAATGCGCATACAGAGATGTTAGGTGGTTACCTGAAGAGGGATTAAGTTCAAGCAACTCATTGCCTAAAACTGTGGTTTCCCGACCCAGGTTTATTATTATACGTTGACTTAAGTGTCGTGTGGCGTATCAGATTCAGGAACTCCAACCCTTGCGGCATACTCGGGTTGGAGGCTTCCCCGCTGAGTCAATGGTAGATTTCATATCGCCCATGGAATATCAGACTTGTAAGGGATACCACCTAACTTAGAAGTAATACACAAATACGAGTTTGAGATTTACAGACAGGTTACATGTTTTCAGAAGGTGCCTATGTGTTTTTCAGAAACCATTTTATGCATAATGTTTGATGAACATTTTCTCTCATGTATTATATACATATATATATATGTTCAATTTCTCTATTTTGGATTGCTTCGCGTGCCAGTACAATTGTGCTGACCCCCTTCCTCCCAGGTACTGAGGCACAGTCTAGGGATTGAAATCCTCAGTAGAGTCTACAGAAAGGGTTGTCTCAGAGTTCAGTTGGCGAGCCTTCTTTTCTTCGGAAGGCCTAGTCATTTAGGTATTTATTTTAGTATGGTTTTTGTTCTGCAGGGGCCTTGTCCCATTTATTCTGATAGTATATCAGTAGAGATTTTGCAGACTTTTGCAGATGTTTATTAAATATTGTTGGGCATGTTTTCAGGCCTTTAACTGTTTTAAATTGTTGACCATGTTTCCGTATTATTGTGTCTATTCCGTATTACTTTGATCATATGAATTATGTGCAAGATTACCAAATAGACAGAGGGCGTTCCGGGCCTTCGGGTTTGGGAATGCTCATCACGGCCAGGGTCCCAGTTCGGGTCATGACATATATGGTTCTCTAGATAGCCAAGTTAAAGAGTTTTGATTGGTAGTGTTGGGCCTTTATTATGATCTTGATTCTCATAGTGATGAGACATAAGTTTGGAGTCGCGATATTGGTTTGCTATGTCGAAAGTGGTTTGGTTCATCAAAGCCTTGGTGATATCCATGTTAAGTGTTAGAATCTAAGTTTGAATTTTGAAGGTTGAACCGATAGAAATAAGTGTGCAAGACTTATACTATCACTATTGGGGCTATCAAAATATAGAGTGTATCTCAAAAGGTAGTATTAGCAGTGGGCTTTCCACTTTCATGTGTGGTCTTTCGAGTTAAATTCTATTAATTTTGTGTATTGTCATATTTCAGACTCCAGAGTGCAGTGAGTGCAGTTAAGCTTAAAGTCAAGTAAGGGATTTCCCAAGATTAAGACGATGGCTTAAAGCCAAGGGGGAGATGATAGAACAAGTAACCAAGTCAGGCTCTCAGATTCTAGTAGTGATGTCATGATGGTATAGAACGTAAAAAAGGGAGGCTGAGACTCAACCCATACCTATCTCAGTATTTTTCAGTGATCCCAATACATGTTCATGCCTTACATGTCAGTTCGATAATCATAGTTCATGTTCATGTATATGATAGATAATCACGTGCTCCTCCAGATTCCTAAATGAGGAACTTCAGTTCATTCAGCAGTCGGGATCACATTCCATATGTTATGAACTCTAAATTGAGGTCATGCAGCTCATGAATAATGTATTCACGCTTGATAGTGTGCTCAGTTCCCATAAATCCATGCTATATTCTTTATGATGGGCAAAATATAGTTCATAGCCATGTATGTCCCAATTCAGATTTTTCTTTGATAAATCTCGGATGTTGTTTTGCCATTCCTCAGACTTCAGTTAAGTGTCAAGTTTCATATATTATCCTTCCATGCTTCAAGATCTTATGTTCTAATCTTTAGTGACTCCTCTTTATGTGATGATAGTGGTGTTGAGTAAATGTTTCTTATTGATGGAAGATCCTAGTATGCTTGTTTTTAGATAAGGCCTTAAGTGTGAAGTAAGGCTGGGGGCAAGTCTTTGATGCATGTGATGGTTAGCTGAAAGGTGTGTGTGTGTATGTTCTTGGGGTAGCGTGTGGGAGCTATATCGATAGATGGTTAGTAGAATATATGTAGTATGTCTTATGGGTGTTGCCTTGAAGTTCATATGTGGTTATAAAGATAGGCTTGAATGACACATTGGGATTTTTGTAAAGGAACGCTATATGCGCTAGTGACTTCATAGAAATAGTTCAGAGTTAGTCATTGAAGTGGTAAGGCATGATATGCTTAGGGTGTGATTTTTTAAGAGATATAGAAGGTTGAATCTTATGGTTTAGACTTGTATCGTGGGGTGGCATATAGTATTTTGTGTGTTGGAGTTAGGCCTGATCACGGTGAAGAGGATTTAAGTTACAATAGACATTAGTAGAAAGGTTTATAAATGCAAATATGAGAAAAAATAAGTTGAATCGAATGAATGTGGTATCTACGGGAAATAACACAGTTAAGGGAGTATTCGAGGATTGTACTAACCTTGAAAGTAAGAAGTTGTGTTGCCAAAGGCCTTCCATCTTAATTTATGAGTTATGTGTCTATATTCCAACCAACAGAGTAGTGTCAATGTTGTGATTTCCTCAGTTGGATGTCTTGTGTAATCCATACCCAAGATTCGTGGCTCCCTATTACTGCCAAAACTTCTTTAGAGAGAGTGTTGAAGAGATACTCTAGTTAAGTAAGAAGGTCCTGCATAATTCAGTCTGTATAGTCAGTTTAGCAGTCAGATTCGCATGACTTGTTTTCTCGTCTCTTCATTTAATCATGCTCCCAAAAATATCAGATATGCTACTATTCCAAGATAGCGTATACCAGGAGTTGCGAGTATAGCTCAGTTCATGCATCATGCATTAGATTCAGATTCTAGAGGTTTAGTTATGATTCAATTCGTACGTGCCCTGTGCATCGCCTCAGTTTCCTGAGCATCTTAGTGAATTGAGCATGCATAGAGGGACATAGGGTCCCAAGGGGGAGATACCCCATTCAGTCGCATACGTAGATTCTTATTATAAGTTTTGCATCAATTATTATTGCGTATTAGGTCATACGTTCATACGTCAGTTCAGTCAGATATGCATGCATTAGAAATGCATGTTCAATAGAAAAAGGTCATCTTATCAGGTATTCAGTCCTGCGTTCATGAGAATGACTCATTCGTGTATTCCATGCAACAGATATGCTTGTCCGGTATTAGGAATTCAGAACATCAGTAGTTTCAGTCATATGGTCATGTTTCAAATCAGTGTATCCTTATTAGAGGACGCATCATGCCCGCATTATTCCATACCTTTAAGGCTTCAACAAGTTCCTACCCATCATTCGACGATGAATGATCCCAAGGGGGAGATAATGTAACATCCCTTAAAAGTCGTGCATGGATTAGACTTTAATAGAGTGCTCTTAGACTTAAAAACTTGAAAAATTTTCTAAGTGTATTGAGAACTTAGAGTCATTTTAGCTGGCAATCTTCGGGATACAACTTTTCAACCTTCCTGACTTCCGTTTTTAGATTTACAAGTTTCGTTACGATTGGGCAAGATCATAGTAAATCTCGGATAAGTTTCAGAATTTTTTGGAATGCATAAGGCTGCGTTTGGATTTCAAAACAGTAGCAAAACGCATAGCCTATTGCCCATTTTTCAGCATTTCAGGGTCAACTTCAAACGATCATAACTCTCTGAATATAATGAACTGGGTGAGATTCTACCTATAAAATCAAATATCTTTGAGTCTTTTTTCCAATGCAACTTGTTTCATCAAAATCCAACATCTGAGTAAGGAGTTATACCTATTTTACTTCAGCCTGTCAGCTTGTCAACTGAGGGACAGTTTCGACTTTGTTTGTTTTCTTAGGGGCATTTTAGTCATTTCACCTCACCCAAATTTCGTCTATAACACCAGATTTAGCCCCCAATTCATCAAAATATAATTCTTTTCTCAAATTTTCTCTCAAGAACACCCCTTAGGGTTTCAAAATAAAAACCCAAGCAACTCAAGATTCAACCGTGGGTTTTCAAAACAAATTGAAGATTTGAAATCCCCGCAACGTAGGCTTCAAGAAGAACCTAATGTTTTTGCATATAGAGGTACGTGGGGCTATCCTAAAAATCTCATGGGCTTTAAAATTCATGTTTTAACAATGGGGGTTTTGAAATTATGAAAAAAATCACGTTTTAAACGTTTTATAAGATTGATTTGGCTTAAAGCTAAGGGGGAGATGATAGAACAAGTGACCAAGACAGGCTCTCAGATTCTTGCAGTGATGTTAGTATGATATAGAACATCAGGAAGTGAGGGTGAGGCTCAACCCATTCTTATCTCAGTATTTTTCAGTTATCCCAATACTTACTCATGCTTTACGCTTTAGTTCCATGATCATAGTTCATGTTCAGGTCTATGAGAGAGAATCACGTTCGCTTCCAGTTCTAAAATGAGGAGTTCCAGTTCATTCAGTAGTCGGAATCACATTCCATATGTTATGAACTTCAAATTTAGGCCATGCATCTCACGACTCATGTATTAACGCTTTATAGTGTGCTCAGTTCCCATAATTCATTCTATACTCTTTATGATTGACGAGATTCAACTTATAGTCATGTATGCCCCAATTCAGATCACTTTGATGAATCCCTGATGTTGATTTGCTATTTCTTCAGCCTCAGTTAAGTGTCAAGTCTCGTAAAATATCCTCCCATGTTTCAAGGTCTCATGTTCTAACCTTTTAGTGACTCCTCCTTATGTGATGATAGTGGTGATGAGTAAATGTTTCTTGTTAATGGAAGATCATAGTATGCTTGTTTTAGATAAGGCCATAAGTGTGAAGAAAGATCTGGGGCCAAGTCTTTGATATATGTGATGGTTAGTGGAAATTTGTGGGTGTATGTACTTGGGGTAGCGCGTGGGAGTTATGTTGATAGTGGATTAGAGAATATGTGAGGTATGTCCTTATGGGTGTTTGCCTTGGAGTTTATATGTGGTTATAAAGATAGGCTGGAATGACGTGTTGAGATTTAAGTGGGGGAACGCAATATGCGCTAGTGAATCCATAGTAAGAGATTAGAGTTAATCATTAAAGTAGTGAGGCACGTTATGTTTAGGGTGCTATCTCTAAAAAGGGTATAGAAGATTGAATCATATGGTTTGGACCATTATCGTGGTGTGGCATGTTGTATTTTGTGATTTGAAGTTAGTCTTGATCATGGTGAGAGGACTTATGTTACTTTAGGAATTAGTAGAAAGATTTATCAATGCCCATATGAGGATTACAATTTGAATCAACGAGTATGGTATTTAAAGGGAATAATATAGTTAAGGGAGTATTCGAGAAGTGTGCTCAGCTTGAAAGTAAGAAGTGCATTGCCTAAGGCCTGGTAGTTTTATCCTAGTTTATAAGTTATATATCTATATTCCATGCTATAGAGTAGTGTCATTGTTGTGATTCCTTAGTTGGATGTCTTGTGCAACTAGTGCCCAAGATTCTTTGCTCCCTAACGCTACTATGACTTCTTTAGAAAGAGTGTTGAATGAGATACTCCAGTTAAGTATGAGGGTCCAGCATAATTCAGTCTGTATAGCCAATAATTCATTTTAACAGTCAGATAGACAAGTTACTATGGGTTTCCACCTTTTCACCCAGTTCTACTATCCGAAGTCTCAAGCGTATGACCATCCCAAGAGATCATCTATTTTATCCATGCAAGTTGCGAATTAAGTTTAGTCAAAGCATCATTTTTCAGATTCAGTTACTTAGTCATGACTCAGCTCATAAGAATGCAGAGCTGTCACGACCCGAACCGAGGCCCTGGCTGTGACGAGCATTCCGAACCATGAAGGCCCGAAACACCCCTATCTATCTGGTAATCATGCACATAATTCATATGATAATAATATATGCGGAAGATACACAATATTACGGAAAACATGGTCATAAATGAAATGAAATCAACAAAGGGGAAATAATCTCCCACAACATGTATCGACATCTGAACAACCGTCTATGAAATCTTTAATACATGACTGAAACAAATTACTGTCTGAAAACTAAGACAAGTCCCCCAGTAGACCCAAAACTACTAAATGATAAATGAACTGACAGACATCAGGCCTTCCAAAATATAGAAGGCTCACCACTTGATTCTGCAAATCTGTCGGAAGAGATCTACTGGTTATCTGGACCCCTAAACTGTGCCTCCAAACCTGGGAGGGAAGGGGGTCAATACAAAAGTACTGGTACGCATAGAAATTAGAAAAAAATATAATATTTTTTTCCAAATATAGGTGAGAACCATTATAAAGCAGTTTCATATCAAATCATTTGAAAACACATGGGCATAATGTAATAGTTTTCAACAACAATGTAATGCAGCTGAGCTAGGTGGAACACCCTACATATAACATTTACACCGACTATCAAATCTCGGTTGCCGCCAAGATTAGAGTATAAGTGAGGGGAAGACACACAAGATCACACAACAGGGTGTCTCAACCCAATAAAGTATAGTAGTGCCCAAGATCACTTAGACTGGGCTCCTAACCATAGTCCCAATTAGGGAATGATATAAAGTCAAGTACACAAGATCACTTAGCTTGGTACCAAATCCCCATGTTGGCAAAAACGGTTTCCAGTGATGATCCCTTACACTCAAACACCTTCTTCGGGCATCCACCTATCTCATGTAAAATAAATGCATCAAACTCCGTTTAATTAAATCACATATCTTATTCTGTAGGGTATCGTCATACCCGACTTGCAAGCCATCACTATCACATCATTCTTTCATGCAACCATTATATTCATCATATTTCAACATAACAACCTTCTCATTGCAAGTCAAAACCATGACCATTTTCATTATATTTCATGTCTTTCTTGTCAAGATGATTTCAAACATTTCGCATCTTATGAGAATTTAAAACAAGATCATATAAAGAGAGGGATTTCATATAATTCATGCTCTCAAGTTAACATCTTTTTGGAATACATGCATATACGTATATCATATATCAAATCACTTTGGGAATAGGCCTAAAGACCAAATCAATATCATAAAACGTTTAAAACATAATCATATTCGTAATTTCAAAACCCCTATTTTGAAAACATGAATTTTTAAGCCCATGAGATTTTTGAGATAACCCCACATACCTCTATATGCGAAGATGATAGGTGCTTCTTGAAGCCTACGTTCTGGGGATTCCAAATGTGCAATTAGTTTTAAAAACCCACGGTTGAATCTTGAGTTGCTTGGATTTTTATTTTGAAACCCTAAGGAGAGTTCTTAAGCAATTTTGATGAATGAAGGTGTATTTTGGGGTATTTGGGAACTGAATTTCGTGTTTATGGCTAAATAAAGGTGGGAAAAGGACCATTTTGCCCCAAAAATGGAGTGTTTAAGTCACCTGAGTAATAATATATGCGGCGTACACCTTATCGCATAATATAGGTTGTGCAGCGAACTCTTTATCGTACACATTAGGTTTAACGACGCACACCTTATGGCATAAGTTAGGGTGTGCGTCGCACACCTTATGCTGCACGACACACTCCACTTTGCAAAGCCATAACTTCTTCCTCGGGTGTCGTATTTTTGCGAAATTGGTATCGTTGGAATGATAATTCGAATACCTTTAATTTGATATCTAGTATGTACTCTAATTCAATTTATACAAAGAGTAATGGTCGATTAAATTTGACCTAAGTTTTAACGCTCACTAAAATTCGAACGATAGGAAAACTTTCAACTTGTCCTTCAGCTTGGGGACCTCTATGATCTCAATTCATGCTCAAATAGGTTTCCACACTACATAATTTATTAACACACTAAACTTGTATTGGATTTATGGATTTTGGAACCTTTACGTGAAGGAAATGACGATTTTCGTTCTCGTCCGAAATGCGGGGTGTTACATTATCTCCCCCTTGGGAACATTCGTCCCCGAATGATGGGTAGGAACTTGTTGAAGCTTAAAGGTATGGAATAACACGGACATGGTGTGACTTCTAAGAAAGGACATAACTGATCTGAAATATTTAAACTTCTATAATGGAACTGAATTCTGAGCTGACTTGATTTTTCTTGCTTCAAGAAGCTGATTCGTGCTGAAAATTTAGGATTCCCTTGAAATATTCATGATCCAATCATACATATTGAAATTAGGAAGTGATAACTTATGCAAGTACGAATCATAAGACATGAAGACTTAGATCGTACAAGTGTATTACACTATCTGAGCTGAAATACTTGAAAAATTTTGAGATTATATGCTGAACTCTTATGCACCGAGTCATGAATAGATAGCTGAATCTTAAACATGATGCTTGGAATGAACTGAACTCACAATTTATATGGGTGGAATAGATAATCTCTTGGGAATGGCCATACGCATGAGACTTCGGATAGTAGGACTAGGTGAAAAGGTGGAAAAAACATAGTAACTTGTCGGCCCGACGGTTAAACTGAATTACAGACTAAATTATACCAGACACTTATACTCAACTGGAGTATCTCTTCACCACTCTCTCTAAAGAAGTTCTAGCAGTAATAGGAAGCCACGAATCTTGGGTATGGATTACATACGACATCCAACTGAGGGAAATCACAACATTTACACTACTCTGCAGTCTAGAATATAGACATATAACTCAAAAATTAGGATAGAATTTCCAGGCCTTAGTCAATGCGACTTCCTACTTTAAAGATTAGCACACTCCTCGAATACTCCCTTAGATGTACTATTACCCGTAGATACCACATTCATTCGATCCAACTTATTTGTTCTTGTATTTGCATTTATAAATCCTTCTACTAATGTCTATAGTAACTTAAATCCTCTTCACCATGATCAGGCCTAACTCCCACTCGCAAAATACTACATGCCACTCCACGATACAAGTCTAAACCATAAGATTCCACTTTCTATATCTCTTAAAAGATCACACCCTAAGCCTATCATGCCTTACCACTTCAATGGCTAACTCTGAACTATTACTACGAAGTCACTAGCGCATATAGCGTTCCTTAACTAAAATTCCAACATGTCATTCAAGCCTATCTCTATAACCACATATGAACTTCAAAGTAAACACTCATAAAGACACACTTCACATATTATACAAACCATCAATCGATATATCTCCCACACTCTACCCCAAGAACATACACACACACACCTTTCATCTAACCATCACATGCATCAAAGACTTGGCCCCAACCTTACTTCGCATTTATGGCCTTATCTAAAATAAGCATACTATGATCTTCCCCCAACTAGAAACATTTACTCATCACCACTACCGTCACATAAAGAGGAGTCACTAAAGATTAGAACATAAGATCTTGAAGCATGGAAGGATGTTATATGAAACTTGACACTTAACTGAGGCCTAAGGAATAGCAAATCAACATCCGGGATTTATCAAAGAAAAAATAATCTGAATTGGGGCATACATGGCTATGAACTATATTCCACCTATCGTAAAGAGTATAGCATGAATTATGGGAACTGAGCACACTATAAAGCACATGAATTATGGGAACTGAGCACACTATAAAGCGTGAATACATGAGTCATGAGCTGCATGACCTCAATTTAGAGTTCATAACATATGGAATGTGATTCCGACGGCTGAATGAACTGAAGTTCCTCATTTAGGAATCTGGAAGAGCACATGATTTTCTATCATATACATGAATATGAACTATGATCATGGAACTTAAACGTGAGGTATGAGTAGGTATTAGGATAACTAAAAAATAATGAGACCGGAATGGGTTGAGCCTCACTCTTCCCTTCTGATGTTCTATGTCATACTGACATCACTACTGGAATCTGAAAGTCTGACTTGGTTATTCGCTCTATCATCTCCTCCTTAGCTTCAAGCCATCATATTAAGTTTGGGAGATCCCTTACTAGACTCTAAACTGAAGTAAACTCACTGCACTCTGGGGTTTGGAAAACTACTCTACACGCATATCATGGAACTTAACCCGAATAACTACACCTGAAAGTGGAAAACCCACTATTAATATAACCTTCTGAGATACACTTTATCATTCCATAGACCCAGTAGTCATCATCTAATACTTGCACACTTACTAACTTCGGGTCTTCATGGGTATCCCCATAGTCGGAGTGCACACCCTTTAGTGTTTTAACTCTTATTACTATTAGTTCAACCTTCAAAAATTCAAACTTAGAATCTAGCACTCAACATGGATATCACCAAGCATTCAATGAATCATACTACTTCCGACATAGCCTACCAATATCGCGACTCCAAACTTACATCTCTCTACTATGAGAATCAAGATCATATAAAAAGGCTCAACACTATCAATCAAAACTCCTTAACTTGTCTATTTAGAACACAATATACCATCTAATTAGTCTTTCTCCACCTACCAACTCAACGGTACCACTCGTCACACAAAACGTGTAATAGTCTTCGAAAATACCGCAACCTCAGATCACCTTGGGCTTACTTCTACATTATATATGAAACATCATACTTCACTACGAATCAAATAAACTTAAGCTCTTGCATATACCGTTCAAGTCTATTATATTACTTCCATAAAACTAGTATCATTAACCAAGAAATCATCACATCCACCTTCATGGACATCAATTGTTCAAAACTTAATTTTTAGTGCTAAACATGATTTTACAACCCAACCTTATGCATGATTCTCACTTGGATACCATGAAATAGACATCAAGAAACACTAGAACACTAGAACTTCCAAACAACAAATAATTGATCTTGACCTTACGGTCTTCCTTATCATAACTCATTAGCACGTACTATTTTAACACATCAAGCCTTCTAATTTTTTTCCCACAAAACATACATCATTAATCTCATGCCACTATTTTTACCACCACATTCTACATTAAATTCAAGCATATAGTCCTGTACCAATCATCTATCACTACTGAAAAATGCAACATAATATGCTAGTCCATAAAATTTGGGACATACTATACAAACGCCTCAAAAATCTCTACATACCTTCTCACAAGTAGTACTAGTTTTCAATTACCAACGAAGAGAAGGTCAAGGGGTAAAGTTACATAATAGACATGATCAACCTTAATCTTATATTATAACCCCATACAATCTTTTCTACTTATACGAATTTCTCACCTTATACTTACTTACCCAAACATACATTTAGACTACCTTCAAATTCCATAAACAACCATGAGTCTATACTTACAACTTACTGGCTAATATAGCCATTTTCACACTTCAAGCAACCGACAAATCACCCTAACTAACAACTCCTTCTCTACCTTCTACTAAACTAACACACAAGGATGAATCACCTCTTTACCAACTCAATCTCATGCAAACAGATTCAGCTATATATATATTAAACCAACACAAGAACAACAAGTTGCTAGTGAATCGAAATAGGCCTCACACGGTTTCACTAGACTTTGATTTTGTATTTTGAACAAGAAAATGAGATGAATGACAAGTCAACTATGCTAGTGAATCAAAAGAGCCCCACACGGCTTCACTAGACTTTATTTTTTTTCAACAACACCTTGATGGCAAGATTACATGAGATAGAAATTTAATATGCAATATCCAATGAACTAAGAATACAAATCTTACTCTGTAAAAATAAAATTAGAGTCAAACACTTCCTCCACGGACTACCATACCATCCACACATGCTACTAGTTACCACATTAGTATATCATCATAAGGGGGTAAATCATTCTCGAACATAGGTTATTCAACTAAAATATTCATTTACACAAAAGTCACCCTCGCTCTGACTTCTAACTTTGTGACTTCACATCACCAACTTCTTGGTCTAATTTCACTACCAATAGGTCATGATAACAACACTTTAATGCATACTACTATTCAGATGGAAATACAGTTCCAACATTCTACTTCACATCATACCCCCTTAAGCAAGACATTTGTAACATAAATTTGAAGGGGACTAAATGCAATTAATACCTCAAGCTGAAAAGCACGATTCCATCAGGATAAATACACATTGAAGCACTAACGGACTCTTCTCAAGTCCTTGCACAAATTTTAACTCTTATATGGTTCAATCAGAAAGGACCATACCATTTAGCTTCTAAACTTCTGCACTTGAATCACCTCAATAATGAGACATATCTATGGACATTAGAGTAAGGAAAGAATTTGGGATGATTTTTTTTACTTTCATATGGGTGACACGATAGCACGAATTAGAATATGAAAGAGGAACATTCTGAGTCTATTGCACGAACTAGAACATGAAGAAAGAGAGACATTCCTAAACGCCTAGTAGCCTCCTGCTTATAAGTGTGGCGCACTACACGCCCATAAACAAGACTCTACCCGACGCGATTTCGCAGACACCCTGGGACCATGAACCACGCTTTGATACCAAGTTTTTCATGACCCGAAATGGGGTCCTAGCCGTGACGAGCATTCCGAACCATGAAGACCCGAAACACCCCTATCTATATGGTAATCATGCACATAATTCATAAGATAATAAGATATGCAGAAAATACATAATATTACGGAAAACATGGTCATAAATCAAAGTAAATCAACAAAGGGGAAATAATGTCCCACAACATCTATCGACATCTGAACAACCGTCTGCGAAATCTCTAATACACAACTGAAACAAATTACTATCTGAAAACTAGGACAAGGCCCCCTAGTAGACCCAAAACTACTAAATGACAAATAACTGACAGACATCAGGCCTTCCGAAATATAAAAGCCTCACCACTTGATTCTGCAAATCTGTCGGAAGAGATCTACTAGTTATCTGGACCCCTAAATTGTGCCTCCAAACCTTGGAGGGAAAGGGGTCAATTCAAAAGTACTGGTACGCAGAGAAATCAAAAACAAAATATAATTTTTTTTTCCAAATATAGGTGAGAGCCATTATAAAGCAGTTTCATATCAAATCATTTGAAAACACGTAGGCATAATGTAATAGTTTTCAACAACAATGTAATGCAGCTGAGCTATGTGGAATACCCTACATATAACATTTACACCAACTGTCAAATATCGGTTGCCACCGAGATTAGAGTATAAGTGAGGGGAAGACACACAAGATCACACAGCAGGGTGTCTTGACCCAATAAAGTATAGTAGTTCCCAAGATCACTTAACCTGGGTTCCTAACCATAGTCCCAATTTGGGAATGATATAAAGTCAAGTACACAAGATCACTTAGCCTTGTACCAAATCCCTATGTCGGCAAACAGGGTTTCCAGCGATGAGCCCTTACACTCAAATGCCTTCTTCGGGAATCCACCTATCTCATGTAAAATCAATGCATCAAACTCTATTTAATTCAATAAAATATCTTATTATGTAGGGTATCGTCATACCCGACTTGCAAGCCATCAATATCACATCATTCTTTCATGCAACCATTATATTCATCATATTTCAACATAACAACCCTCTCATTTCAAGTCAAAAATCATAACCATTTTCAAAATATTTCATGTCATGCTTGTCACGATGATTTCAAACAATTCACATCATATGAGGATTTAATACAAAATCATATCAAGAGAGGGATTTTCATATAATTCATGCTCTAACGTTAACATCTTTTCGGAATACATGCATATACGTATATCATATATAAAATCACTTTGGGAATAGGCCTAAAGACCAAATCAATATCATAAAACGTTTAAAACATAATCATATTCGTAATTTCAAAACCCCCATTTTGAAAACATGAATTTTTAAGCCCATTGAGATTTTTGAGATAACCCCACGTACCTCTATATACGAAGATGATAGGTGCTTCTTGAAGCCTACGTTCTTGGGATTCCAAATATGCAATTAGTTTTAAAAACCCACGGTTGAATCTTGAGTTGCTTGGGTTTTTATTTTGAAACCCTAAGGAGAGTTCTTGAGCAATTTTGATGAATGAATGTGTATTTTGGGGTATTTGGGAACTGAATTTCGTGTTTATGGCTAAATAAGGGTGGGAAAAGGACCATTTTTCCCCAAAAACGGAGTGTTTAAGTCACTTGAGTAATAATATATGCGGCGCACACCTTATCGCATAATATAGGTTGTGCGGCGCACTCTTTATCGCACACATTAGGTTGTGTGTCGCACACCTTATGGCATAAGTTAGGGTATGCGTCACACACCTTATGCTGCACGACACACTCCACTTTATAAAGCCATAACTTCTTCCTCGGGTGTTGTATTTTTGTGAAATTGGTATCGTTAGTAAGGTAATTAGAATACGTTTCATTTGATATATAGTAAGCACTCTAATTCAATATATACAAAGAGTAATGGTCGATTGAAGTTGACCTAAGTTTCAACGCTCACTAAAATTCGAACGATAGGAAAACTTTCAACTTGTCCTTGAGCTTGGGGACCTCTATTATCTCAATTCATGATCAAATAGGTTTCCACACTACATAATTTATTAACACACTAAACTTGCATTGGATTTATGGCTTTTGGAACCTTTACATGAAGGAAATGACAATTTTCGTTTTCGTCTGAAATGCGGGGTGTTACAAGAGCATAATTTCAAATGTTTCCAAGTATTTTCGCTCAGGCAGTTCAGTAACCTGGTGCGATCTTAGACATATTGCCTCATGATTTGTACTTGCATAAGTCATCAATTCTCAATTCAATATGTATGATTCGATCATGAACACTTCAGGGGAATCTTAAACTCTGAGCATGAATGAGCCCCTTGAAGTAAGTGAAGTCAAGTCAGCTGAGAATTCAGTTTCATTATAGAAGTTTAAATGTTTTAGATCAGTTATATCCTTTCTTAGAAGACACATCAGCTCCAAGTTATTCCATACCTTTAAGATTCAACGTTCCTATCCATCATTCAGGAAAGAATGATCCCAAGGGGGAGATATTATAACGCCCCGTGTTTCGGGCTAGAATGAAAACAGTCATTTCTATGCGTAGATGATCCAAAAGTAATAAATCCTATGCAAATTTTCCATGTTAATCAAGTATAAAGTGTGGTAACCTATTTGAGCATGAATTGAGATCTTAAAGGTCCCCTAACTCAAGGACAAGTTGAAAGTTTTCCTATCGTTCGAGTTTTAGTGAGAGTCGAAACTTGAGTCAACTTAAATCGACCATATCTCCTTGTATATAACGAACTGAGTTTCCTACTATATATCAAATGAAATATCTTAGAATTATCTTTCCACCTATACCAAGTTCACCTAAAACGGACACTCGATGAAGAAGTTATGGCAGTTTTAGTGTCAGCGTTCCCGATTGACTGGCCACCTCGTCGCGATGAGCCTTAAATTGACAATTTTCAATTTCAGTAGCTCACCGCAATTTCCAGCGCATCGCGGTGAAGTCTTTTACTGCGTTCCAGTCCGGGATTTTAAATTCCATGGTCAAATTAGACATTTTCCATGGACCCAAACCCATCCAAACATGGGATTTAATCGCAAATACACCTAAATACATACACTTTCACCAAAATTCATCAAGAACACTCTCTAGGGTTCAAACAAGAATCCCAAATAACTCAAGATTCAACCGTGGGTTTTCAAAAGCGATTGAAGATTTGGAATCCCCAATCCGCAAGCTTTGAGAATTACCTATTATCTTTCGAGGTTGAGGTACGCGGGGGTTTTCCTAAATTCTCATGGGCATAAAAATCATGATTTTAAGAAAGGAGTTTTCATATTTATGAATACATTCATGTTTTAGAAATCTTGACGGTATTGTTTTGGTCTTTTGACCTTCCCCACATTGATTTATGTGATTTAAGTTAATATTCGAATTGAGAGCATGACTCACATGAAATCCCTCTCTTGATGTGATTGTTCCCATGTTTCACATGATATGGATTATTTTTTAAATGCATCTTGAAAAGCATGTTACGAAGTGTCTTGATTTATGAATAATTTGGTTATGAATCTTGAATTCAAAAGAGAGGGTTGTTTGTATTGAAAAATATTGAAAATACATATAATGAAAGAGTGCATGGATTTTTCCAAAAGCACATGACCACCTTATGTTTGAAGAGTTCTTGCATAGTTTTGACTTATGCTTTCGAAACATGAAATCTCTTATACTATTTACATGTTTGGGTGGTCTGAACTATGTTTTAATGAAAGAATTATGCATGATGCATTATGGCTCAGAAATAGGACTTCCAAGTCTTGGTGTGACGACACCAATTTAGATTATGCCATGATAATTCAGAACAGAATAGAAAGCATGTTTGAAATCAAACTTTTCAAATGTTGAAACTAGAAAAATGCATGATTCAGAACAGGATAAAAATGGGCACAAAGAGAGCTTAGGTGGTTCCCCGAAGAAGGCAAGGGTTCAGACAACCCGTTGTCCAAAACCGTTATTTTCCCATCCGGGTATATTATATTACACTGGCCTAGTGTCGTGTGGCGTATCAGAATCAGAAACTCTAACCCTTGCGGCACACTCGAGTTGGGGGATTCCTGTCACAACCCGAACCAGGTCCTGGCCGTGATGAGCATTTCGAATCATGCACCTAATTCATATGATCAAAGTAATGCAGAAGAAACACAATAATTCGGAAACATGGTCATAAATATGAAAAGAAACAATAACGGAGAATATGTTTCCCCCAACATCAATCAACCTCTAAACAACTGTCTGCAAAAATTTGTAACAAATGACTGAGTCAAGTAACTGTATATAAACTGGGACAAGGCCCCAGTAGACCCCAAAACTAAATATAATATAAAAGGACTGTAGGACATAAGGCCTTCCGAAACATAGAAGGCTCACTACTTCTCTCTGCAACTCTGTCTGAATGATCTACTGATTCTCTTGACCCCTAGGCTGGGCCTCTGAAACTGAGAGGATGGAGAGGGGAGGGGGGTCAGTACAAAAGTACTGGCACGCAGAGATATCAAAACAAAACATAATATTTTTTTTTTACAATATATAGTTGAGAGCCATTATAAAGCAAATTTCATATCAAATCATTTGAAAATACATGGGTGTAATGCAATAGTTTCTTAACAACAATGAAATGCAACTGAGCTAGGTGGAATACCCTACATAATTTACACCAACTGTCAAACCCCGATTCCCACCGAGATTAGAGTATATGTAAGGGGAAGACACACAAGATCTCACAGCATGGTGTCTCGACCCAATGGTAGTGCCCAAGATCACTTAGCCCGGGCTCCTACCTATAGTCCCAATTTGGGAATGACATGAAGTCAAGTACACAAGATCACTTAGCCTGGTACCAATGTTCCGTGTCGGCAAACACGTTTTTTCAGCGTTGAGCCCTTGTGTCTCAAACGCCTTCTTCGGGTATCCACATTTCTCATGTAAAATCAATGCATTCAGATTTCATCTTATTCAATCACATGTCGTATTCTGAATGGTATCGTCATACCCGACTTGCAAGTCATCAATATCACATCCACATATGCATAATCATGTAAAAACCAAGGTGCTTCATCATTTACAAGTGGTGAACAATAATTATTTCAAATTCATGCTCTCTTTTATTGGTCACAATATGATATGGGGTATCAAGACATTATCATGGGAATTTGAAAGCAATTTATCATTCATATTTATCAAACTTCCATGGAAAATCTCAAATCACATATGCACGGTTTCAACCATTGAAGTATATAGGCAAACAATTCCCATGACATAAAGAAAAATGACTTAGAAATCATATTGAAAACAAGTTATTAGCGTTTGATTTAAAACCCCCATTTAAAAGCATGCATGTTCATAAAAACTACACCCATGAGATTTTAGGATAACCCCACGTACATCTATTTCCAAGGATAATAGATGTTTCTTGAAGCTTGCGGATTGGTGATTCCGAATATGTAATTATCTTTGAAAACCTATGGTCAAATCTTGAACTATTTGGGTTTTTATTTTTGAAACCCTAAGGAGAATCTTGAGCACTTTTGATGAATGAATATGTATTTTGTGGTCCTTGGAACTAAATCTCGTGTTTTAGGGCTAAGTAAGGGTAGAAAAGGACCACTTTGTCCTCAACACGGAGTGTTTAAATCAGTAGAATTCATTACATAGGATCCGCCCATCCCATTGCCTATGTTCACATAGGGTCCGCCTAGGCTATCTCCTATGTTTACATAGGCGCCGCCTAGGCTATCGCCTATGTTCACATAGGGGCCGCCTAGGCTATCTCCTATGTTTACATAGGCGCCGCCTAGGCTATCGCCTATGTTCACATAGGCGCCGCCTAGGCTATTGCCTATGATTTCCAGTGGCCATGGGCGATTGGTTAGGCGATGCTTATCACTTTGAAAGGCCATAACTTCTTTCTCGGGTGTCGGATTTTAGCCAAATTGGTGTCGTTGGAAAGCTAACTCAAATACCTATCATTTGACACATAGTATGTTCCCTAATTCGACATATACAGAGAGTTATGGTCGAGGGAAGCTGATACACTTTACAACGTCCACTAAAACTTAGTCGATCAAAATAGTTTCAACTCGTCCTTGAGTTGAAGGACCTCTATGGTCTAAATTCAAGCTTAATTGGATTCACATGCTACACAATAGTTAACATGCCGTATTGTCATAGGATTTTATGGCTTCGGGATTAACAACGCATCAAAATCATGGTCTATATTGTAGCCCGAATTGTGGGGCGTTACATTATCCCCCCCTTAGGATCATTCGTCCCCGAATGATGATGCGGGACACAGACAGACACGTTTTCAAGCATAATAAAGGACTAGGAAAGATAAGATAGGAATAGTACATTTTGTCTCCTCCTCTATCGAAGCAAACAAATTGGGATATCTAATTCTCATGTCATCTTCTAACTCCCAAGTTGCTTCTTCGACTTTCTGATTCCTCCACAGTACCTTTACTGAGGCTATCTCTTTGCTCCTCATCTTTCGAACTTGGAAATCTAAAATTTCAATGGGCTCTTCTTCGTAAGACAAGGAGTCTGTCACTTTGATACCCTCTGCTGGCAATACCATAGAATGATCTCCAATGCATTTCTTCAACATGGATACATGGAATACCGGATGAACGGAACCCAAACTTGCAGTCAATTCCAACTCATATGCAACTTTACCAATCTTTTTCTAAATCTGATATGTCCCTACATAACGAGGGCTCAATTTACCCCTTTTTCCAAACCGCATAACTCCTTTCATAGGAGAAACCTTGAGAAACACCCAATCACTAGTTTCAAACTCTAGTTCTCTTCTCTGAACATCGGCATTGGACTTCTGAGGACTCTGAGCAGTCTTGAGTCGTTCTCTAATGATCTTCACTTTCTCCATTGCCTGATGAACAAGATCAGGCCCATACAACTGAGTCTCACCCACTTCATACCATCCTATAGGAAACCTACATCTCCTCCCATACAAAGCCTCAAAAGGGGCCATCTTGATGCTGGCATGGTAACTATTATTGTAAGTAAATTCAACCAGTGGCAGGTGATCTACCCAACTACCTTTGAAATCTATGACGCATTCCCTCAATATATCTTCGAGGGTCTGAATGGTAAGATCAGCTTACCCATCCGTCTGAGGGTGGAAAGCTGTGCTCAAATTCACTTGTGTACCTAAACCCTTCTGAAAAGATCTCCAAAACTAAGATGAAAACTGCGTACCTCTATCGGATATAATGGACACTGGTGCCCCATGCAATCGAACTATTTCCTCAATGTAAATCTTAGCATAAACCTCTCCCAAATAATTAGTCCTCACAGGCAAAAAGTGGGCTGACTTGGTCAACCGATCTACAATCACCCATATAGAATCATACTGGTTTTGGGATCTCGGAAGTCCTGTAATGAAGTCCATGTTTATCATCTCCCACTTCCATAAAGGCAGGTCTATCTCTTGGGAAGTACCACCTGGCCTCATGTGTTCTACCTTCACTTGTTGACAGTTCAAACACTTGGACACAAAATCAGCTACATCACGTTTCATGTTATCCACCAATACAAGGTTTTCAGATCATGGTACATCTTAGTAGAGACTGGGTGAATGACATACCTCGAAGTGTGTGCCTTATTAAGGATTCTTTCCCGTAGCCCATCGACATTTGGAACGTACAAACTACCCTGAAATCTCAAAATACGATCGCCACCAATTTCAAACATCATAACATTTTATTGACCCACATCTTTCTTGATTTGCATCAAAATGGGATCTTCAACCTGCTTCTCCTTAACTTCATTACAAAGATATGACTTAGCCAACCCATGAACAATCTCCCCTCCATCTTCTGAATCTAAGAGTCGCACTCCCAGATTTTCAAGGCGGTGAATATCCTTCACCATCTCTTTCTTTCTTTCTTCTACATGAGAAAGGCTTCCTATAGACAACCTGATGAGGGCATCGGCTACAATATTTGCCTTGCCCGGATGGTAATGCAGACTCATATCATAGTCTTTCAAAAGCTCCATCCAACGCCTTTGCCTGAGGTTCAATTCTTTCTGTGAGAAAACATACTGTAAACTCTTATGGTCAGTATAAATATCAACATGCACTCCATAGAGATAGTACCTCCAGATTCTAAGTGCAAACACCACGGCTGCTAACTCTAAGTCATGAGTGAGGTAATTGCACTTATGCACCTTTAACTGCCTAGATGCATAAGCTATCACCTTACCACGCTGCATCAATACACAACCAAGTCCCACACGGGATGCATCACAATAAACCACAAAATCATCTACACCCTCGGGAAGGGTCAAAACAGGAGCAGTGGTCAGCTTGTCCTTCAACTTCTCAAAACTGTTTTCACACAAGTCAGACCACGCAATCTTCATCTTTTTCTGAGTCAGTTTAGTAAGCGGAGCAGCTATGGAAGAAAAACTCTCTACGAACCTTCTGTAATACCCCGCCAAACCCAAGAAGCTCTGAATATCGGTTGAAGTCGTGGGTCTAGGACATTTTATCACTGCTTCAATTTTCTGGGGATCCAGTCTTATCCCGTCACTGGACACAATATACCCCAGTAAGGCAATAGCATCTAACCAGAATTCACACTTAGAAAATTTGGCATACAGCTGATGATCCTTAAGGTACTGAAGAATAATTCGGAGGTGATTGGTATGATCCTCTTTACTCTTAGAATAGATCAGAATATCATCAATAAATACAATGACGAACAAGTCAAGAAACTGACAGAACACTCTATTCATAAGATCCATGCAGGCTGCAGGGGCGTTAGTCAACCCGAAGGACATGACTAGAAATTTATAGTGACCATATCAGGTTCGGAAGGTTGTCTTGGGTATGTCTAACTCCCTAACTTTCAACTGATGATAACCCGAGCGAAGGTCTATTTTTGAAAAACACTTGGCACCCTGAAGCTGGTCAAAAAGGTTGTCAATCCTACGAAGAGGATATTTATTTTTAATCATGAACTTATTCAGCTGACGGTAGTCTATGCATATCCGAAGGGACCCATCCTTCTTTCGCACGAATAGCATGGGTGCACCCCATGGGGAAACACTAGGACGAATAAAACCTTTGTCTAGGAGGTCTGCAAGTTGTTCCTTTAACTCCTTTAGTTACATGGGAGCCATTCTATATGGAGGAATAGAAATAGGACGAGTGTCTGGCAACACATCAATGCCAAAATCTATCTCCCTATCAGGGGGTATCCTTGGGAGATCTTCGGGAAAGACTTTTGGGAATTCATTCACTCCAGGGACTGACTGCAGAGAAACGTTTCCAACTTTTGAATCTTTTACTCGGATTAGATGATACATACAACCTTTGGAGATAAGCTTATGGGCTCTAACATAAGAGATAAAGTGACCTATAGGTTCCAAAGAACTCCCTGCCCATACAATTGGTGTCTTATTTGGGAAAAAAAGTGACCTTTTGGGTTCTGCAATCAAGGGTGGCATAACATGAATGGAGCCAGTCCATCCCAAGGATGGCATCAAAATCTATCATATCCAGTTCTATAAGGTCTGCCACAGTTTCCCTACTATGAATAGACACGACACAAATTCTATATGCCCTTGTGGCAACAACAGAATCACCTACAGGAGTAGAAACAGAGAAGGGTTCTACAATAACTTCGGGCTCAAACCCTAAACCAACAGCCACATAAGGGGTCACATAAGGTAAATTCGACTCAGAATCAAGAAATACGTGAACATCACGAGAAAATATTCGTAACATACCGGTGACAACATCTGGTGAAGCTTTCGCCTCCTAGCGGTTAGTCGAAGAATATAACCGGTTGCGACCGCTTCCGGCAGCTGAAGGGGCACCCTTAGGAAAAGGATCTATGGAGGTGGCTTGGGACTTAGCCCCTCCCCCCTGCATTTACTCCAACAGAAGGACAATCTCTCTGAAGGAGACCCACTTTACCATAAGTATAGCAGTTTCTCCCCTCAAACCAGCACTTCCCTGGATGATTCCTTCCACAAACCTCGCACCGTGGATAAGTACGATGCTTCTGGACCACACTGCCATAAGACTGTGTACCTAGAGCTTTGGATCCATGAGGAGTCTGAAAACTTTGAAATTTTCTGTCTGTCGGTGGTCTGGGTGCTGGGGCGCTGGCTGCTAACTATGCATTATTCCAAAACTTCTTTTTCTTTGACCACTTATTACCCCAGTTACCACTCTGCAGATGACTCTGGTGCTGTTCCTCAACTCCAGAGGAAAGAATCGATCAAGGAAAGCTTCCACAAATTTGCCCAAAACTGTGGGCTCAGTACTTTGACCTTTTTCATCTTCCTAGTCGGCATACCACTGATTCGCAACGTCTTTGAGGTGATAGGTTGCTAGCTCTACCCCTTCAACCTCATCCATATACATCACCTTAAAGATCTTTTCTATATCATCCACGAACACCTGTGGATCTTCCTCCACCTTGGTGCCAATGAACTTAGGTGGGTTCATTTTCATGAAATGTCTGACTCTAGTAGCCTCAGACGTAACAGATGTAGACCCAATATTTTCTGATCATTGATCCTGGTTAGCTACCAACTGTGTCAGCATATGAATAGACCGTCTGAATTCTGTATTTGAAATATCTCCCTGAGCAGTTGGGGGACGATTGGCATTAGTTTGCGGAGCCCGAGGTGGACTAGTCGTTACTAGAGGGACTCCCGGAGTAGGGATAAATTCTATAATGTGAGCCCTGTTATGGGTCCGCATCCCATGGGTGGGACGGACCTCATCTGCCTGAGCATTCTGATCGATGATACGACGTGGAGGCATAACTGTGTTTTCTGAAACACAAGTGATCATTGATTAGGGGACAGTTCAGACTCTAAAGCACGAACTAAATCACAAAGAAGGGAAATATTTCCTAAATGCCTAGTAGCCCCCTGCTTATAAGTGTGGATCTCTACACACCCATAAATAGGACTCTACCCGACGCAATTTTACAGACACCCTGGGACCATGAACCGTGCTTTGATACCAAGTTTGTCACGACCCGAACCAGGGCCTGGCCGTGATGAGCATTTCAAACCATGGAGGCACGAACCACCCCTATCTGTCTGGTAATCCTGCACCTAATTCATATGATCAATGTAATGTAGAAGAAACACAAAAATTCGGAAACATGGTCATAAATATGAAAAGAAACAATAACGGGGAATAAGTTTCCCCCAACCTCTAAATAACTGTCTGCGAAAATCTCAAACAAATGACTGAGTCAAGTAACTGTATATAAACTGGGAAAAGGCCCCCAGTAGACCCCAAAACTAAATTTAAGATTAAAGGACTGTAGGACATAAGGCCTTCCAAAACATACCAGGCTCACCACTTGTCTCTACAACTCTGTCTGAATGATGTACTGACTCTCTTGACCCCTAGACTTGGCCTCTGAAGCTGAGAGGTTAGACAGGGGAGGGGGTCAGCACAAAAGTACTGGCACGCAGAGATATCAAAACAAAACATAATATTATTTTTTTATAATATATAGTTGAGAGCCATTATAAAGAAAATTTCGTATCAATTCATTTAAAAAAACATGGGTGTAATGCAATAGTTTCTCAACAACAATAAAATGCAACTGAGCTAGGTGGAATACCCTACATAATTTACACCAACTGTCAAACCCCGGTTGCCACCGATATTAGAGTATACGTGAGGGGAAGACACACAAGATTACACAGCATGGTGTCTCGACCCAATGGTAGTGCCCAAGATCACTTAGCCCGGGCTCCTACCTATAGTCCCAATTTAGAAATGACATGAAGTCAAGTACACAAGATCACTTAGCCTGGTACCAATGTTCCGTGTCGGCAAACACGTTTTTCCAACGATGAGCCCTTGTGTCTCAAACGCCTTCTTCGGGCATCCATCTTTCTTATGTAAAATCAATGCATTCAAATTTCATCTTATTCAATCACATGTCGTATTCTGAATGGTATCGTCATACCCGACTTGCAAGTCATCAATATCACATCCACATATGCATAATCATGTAAAAACCAAGGTGCTTCATCATTTACCAGTGGTGAACAATAATTATTTCAAATTCATGCTCTCTTTTGTTGGTCACAATATGATATGGGGTATCAAGACATTGTCATGGGAATTTGAAAGAAATTTATCATTCATATTTATCAAACTTCCATGGAAAATCTCAAATCACATATGCATGGTTTCAACCATTGAAGTATATAGGCAAACAATTCCCATTACATAAAGAAAAATGACTTAGAAATCATATTGAAAACAAGTTATTAGCGTTTGATTGAAAACCCCCATTTAAAAGCATGCATGTTCATAAAAACTACACCCATGAGATTTTAGGATAACCCGACGTACCTCTATTTCCAAGGATAATAGATGTTTCTTGAAGCTTGCGGATTGGTGATTCCGAATATGTAATTATCTTTGAAAACCTATGGTCAAATCTTGAACTATTTGGGTTTTTATTTTTGAAACCCTCAGGAGAATCTTGAGCACTTTTGATGAATGAATATGTATTTTGGGGTCCTTGGAACTAAATCTCGTGTTTTAGGGCTAAGTAAGGGTAGAAAAGGATCACTTTGTCCTCAACACGGAGTGTTTAAATCACTACAATTCCTTACATAGGCGCCGCCCATCCCATTGCCTATGTTCACATAGGCGCCGCCTAGGCTATCACCTATGTTTACATAGGCGCCACCTAGGCTATCACCTATGTTCAAATAGGCGCCGCCTAGGCTATTGCCTATGCTTTCCAGTGGCCATGGGCGATTGGTTTGGCGACGGTTATCACTTTTAAAGGCCATAACTTCTTGCTCGGGTGTCGGATTTTAGCCCAATTGGTATCGTTGGAAAGATAACTCGAATACCTATCATTTGACACATAGTAGGTTCCCTAAGTCGACATATATAGATAGTTATGGTTGAGGGAATCTGACACACTTTACAACGTCCACTAAAACTTAGTCGATCAAAATAGTTTCAACTCGTCCTTGAGTTGAAGGACCTGTATGGTCTAAATTCAAGATTGAGTGGATTCACATGCTACACAATAATTAACATTCCATATTGTCATAGGATTTTATGGCTTCGGTATTAACAAAGCATCGAAATCATGGTCTATATTGTATCCCAAATTGCGGGGCGTTACACTTCCCCACCGAGTCAATGGCGGATTCCATACTGTCCGTGGAATATCACAATTGTAGGGGAGTTCTACCTAACTCAGAATTAATAAGAAGATCAGAAACTGCCTGTTCAAGAATAATTTATGACTTTTTAGAAAGGTGCCCATGCGTTTTAGAACTATTTCATGTATGACATTTTGACAAATTGCTCTCCATCTATTTTATGTATATATTCAAATTTTATTTTGGATTAATTTACGTACCAGTACATTTGTATTGACCCTCCCTCCTCTCTCTAGGTTCTGAGGCTCAGTCTAAGGGTCCAGAGAAGTAGTAGTATTTATCAGACAGAGTTGCAGTGTCCAGTTGGTGAGCCTTCTCTATTTCGGAAGGCCTGTCTTTTCAGATTATGTCATTTATTTCTATTTTGGTCTACTGGGGGCCCTGCCCCAGTTTTAGACAGTTGTCAAATTTTCTTGTAGTAGAGATTTCGTAGACTGAGTCAGATGTTATTAGATGTAGTTGATTTTCAATTTTCATGCTTATGCTGAATTCAGAATTGACCATGTTTCCATAGCAGATTATGTTTCTGCATCTTGTTTATTTATATAAGTGTGTGCATGCTTACCAGATAGAGAGAGACATTCCGGGCCCTCATGGTTTGGGATGTCTGTCACGGCCAGGCCCTAGTTAGGGTCGTGACAGTTATGAAGTCAACTTGTTCCTTATCAAGTTCAAATTCTTCATCACTATCAGAAGCCTTCAATGCCAAGATTTTTCAGGAACTGCTTGTTCTTTTGTTCCATCAACTTTCATTGCATAAGTCCTTAAGTTCCCTACCAGTTCATCCAGGGTCATGCCTATGAGATCCTTATTTGCCTCCCTAATTGCAGTTACCTTAACATTCCACTTTGACTTTGGCAGTACCCGCAGTACCTTTTTAACTAGTTCCTCCTTAGTGATGACTTTTCTTAAGGAAGCCAGCCCATTTGTTAAGGCAGTAAGCCTTGTCATCATCTCATGTAAGGATTCATTCTCCTTCATCTTAAATGCCTCATACTCAGTGAAAAGAAGAGAAATCCTGAATTTTCTTACCTGAGAGGTACCCTCATGTGAATTTACCAGTGCATCCCAAATTTACTTAGTAGTGGTAAAGGTTGATACCCTGTTATATTCAACAGGACCTAATCTACAGACTAGAATGTTCTTAGATTTTGCATTTATCTTTAATGCCACTAAATCATCATCAGTAAATTCACTCCTTACTTTCTTGACTGGTTCACCATCAACCAACTTCATTAGAATAGTAGGACCATCAGTAATCCTATCCCATAATTCATAGTCTTAACCTTAGATGAACATCTCCATCCTGGCCTTCTACCAAATAAAGTGAGAACCACCAAAGAGTGGAGGTCTTGTAGTTGACTGACCTTCACTGTGCCCAGTAGGAGGTGCGGAATTCATCATTGTGATTTTTTCTTAGGTTCTAGCCTTATTTAAAACAACCTCGCTCTGATACTACTTGTTAGAGTGTGTGCCCTACTGATTTTAATATTATACTCTACAAGTTGTCTATCTGTGGAACAAGTAAGCTAACGTGGTTCATAGAAGTAAAACTTGAACACGATATTTTTACATGGAAAATACCCGGCTCAAGAAAGGTGTAAAAAATCATGACCTATACCTCTACAGGATTTAACCCCAACTTCACTATTTCACTTGAGCCTCAACAATAAACAAAAATACAAGACTTCTAGTAAACTAGGAATTAAAACTTGTAACTCCTACTTCTACAATAACACAAATCTTCCCAAGATAAGTGTTTCCAAGACTTTGAGTTCCCCAAGTTAAAGAAGTTAATCCTAACTCAGTTTATACTTCACTATGACTAGAGATTACAACTCAATATGATTCAACGACCAACCTATTACACAAAGTCTATGACTCTAAGTAAAGGACCAGGTTGTTCCAATAGCTCTTTGAAGTTGTAGAACTGATTTACTGATTGTTGACTGTCTTTTCAGTGCATGAGTAAAACACTTGAATGTCGTTTGTTGTATTTAAGCCAACTCCTGATTGAGTCCTTTAGTTTATGTACACTTCTAACTTCAATAGGACTCCCAAGGTGGTTTCACTCTTCATTGATGTTGTTTCTCTCTCCTTGACTGGATAGGACTCTTCTCCTTTATCCCTTAGTCTTGTAGAACTCCTTGATCAACTCAACTTCTAGATATTGCATTTATGTTCTCCTTAATCATAGAATTTGAAACAATTCTGAGCTTCCTTTCTAACCCACTTTTGTCATAATGCATTGTCAATATTGCATCACTTCAACCAATAACATCTTTTTTATCACTTGTATGGAACAGCTTGCAAAACATGTTTCATTCACATGTCCATCATCAAAACTTCACATTCCCTAACAAGGGCCCCACCACAAGGGTGTATCTTACGCAACCTTACCTTGCATTTCTGCCAGAGGCTGTTTTCAAGGCTTGAACCCGTGACCTCCTGGTCATATGGCAACAACTTTACCGGTTACTCCAAGGCTCCTCTTTAGACAATTTATTGTGACAAATGTATTCAATGGTTATATTAGCTTCTTAGAATTCCACAAAATTTTCACCTCACCCTCCATTTCAAATTTTCAAATTGAATCAATCTGACCTATATATATGGACAGATCGATTATCAATCTGACAGATCAATTATCGATCCAACCTATATATGGATCGGACAGACCGATTATCAATTTGATGAGAAAATAAAAGTAGTTCATTTTGCTAATTGAAAACTTGAAGAGGCTTAATAGCCAAAAATTTTCAGTAGTCCATTTTGCTAATTGGAAACTTGAGGAGGCTTAATAGCCAAATTTTCTCCATCAAACGCCAAATTTTCTCCATCAAACGCCAAATTTTAACATAATTTACTAATTAACCCAAAAGAAATTAAGTAGGCAATCGAGGAAATAACTTCACTAGTTAGAGGTAAAGCAAAAATTATTATAGAAGGCGTTCACGTACTTTATTAAGTTAACTGGATATGATTTTCATTCATTTATTTTTTTAACAATTACCAAATTCTGTAAAATTTAGGATTACTAATCTTGATTTAATTTCAACAATTAATACCTTATCATCTTCCAATAGTTGGAGAAGTTCGTTGAGATTCTTTGTTGTTGTTCACTGGCCTTCTATTGATGGTCCCGGGATGTGCTCAACTTTTTTCATCCGGTAGTTTTCTATCACCAAGTTGGATCCAAACTTTTCTACGACCTGTTTAAGCCTGCAGAGTTGATCTCGGGTGTTCTTTGCTTGAGTGGAGTTTTCCAATCGAAGGCTGCATTTTGGACAACATATACATGTAAGCTTCTTAGCCGCTGCAATGCTTTCGTGCATAGTTTCCCATTCATTCTCCATCTTGTGAACATTTTCGATCCACTAGAGACATCTGGTTTTGGTTTATAGCCTTTTTTCTCCTCTTCTTCCACCTTTCCTTTGATATCATCTCTAAACTTTGTTAGCTCCTTCATTTCATCCCTTAGATTATCAATATTTGATGAGAAACAAACAACATTTTCAATCTTAGGATAAATGCATCTACATATAAACTTCCCCACCTCAACAACACAAGTAGATTCAACAGTAGTTATTATCTCCATTGAACAATTCTGATATGATTGCTAGGTAATGATGCTCTCAAAGATGATCAAATAAATCTAAACTAACTTATTCTTGTTTGTTTAATACAGAATTCTAAGAACTAAAAGAATAAGTAAAGAAAAAGGCAAAGACAATTACTGGAGTAACACTGTAGAGGCTGAGTTAAAGAAAATGGGTGAGATATTTTTTTGAGTAAAGCATCTAGTACCCCTGAACTATGATCAAATTTGCAACGACAAACTCCAACTTCACGGGGTGATACAAGTCAAATGGCCACCTTAATTTTGAAGACATGATTGGAGGTCATCATTTAAAGGCTCAAGACTTGGTCACCCCGAGGGCACAAGAATATGCAAGGAAGACCCGTTTTGAGCATAAGCAAGGCCGTGTGTGGAAGATTGATTGGAGCATCGAAGACTTGAGGACTCACGATTTTGGACAACACTTAATGGGTCATGATTTGTTCATATTCATTAAGGGTATTTTGGTCACTTCATTAGGTCCAAATGCACTCCATGTCCACCCCACCCTTTAAGGGCATTGTTGTCATTTTACCTTGTCTTGTAATAGAATATAAATAGAACATTTTAGGTCTTTTTCTCATTAGTTGTTCATTGATGTAAGACTTGAAACATGAAACACCTTTAGTTGTAGGGCTTGGAATAGCCACCACACCGAAATGAGGGCAACAAGTGTGGATATCACTTGTGTTGCAATGTTGGCTTGAGATGTTGGTGTTTAAACGAGGTAATGTTCCTCTTGTTTCAATGTAGGAGTTAGGTTAACCGTTGTGTGAAGTGTTAAGGGTCCAAGATTACCATATTCTTGGATTCTTAAGATTATACTAACCAGGGTCTAACTATCTATCCATTTTGTTTATATTGTAATCGTTTGTTTGTGTTCTTGTAATTCAAATCCGTGACTTGTGGTTCTTGCTCCATTGTTATTGTTCTTCATCTTGTTATTGTTAACATAGTTTGTTGTTAGCTGTTTTTAGGTGATAAACACATCAATACATTGTGTTCTTGTTGTTGTTTGTCGAATCCGAGTGTGGTCTTCAAAAGGGTCCTCGGATCTTTGATCTTGTGGACTGATTTTGAAGTGTATTTCGTGTTGTCCTTGTAGTTTGGTATCATTTGGGAATCAAAGACATGTTTTATTTTGTTCTAACAAGATCAATCTTGGGCTTGAGAGTTGAAAAAAAAATATCAAAAAAAAGAAAGGTGAAAAACTGGAAAAAAAAATCAGAAAAGGAGTAATCTGCCCGTTCTTGTTGTTCTTGGCCGAGAAGGTTGTTGTTCTTGTCGTTGTCTTGGACGAGGCATGTTTTTTTGTGACTAGATCTTGTAGTCTTTTGTTGTTTAGAGTGTTTCTAGTGTTGGTTTCTTTCTCACCAATGCTGAAAAATGTCCAAATCTAAGCTTGAACTTGAACTTATTGATGTTGTTAATGTGAACAAAGTGTGGATGATTTGATGTTGTTGTCATTCTAAGCCATGACCGTGTTGAAGACCTTGTTGTTGTGGAGTTAGGATTTGGAATTTGTTGTTGTTCTTGGAGAATATTGTTGTTTTTCTTGGTGTTGTTATTGTGTTCTTGTTGTTCTTCACCCTTTTCATCTTTTTTTAAAAGTAAAAAGTGAACATTAGATCCACAAAAGGTGAAAGACCTAGTTGTAGTACTTGTTGGTGAAAGACTTGATCACATCACTCAAAAGACTTGACAACCACTTTTCACCTACTTTCCTTGATTTCAGGACCTTGTTTCAAGGAGAAAGTACCAAGAAGGTCAAGTCTTTTTTTGAACTTGAAAATGAGCTCCAAGACCAAATTTCCCTCCATTAACCAAATCCACCATTTCCAAATTGTAGATTGGTCAAGACTTGAAATTGGAGAGTAAAATTTTGAAAAAACCGAGTCCAATAGTGGACTGTCACATCACTAAATTACTGTACATGCAACATTTTGAGTTCAACTTTTAGATTTCTTAGTTTCATTTTATTGTTTCTTAGTTTTGTTTGTTGGTTTGAACACTAATTGACGACCTAGTAATCTCCTACTAGCTTGTTAGTTAGTTTTTGTGCCCGTTTGTTCATGTTAGCGTTATTTGTTCTTTTCTTGTTTTTGAATCGTAGAATTTCTTGGTTCAAGTTTGGACATTATTTCCTTGAGTCTTCAAACAAAGAAACCATTCCGACCAAGGAGTAGACTCACCCCTCCGCTCATCACGAACTACAAGCCAACTTGCAACACTTATGAATCCAAGTGTGAAATGATCAAGTGTGTAAGAGTGTGGTGAGGTTGTTTTGAACTAACTTGTGTTTTATTTTGTATACTTGTTCTTTTCTTTTCTTTTTTAGGTGTAATTACGATGGAACCCGCGGCTGCAAGTGCTATTTTGTCTAAACTTGAATCCATTACCCTTCAATGGGAGGTGATAAATGAAAGGTTGGATCATATGGGAGTTCCAAGGGAACAAGTGGGCTACCCGGACACACGTCAAGATGAAGACCGTAGCTCATGTGAGCTACGAGGTAAAAATGTTATCCCCTACACTCATATGAATATAGTTACGGTTTTACCTAGTGTAGGAGTGCATGATTCTTCATTTTGTGATACTCTTGATATTGTTAGGTCACATGAGGACCAAACTCTTATTGTAGGTACACAAGCTCTAGTTGATCCTTTAGATCAATAAATTGATTCTCCTCGTGAGAATGATTTGTGTCCACCTGGTGCTAGCACTTACAACTTTACTAAGGTTCCATTACCAAGTGACGAGAGTATTCACACACTAGTTGACCCTTGTGAAAAACAAGGTGAGTCTACGTTGGTATGTGAATTGCCAACAACTAGAGAGGGTGAGCAAAATGATCAACCGGGAATAGATGATCTTGATTTTCTTGAATATTTAGAAAACCCCAGTTGTGATTGTCTTTGTGAAGATGATTTTAATTGTGGTCCTTTGGCTTCCCGTGATGGTTTGTACATATGTGAGGACAACTCTTGTAAAAGATAAGGTGATATGTGCTTAGAAATGCCATCTACTTCGTCTTTATCTGTTTCTTATGTTGGGCATATTCCTAGTGGAAATTTTAAAACTAGTAGTAAGTGCATGCACGGGAACCCTTTATTTGAAGTTGATTTATGGAACACCTTTCTCAACCCTCTTTTAGTTCATGATATTTTCAATAGTGATAAAGAGGGCTTGCTTAATTTCGAGGATGACACCCTAGGGGAAAGTGAGAGTGGCCAAGACCTAAGCCCTTGGTTACGTCTCCCATTCGATCCCGGTAACTTCTTAGGGTGTGAAGGATGGATAGTTGTTGGTCAGTCCACTTGTTTGAGTGATATTTTTATATGTGTTAGGTGGACATTACTTTCAATTAGGACACCACCCCTTGATGGTGATTCCTTCCGCCAACTCCTTTGTAATTTTTTTTTCTAAGTCCCTCGTGATTATAACAAAGGACGTGTGGTTATATCTCAAGTGTGTACCTCCTTGGCATGTTGAAGTTGTTTATTGTACTAACTCTAACCCTCATGTCATGAGGATGTGGTGCTTGTTTGTCTTCTCTTTGTTCTTGCAAGGTTTGGATTCAAGGTCTAATCCTTTTCAAGAAGGGATGGATGATACAAGTCAAATGGCCACCTTAATTTTTGAAGACACGATTGGCGGTCATCATTTAAAGGCTCAAGACTTGGTCACCCCAAGGGAACAAGAATATGCAAGGAAGACCCGTTTTGAGCATAAGCAAGGCCGTGTGTGGAAGATTGCTTGGAGCATCGAAGACTTGAGGACTCACAGTTTTGGAAAACACTTAATGGGTCATGATTTGTTCATCTTCATTAAGGGTATTTTGGTCACTTCATTAGGTCCAAATGCACTTCATGTCCACCCCACCCTTTAAGGGCATTGTTGTCATTTTGCCTTGTCTAGTAATAGAATATAAATAGAACATTTTAGGTCTTTTTCTCATTAGTTGTTCATTGATGTAAGACTTGAAACATGAAACACCTTTATTTGTAGGTCTTGGAATAGCCACCACACCGAAATGAGGGCAACAAGTGTGGATATCACTTGTGTTGAAATGTTGGCTTGAGATGTTGGTGTTTGGAGGAGGTAAAGTTCCTCTTGTGTCAACGTAGGAGTTATGTTAACCGTTGTGTGAAGTGTTAAGGGTCCAAGATTACCATATTCTTGGATTCTTAAGATTATACCAACCAAGGTCTAACTATCTATCCATTTTGCTTATGTTGTAATTGTTTGTTTGTGTTCTTGTAATTCAAATCCGTGACTTTTGGTTCTTGTTCCATTTTTGTTGTTCTTCATCTTGTTGTTGTTAACATATTTTGTTGTTAGCTGTTTTTAGGTGATAAACACATCAATACATTGTGTTCTTGTTGTTGTTTGTTGAATCCGAGTGTGGTCTTCAAAAGGGTCCTCGGATCTTTGATCTTGTGGACTGATTTTGAAGTGTGTTTCGTGTTGTCCTTGTAGTTTGGTATCACGGGGGACCTATTACCCCTGAACTTAATTTTATCGTATTTTTGTCACCTTTTTGTGCTGACATGACACCTTTTGTCAATTCATTTAGCTGGCATGGCACCTTTGACATGGACGTTATTTTTGATGTAATAAAGGTGCCACGTCATCACCAAAGGGTGACAAACTAGAATTGAGTTAAGGGGGTAATAGGACCCCTGTGAAGTTGGAGTATGCCATAGCAAATTTGGCCATAGTTCGAGGGGGTACTGGATGATTATCTCTATTTTTTTAAAGCTACATGACATTATTTTTGTTAAAAGTTGAGGGTATATAAGTATCACATATTTAACGAGGGTATATCAACTTTAAATCATAAAGTTAAGAGATAAGATAAGAAGCACTACTTTTTGTTTGCAAAAAGGAAGAAAGCATGTCCATTGTACAGTAACATAAAAAAAGCAGAATTATTGGAGTAACTTTCAATTTGGACCACTCATGAGTGTCCTTTAATATCTCAGAAAGATTCTTTTTTTTTCCAAAATAAATTGAGAAAAATGTTCAAATTAAATTGGATAGGAGTCTCGTTAGGATTGGTAAGGTAAGGTATAACCAACACCAGGACCAATCTCGTGTTATAAATTTACCAACAACAACAACATACCCAGTGAAATCCCAACGAGTATTGATCTCAACTAAGGTGTCGGCAAGACAGCTATATCACTGCAGCACGACTAGGCAGCACGACTAGCCAAAACAGGGAATACAACTTACAGGTGTATGCGCTTCCCTTCGATTGTTAAATCAGCACAGCGCGGACCTGATCCCGTGCATTCTTGTTTGTAAATATCATCAAAACCAAAATACAACAAGCTTCTTTCTCTAGTTCATGCTATTTAAGGGTAATCACAATCAACATCTTAGTTAAAGTGTCTAGTAAAACAGTTGTTTAACTTTGGATGCGAATTGTCGATTTTACAGTTTACAAACAAGAGACCATTGTTTAGAGGGAAAAGGCTCAAATATGACATCGAATTATCAGAAACGGCTCATTTATGTCATCCGTTAAAAGTTTGGCTCGTTTATGTCATCGCCGTTACAAAACAGGTTCATCCATGTCATTACTTGTTAACGGTGGGTTTTTAAAAGCAGCTTTGCCTCGTGTCATGTTACTAGAGGTCCACATCATTAATTAAAACAAAGAGAAAAGGCTCAAATATGCCATCGAACTATAAAAAATGGCTCATTCATGCCATCCATTAAAAATTTGGCTCGTTTATGCCATCGCCGTTACAAAACATGTTCATACATGTCAGACTTGTTAATGACGGTTTTTCAAAAACAAATTGCCATGTGTCATCTTAATAGAGGTCCACGTCATTAATTAAAATAAATTAATAAGTATTGATTTATTTTCTCTTACATTTTGTTCATAATAGTCAGTGCCTTGAATCTTTGAGGAAGATCACCCGTCATAGCATTGAATGAAAAATCCTTGAAGCATAAATATTAATTGACCAAAATGTATGCAACAGATTATGATTAACTAGTCATTTTGAGGTTTGTAAGGTTTGGCAAAAGAATATTTTAGGACTCATTTATTTTTTTACAGTTATTGAAGCTTGATCTAAGAATCTCGAAATATATTCAACTGTTTAGTTAACTTAATTGGGACAGTAAAATAATTTTAATAAGTGACATGGACCTCTAGTAAGACAACGCGTGGCAATGCTGTTTTTGAAAAACCACTGTTAACATGTAAAGGAATTGATGAACCTGTTTTGTAACGACAATGGCATAAACGAGATAAACTTTTAACGGATGGCATAAATGAGCCATTTCTGATAATTCGATCCTTTTTTCATTATTTTAATTAATGATGTGGACCTCTAGTAAGATGACACATGGTAAAGCTGTTTTTGAAAAACCACCGTTAACAAGTAATGGCGTGGTCGATGATCTTGAAATTCAGGCTACCAAGGTAAGCGTATGTATAAATTAATTGTCAGTGTCAGTAAATTTTGATATTTGTATTTCCTTCACTAAGTGATATTTTGAGTCCAATGAATCCCATCTCAGTGATAATATCATCCGCGCTATTTTTAATATGGTTCTAAACAATCTTTACTTTATGAGCTAGCTTTTGGGTTTGAGTTAGATCTCAGGTCCAATTTACATAAATATTCTTACTAGAGTCTACAGTTTCATGCTACCTTGCATTTACTTAAGCTGATTTTCTTTGTGTGACGCAGTGGATGCCTCTAATCCAAGGAGATGATATGTTCGAGAAAATAATCGATATTTTCATCGCTCAACTAGGGAAGCGTTACTGCAGATTGTCTGTTCATCTTTGGTGTTATTTAATACTAAGGTTACAAGGGGACAAAAAAGGGCAGCCTGGTTCACTAAAGCTCCCGCTATGCGTAGGGTCTGGGGAAGGGCCCCACCATAAGGGTGTATTGTACGCTTTTCCAAGGCTAGAACCCATGACCTCCTGGGCACATTACAGCAACTTTACCAGTTACTTCAAGGATCTGGGGAAAAGTACAACAAAATTCTCTTGATTTCATCAATTGGACAAGTAATTTGAGACTACTATTTATTAGTACAGGGGTCAAGTAAAACGAATCCTGGATTGAAGCGACGGAATGACGTTGCACTTTTCCATTTTTATTAGAGGAATATGAAAGATGGTATAGGACAAACAATCAAATATAATTGAGAAATCTGAAAGTTAAATGACAAATAATAGCACCTAGATCAGTTAATTGAGAAATCATAAAGCTACTACCACCAGGATTCTATGAAATGCTGTTGTAAATTAGACCTGAAGTTGTCGTCATCCCACTGCAATTGGCTCCACCATTCTTTGATGTTGTTGGAGGTTTGAATAGACGGAGGCAGCTTCCTTATTCCGTTACCACCTCCTACGAGAAGTTCCTCCAGGTGTTCCCACATACTCTCTGGCTCGCCAAACATTCCTAATTTTCCTAAGTCGGAGAACATCAACTTCCGAACACTTGGAATTTCTGAGTTGACAAGTGTTGCCTGATCACTTGAGCTGCATTGCACAAATAACTCTACCAGATCTCTACAATATCTAATTGTAATTTCTTCCAAGTGCTTGGGCACAGAGAAAGCTCCACCACCGTTGAAAAGACGTGTTAAACTATGACAACGGGCTATATACAATTGGCGTAATTTAGAAAGTCTAAGACTCAGAAGTCGACTGAAATCAGAAACACTCTTTAAATTATCTACACGAAGAAACCTGAGATATTCCAGATTTGGCAGAGGGTCAAACTGTCCACTTCTTCCACTGGTACGAAATCACAAGAACAATACAAAATGTGTAGTGATTTTAATCCGTTAAGACTATTGTTCGCTATCAACTTCCTGAGACCACCCATGCATCTTTTCAAGAACAAATCTGAAGCAAACTGCAACATGCCTGAGAGCTCTCCATTACGGAAAATTTCACAATTGGAGACACATATCATACTTGTTGACTCGTAGAATGGTTCCTCCCACTGTAACTTTTCTCCAATTTCAATGCGAAATCTTTTCAATCTATTCATCCAGGTATAGTCCATATTGAAATTTGATGAGCTATTCACTCGAATAAAAAGAGAAGTCAGATTGCGTAAAGATGATAGCTCATCTAAAGAAGTTGAATCAAGACTGTTGCGCTACATATTTAGTAGCCTAAGATTTTTCAACTTGTTCATTCCCTGTGGCAGACAATGTAACCATGTGTAATCACAATCGAGCAACTGCAAATTGTGAAGATCACCCATAGGTGGTAACACTTGCAACCCGGGGCATCTTTGTAGTACTAGAACTATTGAAGTATTGAGTTATTTGCTGTTATTTTTCTTTTTTAGTTTAGTAATTTTATTTCTGAAATTCAGTTATTTAAGTTGATATAGAATAGGATTTATTAGTATCCTAGTTGAAGTTAGAATAGGATTTTATTAGTTTCCTAGTTAGAAATAGAATAGGAGTATTTTTGTCTATTTATATTCTCAGATGAATAAACAAGCAGAATATTTTTTTATCCTCAAACGTTTTCTTCTTCTCTGTGTTCCGTAAAACAAAAAGAACACGTAGTTGTAACGCCCCGCATTTCGGGCTAGAATAAAATATATGACTCTGATACGTTGATAATCCCCGAGCCTTAAATCCTATGCCAATTTGGCATGTTAATCAATTTTGTAGTATGTGAATCCATTTGAGCATGAATTTAGATCATAGAAGTCCTTCAACTCAAGGACGAGTTAAAACTATTTCGATCGATTAAGTTTTAGTGGACGTTGTAATTTGTGACAAATTCTATTGACCATAACTCATTGTATATGATGAACTGGGTGGCCTACTATATACCAAATTGTATATAATTGAATAAGCTTTCCAACGATACCAAATTTGCCTAAAACGGACACCCGGTGAAGAAGTTATGGCCTTTCAAAGTTGAATGTGTCGCCTATGCACATATAGGCGATGCATAGGGCGGCGCCTATGCAAATATAGGCGATGCATAGGGCGGAGCCTATGTAAATTTAGGCAATGCAAAGGGCGGCGCATAGTTATGGTTTCAGGTGACGAAAACACTCCGTTTTGAGTTACTTTAAGTGCAAGTTAGTCCTTACAAAACCCAAAATCGTCCTTACCCACTCCTAAACGGATTTGGGCCTATTAACAACATTGAAGCCTCCTATAAAATCCCAAAAATCTAATCCTTCAAGAACTTAAGAGAAGGAGCAACTAGGGTTTGAGAAAATAAGCTTGAAGGACCGATCATTCCGAAACTTGTTCGTGAAAAAAATTACAGATTCGGAATCCTCTCGACGTAGGCTTCGATAGACACCCAAAATTCGTGGAGAACAAGGTACGCGGGGTTTTCCTAAAATCTCATGGGCATAGAAATCATGTTTTAAGGATTGGGTTTTCGAATTCATGTACATACTCATATTTCAGAAGCTTTAACGATATTGTTTTGGCCTTTTGGCTTTCCTCCAAAGTGATTTGAAAGTTATATGTATATATATATATGCGTTTGTCCTGAAATATGAATTTAGAGCATGATTTTCATGAAACCTCTCTCTTAATGTAAATTTTCCCATGTTTCACGTAATATACAATGTTTTGAACACGAAAGAGAGGGTTGTGAATGTTGAATATGCATGTAATGAAAGAATGCATGGTTTTGCCAAAAATGCACATGACCACCATATGTTTGATGAAAGTTTTGCATGGATTTGACTTGAGTTTCAGAACATGACATCTTTAATGCAAATTACATGTTTTGGTGGTCTAAACTATGTTTTGAATGAAAGCTCTTGCTTAATACATTATGGCTCAGAAATAGGACTTGCAAGTCTTGGTATGACGATACCAACTCAGACAAATGCCATAACAGACACAGACTAGTTCAGAAATCAGATTTTTATCAGACTCTCATGATTTAGAAATTTCAGAATGATACATGTTTAGAAAAGGCTAAAATAGGGCATAAAGAGAGCTTAGGTGGTTCCCTAAAGAAGGCGGGAGTTCAGACAACTCATTGCCAAAAACCGTGGTTTGCCGACCCGGGTATACTATTATGCGCTGACTTAAATGTCCTATGGCGTATCAGACTCAGACACTCCAATCCTTGCGGCACACTTGGGTTGGGGGCTTCCCCGCCGAGTCAATGGAGGATTCCATACAGCCCGTGGAATATCAGACTTGTAGGGGAATACCACCTAACTCAGAAGTAAAACACAGATCATGATTTGAAATGAACAGACAGATTGCATGTTTTTCAGAAAGTGCCCATGTATTTTTCAGAAACAGTTTTATACATGATGTCTTGATGAAAAATTGCTTTCCCTTAATATATATATATATATATATATATATATATATGTTCCATTATACTACTTTTGGATTGCTTCGCGTGCCAGTACTTTTGTGTTGACCCCCCTCCTTCCAAGTTCTGAGGCACAGTCTAGGGGTCCAGCTACTCAGTAGACATTCTCGGATTTGCAGACTTGATCTCACAGTGGTGAGCCTTCTATTATTCGGAAGGCCTAATTATGTCAGACATTATCTTATTTATTATGTTTTTGGTTTACTGGGGGCCTTGTCCCAGTTTCTTTTCAGACAGATGTTTATGTTCTTAGTAGAGATTTCGAAGACTGATGTCAGATAGTATTATTCAGAAATGTTGCAGAACTTGACCATGTTTTCCGTACTCAGTTTTAATTCCGCATTTTATTATGATTATGAATGTTGTGCATGATAACCAGATAGAGAATGGGTGTTCCGGTCCTTCATGGTTCGGGATGCTCGTCACGGCTAGGGCCTAGGCTCGGGTCGTGACAGTAGTTGACATAAACTATTGATAGAAGAAGGCAGTGCTCCAATACCAGTATCACTCAGATTCAGAACTCTTAGCGCTGGAAATGCCAAAAGGAATTCATGGGGGATTTTCTTAAGGGGTCCGTTGTCTTGCAAGGGTAAAGATGTTGCCTCTTGGTGTTTCTTGAAGCAGTCAGGTAGACGTTCAATTTTGTTGCTTTCGAAAGATATTCTCTTGACAGAAGCTGATACTTTAATACGTGATATCTCAGTCAACCCAATTCCAGCTTGAAAAATAGAAGTATGCTTATCACCAAAGGCATTAGCTATCCATCTAGCAACATCACAAACCACGTCGTGCATCTTCACACAATCCACATACTTCACCTTCTGAAAAACCTTCTCATGGGCTTCTAGCAAAAAGACATCGTTTAGACTCTCAATCAACGTGATTCCCCTGTTGTAGGCTTTTTCATATGTGTCATGTTCACCGAGGATCCCCTCTTCCCACCAGTAATGTATGAGATCATCTATTGGAATAGCCGCTGGATATAAGGAGCAATACAAAGAACAACTTTGAATATCCTGAGATTCTAACGAATCAAAACTCCACTTGATGACATTGTAAACCTTGGCTTTTACAGCATTGTCATAGGGGTTAGACCTTCTAACCGAATCCAAAGCATCATCCCAGAGATCAACTCTCGTTTTCCCTCTCATAGATGCTCCAATAACAATGATTGCTAAAGGTAAACTGCCGCACTCCCTTGCAATACCCCTCGCCAATGGTTGAATATGATCCAAATTGGCACTATCTCCAGCACTTTTGACAAACAATTCCCAAGATTCATCCTCCTTTAATGTGGTAACATTCATCTCGATGTTTGTTCTCATTTGCCTACAAACCTCCATAGAACGAGTAGTTATAATAACTTTACTTCTTGCGGGAACTACAGGTTGGGGCACACCTACATCATTCAAATTTATAACTTCCCAAACATCGTCTAGTATGAGAAGGAAACTGTTTTCTTGCTTGAGCCTTTCATAGATTTTGACTGCCGTGCTCTCTACACTTCCGTTGTTATCTATATCTAGGTCTAACCTGCTGGCAATTTGACCTTGAACGTTTCTTATTTCTATCGGCGGTTTGGGGACCGTAACCCAGACAAAAACACCAAAGGACAGTTTAGAACTTGACACATTACCCTTTAGAAGATCATTGTTGAGATTCTTCACCAACGTCGTTTTCCCAACTCCTTCCGTACCCAACACACCAATGATGCATACCTGATAGGATTCAAATACCCAAAAAATAATTTACCCACAAGTGAAAGATGCAATAATGGATTTAACCTATCAGATTTCACATCAACTAATTGAATTGAGTTGTGGCTCCACATCAACATAAGGTGCAAATAAATACAGAGAAAAAAAAGTTTAAGGTACTTATGCCTTTCCTCAAAATTAAGTGTTGATTTAATTCGAACAATACCTTATCATCTTCTAATAGTTGTTGGATTTTGTGGAGATTTTTTTCTGCAGCTGGCTGGTTTTCTATTGATGTTACCGGGATGTGCTCAACTTTTCTCATCTGGTAATTTTCTACCACCAAATTGAATCCAAAGTTTTCTCCGATCTCTTTAAGCTTGTAAAGTTGATCTTGGATGTTCCGTGCTTGATTGGAAACTTCCGAACGAAGACTACAACTTGGACAACATTTATACACAAGCTTCTTTGCCGCTGCAATGCTTCGTTGCATAGTTTCTCATCTATCCTCAAGCTCATGAACATCATCAAACCACTTTACAACATTCGGTTTTGGTTTATAGCCTTCTCCCTCAGCTTTTTCCACCTCGACTTTGATATCAACTCTAAACTTCGTTAGCTTCTCCATTTCCTCCTTTACGTTTTCAATTATTGATGAGAAACGGACAATATTTTCAATCTTAGGATAGATGCATTTGCACACATTCTTTCCTACCTCAACAATGCCGCCTACAGCGTTAAAAAGTACTTCCATTTTACAAAAGTACTTCAATTTGAACTTGTTTGATTTTTCACAACCAAGCTGTCTTTTAGCTTCCGAAAACCATCTATTCAATACATTATGAATTCTGTCAAACTCAATAACTTTGGTCGAGATCCTGCTTTTCTCATCATAAATTCATTGAATAAGTACAAATAATCAATTTAGAACGTCTCAACAACTTAGAAGAATTAAAATTTCGAACCTGTAAGTTTCAACTCCTAGCTCAGCCTATGTGTAACAGGATTTTTAATAATTGAACATTCCCATCCACTGCAAGAACGCCAAGAACCACACAAACACAAACAGAGAAAAAGACAAAGAAGGTAATATTTTGAAGACTATGGGCTAAAGTCTGGTCATACATTAAGTTTAAGAGACCCTACCCTGAAAGAAACATCTATGATGCCTTTTGACTAAAGTATCCTTCTCGTCATCTAATACGCCCCTAAACTATGACCAAATTTGATACGACGTGCTTCAACTTTACGGGGGTTCTATTATCTGTAACACCCCGCACTTTTGGGCTAAAGTTTCAATCGTCCTTTCTATGCCTATAGACCCAAACCTAATGATTCTTTGTTAATAAATGTTTGATGATCAATCCTATAGTGTTTGAATACCTTTGAATGTGAATTTAGGTCACAAAAATCCCCTAACTCAAAGACGAGTTGAAAACTCTTCTATCGATTAAGTTTTGGTGAACGTCTCAACTTGGGTCAATTTCTATCGATCATATCTTCTTGTACTTAATTAGTTAGAGATCCTAACATACATCAAATTAAATGTCTTTGAGTCTTCTTTCTAATGCCACCAATTTTTCCTTAATCCGATATTGGAGTAAGAAGTTATGCCCGTTTTACTGAGAGGTGTCAGTCTGCCAAATTGCGACGGCCAAACTGACGGACCGTCAAGCCAGTGATGGCCCGTCAAGTTAGGCCATCAACTTGAAACATAAAGCTCAAAAATTGGGTTTTTTGTGACGGTTTGAGTGACGACCAGTCACGGGAGTGACGACCAGTCACGGGAGTGACGGTTCGTCACCCAGGCCGTCGGTAAAGGGGCCGAACAACGTTAAAGTGTCATTTTAAAGGAATATTTTGGTATTTTTTCTTCCCAGAAACCTCTCACATGAATTAAATTACACCCTAAACGTTATTTACTCAACCATTATCAGTTTTAAACACATCCGAATCCTCTCCACTCTCAAGAACAAGATAGAAACTAGGATTTCCTTCAAGATCAAGAATCAAACTCTTAAGTCCAAGATTTCCAAGGAACAAATCAAGATTCATCTTCTATGTCAAGATTATCAAGAAAAGTGTAAAGAATAGGGTTCCATTTTTCAAACCAAGGAACTTAAGGTATGTGGGACTACTCTAAAAACCATGGGCGTAAGTTTTAATGTCTTATCAAGATTTAAAAATCCCCAATTATGTTTTGTAATGAAGTGTTTGATATCGTTTTGAAAAGTAAGCATCATGGGATCTTTATGATGAAAATACATGTTTTCTTGAACCACTTGAACTATAACTATAAATGTATGATTTCGTGTGTTTTGTAAAGTTTATTCAGAGCATGAATGACCTAACTCCCTCTCCTTTATGATGTCTCTGATTTTCAAGTCTTGTGGATCAGTTAAATGAAAGATTTTTCTAAAAGGAAGTTTGTGAGTGAATCCTTTATTAATGATTATGATATGATATGGTTTGTTACATGTTGAGAGGGGGTTTTTGAATGAAAAGTGTGTATTGTGTCAAAATTTACAACTCTATGGATTTTGATAAATATAAACATAACATGACCACATTATGGTTGTACCCTTGAGAGGGGAACGTTTTGATGTAAGCTCAATATGAAAACCTGTTTTATGATTTTCCCTTGTTGGATTTTTAAAATTTTGGGTGGTCATTAACATGATGATGCATGAGGCTACAGATTAATATGATGTGTTTTGATTGACTTGCAAGTTAGGGTATGACGATACCCGATGATCCCATTTTCTTAACAAGATAATGTTGAATGTTTGAAAAGTATGAATGTGTTTTCTTAAAGAACTAAAAGTTGGACTTAACAGAGCTAGTAGGTCACCCGAAGAAGGCGTTTGAGTGCAAGGGCTCATCACCGAAAACCGTGGTTGCCGATGCGGGACTTATGATATATGATCCTACATGAAAGGACATTTTTAGGACATATCACATGGGGGGATTTCCTGCGGTGTGCTCACATGTGGGGTATCACCACTCCAATCCTGGCGGCTACTTGGATTGGAAGCTTGACCGCCGAGTCAAGGGCAAGTTCCACATAGCCCGTGGAATTTCAAATTTTTAGGGTGTACCTTCTAGCTCAGAAGAATAACAAAGAGTGAGTCATGGTTTCAAGGAATTGTTTTGGGGTTCATTAAAGTATGCCCATGTGCTTTACTTACGTATTATGATCATTGTTTTTTACGAAATGCTTTCTTCTATTTTGTATAAAAAATATGCTATTTTGAGTTGTTTCACATATTGTATTGACCCCCTATATTTTAGATTCCGAGGCTCAGTCTAGGGGTCCCGCCAAATCGTAGAATCTTCAGACCAAAGTGTGCATTTGGTGAGCCTTCTTTACTTTAGAAGGCCTGTTGCTAGAGTATTATTTTACATTTAGTTTTTGGGTTTGACTAGGGGCCTTGTCCCAGTTATAGACAAGTTATTATATTCTGATGTATTAGAGATTTCGCAGACTAAGATAGATGTTGCCTAAATGTCTATTGATTTCATTCTGTATTGTTAAATTGAACTCAAAACATGACCATGATTCCATCTGTTTATTTCCGCAATTCTCTCTATTGTATGTGAATGGTGTTCATGATTACCAGATAGAAAAGAGGCATCCGAGCCTTCACAGTTCGGGATGCCCGTCATGGCTAGGGCCTCGGTTCGGTTCGTGACAAACTAGGTATCAGAGCATGATTTATGGTCCTAGGGTATCTGCGAAATCGTGTCTAGTAGTCTAGCTTATGGGTGTGTTGTGCACTACACTTATAATCAAGAGGCTACTGGACATTTAGGAGTTGCTTCTTGTTCTTTCATACTCTAGTTCGTGTTGTAGCATCGTTTATAAGAAAGTTATCCAAATCTCTTCCTTGTTTTAAATTCGTAGGCCATGCCTCATTGTCAAGGCGATACAAGTCTAAGAGTCTAGCTCCGCCAGCTAGGTGGTTCTCTCATATTGAGTTATCCATAAAGTTATGAGATAGCACAAGGACTTGAGAGGAGTTAATTAGTGCTTCAAGGTGTATTTATTCGAGTGTATACCTTTATCTTGATGAAATCATGCTTTTCAACCTGAGGTATGAAGTGTATTCAGTCTTCTTTTATAATATTCTTGTTGCAGATGTCATGTATAAGGGTAATGATGTATAGCAGAATGTTGGAACTGTATTTCCACCTGAGTAGTAGTATATGTTAAAGTGTCATGACCTATTGGTAGTGAGATGGACCAAGAAGTTGGTGATATGAAGTCACAAGGTTAGAAGTCAAAGTGGGGTGACTTTTGTGTAAATAAATAGTTTTAGTTGTATAACTGTTGATTGAGGGGTGGTTTGCCATTTATAGTGATAAACTAATGTGGTAGCGATATTTGTAGATTGTATGGTAGTCTATGAAGGAAGTGACAAGTATGATTATTATTTATTCAAAATAGGGAAGGATCTCAGAATGGATAGTTATGGTGGTTGTAGAAATCATTCATAGGCTGTGAATGAAAAGGGGTAGATTAGTCAATAATTTATGGGTAGAAATTCATTGTTGTACATGAAATTTTGAAGGCAGTGGTGATGTATGCGTGGGTAAGTAAATATGGTGTGGGGGAGTGGAATAAGTAGATAAGATCGTAATGGGTTATAATTTAAGATTAAGATCGACTATCCCTGTTATGTGACTTTAGTCCCTTAATTGTCTTTTCTCTAGTAGTTATAAAGTAGTACTACATGGGAGGAGGTATGTAGAAGATTTCGAGGGGTAGAAATGATGTCGTGGAGAGGATGAACTTATAGGCCATAGTTAAATGAAATATGAGATTTAGGTTGATATTTCAATTCGATTGGTTAGTATAGTATATGTCATGCTCCTTATGATTGGCATTGTTAGACAATAGGCTTGAACTTTAGAAGTTAAGTGTGGTGATAAGAATAGTAGCTTAAAACTAATGATGTGTATTTTGAGGGAACAAACTTGTAGGCTTGATGGGAGGTGTGCAATAGCCTAGGTTGGAAACTGGTATAAAAGGAGTGGACAATTATGATATATTTATATGCATAGGATTAGTGTTAGAACAATGAATTGTGGTTAAGTCGTTAAGTGGATAAGAACGTGAGTCTAAAGGAATAAGTTGAACCCCAGATAGCAGGTTGTTAGATAAAGTTTTATGTGTATAAGTGTTTGGTGTACCTAGTCTGTGTTCTTGAAATTTTTAGTATGGAGATGTCTGGGGAAGGCTAAGGAGTTGTTGTATGGTGTTCATTATAGAGGAATTGAAAAAATATAGGTAAGCAATATGTGCTTTTTTTATAGTGTTGCAAATTTTGTTAAGTTTTAAGTTGTGTGATTAGAGGTGTAAAGCTAGCATTCTAAGGAATTGAAGATGGAGTGTTAAGTATTTAGAAGCGTGGGTGTCTATGCCTATGAGGATGGTAGACGTAAGTTAATGAACTTCGGGGTTGGAGGAAATTACGATTTAGTCTCCCTGGAAGGGGGAGGTTCATTCATGTCATCGTTGTTACAAAACCAGCTCATCCATGCCATTACTTTTTAACGGTAGTTTTCAAAAATAGCTTTGCCACGTGGCCTTTTATTAGAAGTCCACATCATTAATTAAAATAAGGGAAAAGTCTCAAATATGTCATTGAACTATTAGAAACGGCTCATTTATGCCATCGGTTAATAGTTCGGTTCATTCATGCCATCGATGTTATAAAACCAGCTTACCCATGTGTAACTCCTCGAGTCTGGTACCCCGGACACTACACGATGCTAACAATCCCGAGGGACCACTAGCTAACCCATGACTGGTACCTGCTGCAATATCTGTACAATAACACTGTAATATGCATAAATCTGGCGGAAATCTGCCATAAGGTTCAAACTGAATAATACTGAATAAAATAATGTCTAAACAAGGTATAACAATACCAAAACTGAAAACAGTTGTCTGAAATACTCTAGTCTAAAAACCCTCTAATACTATCTGAACTGTGGAGTTGATGGGACATGTCCCCAACTAACTCCGACTATTGAAATAAACTAAGTACTGAAATAATGAAATAATCATGTCTTTGAACTATGAGGACTTACCACTGACTCTGACTACGGATATCTGAGCTACTAAGTGCAATCAGGAACCTGAGCATCCGAACCTATGGTATAAAACACCATAGCGCAAGAAAAAAGTATGCGTCAGTACGTATGAATGTACTGGTATGCAATTTGAGGTAGGTTGAATGCAAGGGTTCATATGCATGAACTATAACTGACTGAATAACATGAACATGACTGCGTGAGAATACATGCATGAGTACATAACTATAACTGAAGTCATGAGGAATCTGAATACTGAGTTTACTGATAACATGGATTACTGATAACTAATGTACTGTTTACTAAATGAATGTATCTGACAGTCCTGATTCTGATGGAACTAGCTGGGTTCCATACTGAGATGAGTGACTGTATCTAACAGTCCTGAAATCTATAGAACTATCTGATTTCTTTACTGAAGACTGTGGGAGGTAATCATCTAACCGACATGCCCCTTTCTGAGCTAATAGGGGTCCAAACTATGACCCTAGTTGGAAGGGTGTCAGTACCGTGCTACGGGTAAAGACAAGATGTGAGTTAACCCTCTGCTGACAGGGAGCTCTTTCACCAACCACTCGCTGGTAAGAGAACTCGAATGAGATATATTAACCCTAGAATCATTGGAGTATATCTCAACCTATGATGGCTACGTAGTTCTAGAATGCAAGGATTGCTTCTAAGGATCACACCCTCTGCTGGTAGGTGAGTCCCCATCCTTGGGATTACTCGGTGCTAAATCCTACTCCCAACTGAATAGACACTAGACTGATTTCCTAGTTCATATTAGGCTTGACTGAGATGTTAGTGATCGTACTGTTTAACTGAACTGAACTAAGTTTACTAGGTTCCGGGGATAGACGGAGTACTACTAGATTCTATTAACTGACCGAGTTCACTGAGATTACTGAGTTTTGAAACTGACTGAGAGTATTACTGATCAAGGAATGACTGAGATTATCTTGAAAGCTGACACTGGCTCTAGGCACACAGCTAAATTTTCGGGTATTAAATACCCCCAGAACTCGATAGCACGAATATTAAAAGGACATGACACTTTTTGAACACATGACCATAGTCAACAATTCATAATACAATCATTGAGGGATTTCATGAAGAATTTGATAATCATAATATTGTACATGAATAGGAATACATTCTACCATATCATAATTTCACAAATCTAATCTCATGAGCATTCCATCAAATCATTACAAGGCATAGCATTAGCATGAGAGTCATTTTGAACACGTGGGTACAGCATGAGTTCATCATTTAGATCACAAATGGAACATAATGCACAATGCTTATTCACTTTGGCATTTTAACAAACACATGGAAGGCATAACCTTTTCTAGGGCATAAATCAACAACTAATACATCATGGTTATATCAAGAATTTCAAAATTTAAGGATTTCAATCCACATACTAACATAAAGTCATGAAATTCATTAAAGGTTCAATCTTGGAAATCATATCACAACATTAACATGTGTACAATCAAAGGCACAACATAGAATTCAAAATTCATATTTTGAAAAGGGTTTCTTAAGATCCAAGGGTGGAAGGGGCCCTTGGATGAACACTTCACATACCTCAATTTCTAAAATTCATTAAGATTGTAGTGAGTTCTTGAGATTCAAGGCTTGAACTTGACAACTCTAGGGTTTTTTCTTGAGAGTATTTTATGAAAATAATGAGTAATAAGGTTATTTGGAAGTTCAATCCCGTGTTTTAGAGCAGTAGGGTGAAGGTAATTGACCCTTTTGCCCTTTAAAATTCGGGGCTGGACTGCAGAAAATTTCCCCACCCGGAATGTCCAGGGTGCCACCTTACCTGGAGCGCCGAATTGTCTGAGGCGCCGCCCTACCTGGAGCCCCGGACTGGCTGGGGCGGCGCGGGCTAAATGCCTTGAGGTACTGTTTCTGAAACCCAAACATGCCCTTATGCTATTCCAAAAATCCCGAAACTCATCCGAGATGTACTATTGACTTTCCTATCATGAATCAACTAAAAAATCGAGAAACGGAGGCTAGGAAGGTCATGAAATAAATCCTCAAAGTTCGAAGGCTTAAAAAGAGACTAAGTCCTTTAACACTTAGCTAAAATTTTCTAAGTGTTAGATCGTTTATCAAGTTTTAAGGGGCTGAACTAGACTTAGGATTTTGTGGGATCTTACAATATCTCACCCTTGGGAACATTCGTCCTCGAATGAGACTAACTGAGACGGGAGAAATGATAAGCTGAAGTACATACTGAACATGCACAACTGAAATATGATTTCATGACTGACATGACTGATAAGCTGAATTTAGCATACTGAACATGCATATCTGATGCATGAATAACTGACTCATGAATGCATGATTGGGATTTCTGATAAGCTGAATTCCTCAGATGAGAATGCATATATGATGCATAAATACATGACTGGACTGACACATGAATGAATGACTGAATATGCATTGGTAATTGATACCAAGTTTATAACTGAAAATCTGAACATAAAACTGAGTAAGCTTAAGGAAAGCTATTACCTTGGGCTGAGTCTGAATTTGCAAAAAAAAAGGTGAGGATACTTGGTCTGCATATATGTTTCTACTTCCCAAGTATCTCCCTCAACAGACTGATTCAGTCAAAGAACTTTGACTAGGGGAACTTCTTTGTTCCTTAGTCTACGAATCTGATAGTCAAGGATTTCAACTAGAATCTCTTCGAAAGAGAGATTGTTCTGAATATCTATGCCCTCTATAGGGACTAAAACTACTGGGTCATCTATGCACTTCTTTAGCTAGGAGATGTGAAACACTGGATGCACTAACGCTAGATCTAAAGGAAATTCGAGCTTATAAGCTACTTTGCTGAAGCGACTAAGAATTTTGAAGGGACCTACATATCAGGGACAGAGCTTTCCCTTCTTGCCGAACCTCTTTACTCCCTTCATTGGAGATATTTTCAAGTACACATAATCATCAATCTCGAACTCGAGATCTTTTGTGCGTACATCTGCGTACAATTTCTGTCGGCTCTGAGTTGTCTTAAGCCTTTCTCTGATCAACTAAACTTTTTCTATGCTATTGAATACCAAGTCAGGCCCTAATACTGCGGCCTCACTGGCTTTAAACAAATCGACTGGAGATCTGCATCTCCTACCATAGAGAGCTTCAAATTGAGCCATCTGAATACTGGAATGATAGTTGTTGTTGTATGCGAATTCGTTCAAAGTCAAGTGGTCATCCCAACTTCTCTTGAAATCAATGGCACACGCTCGCAATATATCTTCTAAAGTTGGGATGGTCCTTTCTGACTGACCATCTGTCTGAGGATGAAAGGTTGTATTGAGGTGAACTCGGGTACCAAGACCCTTTTAGAACGCTTTCCAGAAATAAGAGGTGAACTGGGTACCTCTATCTGAGACAATAGACAACAGAACATCATGTAATCTGACCAACTCCCTGATATAGAGTTTGGCATAATCCTCAGCTGAATAAGAGGTATGGACTAAAAAGAAATGAGCTGATTTGGTCATTCTATCTACAATGACCCAAACTAAATCATGCTGACAACGAGTACGAGGCAAACCCGTCACGAAGTCCATGTTCACTTTTTCCCACTTCTAAGTGGGAATACTAAACTCCTATATGGACCCACTACATAATTGGGAGAATTTACAACCATCAAATCTCGACTTGTTCACTTGGGTCTTTCAACAACCACTAGACATGACCGATTTTACACCTACTTGGGAATTTCATGCTATCTTGGCACATTTCACTCACTAAGGCATTTTATCAAACACTAGGCATGCATGGACTAACTCACAATTTGGAGTTTCCTATTCAACATACTATAGTGGACCTTATGCTTCACCTAAGATCTTTATCAAACCTATGGGGAACATTCTTCACTTATTCAACCATTTCTACACCCAAAAGTCATGAACACATCACATGGAAAAACAATTTCAAGAGGGTCTATCACAAACATCACATGAATTCCACATACTAGGGTCAAAGCTCATAAATTTTGTAGGCAAAGATAAATCAAAACTCAAAAACACATTAAACATCCATCTCAACTCATACAAATCATTAACAACTCATAAACATAAAAATCTTTCAGTTTTAAAAAGGGTTCTTTAGTTTCTTGGATGAAAGGGACCCAAGAATCAACATCTACATACCTTAACCTTTGAAATTGGATGAACTTTAGTACTTGAAAATTTATCCACACTTGAAATAAATAAATTCTTGAAGCCCACACTATGAGGAACTTGATTCTTGAAGAAACCTTGAAGAATTTATGGATGAATTTTGGAAGATTAGGGTTCTTGAATGAAACCCTAGATATTCTTGAGAGAATTGAAAAATAAAATGATTGAATTAGGGTTTGAATGAGGGTTCCTCATTGCTATAGAGGCTCAAAAAAGGTGGAAAATGACCAAAATAACCTTGCAAAAACGCCCTTGAATTGCTGGAATAATATACTTGACGCCATCCGTGACAGGTCGTCAGGTCCGTGATAGGCCGTCACTAATGGTTGTCACAAAAGGGGTCCAAATTCTTGATTTTCTGTCCAGGGCTGATGATGTCATCAGAAATGTTGTCAGAATGTGACGACGTCGTCAAAAAGGTCGTCAGAAATGTGATAGCCCGTCAGAAACGTCGTCACCGTTTTCCAACTTGACATGCTGGAATAAAATGGGGATAACTCTTTGCTCCGATATCGGATTTAGGCAAAATTGGTATAGTTGGAAAATTAATTCAAAGATATTTCATTTGTTATATAGAAATTCACCCAGTTCTTCATATACAATGAGTTATGGTCGATTGAAGTTGACCCAAATTTTTACGGTCACTAAAATTTGAACGATAAGAAAGCTTTCAACTCGACCATGAGTTAGGGGACCTCAATCATCTTAATTCATTCTCAAATATATTCCCACATGATTCAAAGTATTTCATACTTGGGAGGATTTTTTTGAAACATTTTGACTTTGATTTTTGCTTTACCAAATACGCTCTACAGAAAGAGGATTTTGCGGGGCATTACAGATAGAAACTAGGGTTTCCTTCAAGGTCAAGAATCAAACCTTTAAGTCCAAAATTTCCAAGGAACAAATCAAGATTCATATTCTAAGTCAAGATTATCATGAAAAGTTTCAAGAATAAAGTTTCATTCTTCAAACCAAGGAACTTAAGGTATGTGCAACTACTCTAAAAACCATGGGCGTAAGTTGTAATGTCTTATCAAGATTTAAAAATCCCCAATTATGTTTGATGTCATTTTGAAAAGTAAGCATCATGGAATCTTTCCGATGAAAATACATGTTTTCTTGAACTACTTTCCATGGGAATTGAACTATAACTATGCATGTATGATTTTGTGTGTTTTGTAAAGTTTATTGAGAGCATGATTAACCTAACTCCCTCTCCTTTATGATGTGTTTGATTTTCAAGTCTTGTGGATCTGTTAAATGAAAGCTTTTTCTCAAAGGAAGTTTGTGAGTGAATCCTTTATTAATGATTATGGTATGATATAGTTTGTTAAATATTGAGAGGGGGTTATTGAATGAAAATCATGTATTGTGTCAAAATTTAAAACTCTATGGGTTTTGATAAATATAAACATAACATGACCACATTATGGTTGTACCCTTGAGAGGGGAACGTTTTGATGTAACCTCGATATGAAAACCTGTTACATCATTTTCACTCACTGGATGTTTAAAATTTTGGGTGGTCATTAACATGATGATACGTGAAAAGGGCCACAGATTGATATGATGTGTTTTGATTGACTTGCAAGTCAGGGTATGACGATACCCGATGATTCCAAGCCCCTAAAAAGATAGTGTTGAATGTTTAAAAAGTATGAATGTGTTTTCTTAATGAACTAAAAGTTGGGATTAAGAAAGCTAGTAGGTTATCAAAAGAAGGTGTTTGAGTGCATGGGCTCATCGCTGAAAATCGTAATTGCCGATGTGGGACATATGATATAAGATCCTACATGAAAGGACATTTTTAGGACATCTCACATGGGGGGATCTCCTGCGGTGTGCTCACATGGGGGGTATCACCACTCCAATCCTGGTGGCTACTTGGATTGGAGGCTTGACCGCCGAGTCAAGGGCGGGTTCCACATAGCCCGTGGAATTTCAAATTTATAGGGTGTACCTTCTAGCTCAAAAGAATAACAAAGAGTGAGTCATGGTTTCAAGGAATTGTTTTGGGGTTCATTAAAGTATGCCCATGTGCTTTACTTACATGTTATGATCATTGTTTTTTACTGTAACACACCGAGTTTGTATCCAGCACGCTACTCAGTGCTTATAATCTCAAAGTATCACAAGTTAATCATGAATAGTACCTACTGCAAATACTGAATAATATACTGTAAAATACAAAAAATTGACGGAGACTTGCCATAAGGTTCAAACTGAAAGTAAATACTGAAAATTGAATACTGATACATCTGTCTGAAATACTTTTGTTTCAAAAACCTCTGAACTATTTGAAGTATGGAGTTGATGGGACAGGTCCCCAACTAACCCCGACTACTGAAATAAACTGAATGCTGATAACTGAAATGATAACTTTGTCCTCGAATTATGAGGACTCACCACAATGTCTGTTGCTGATAGATTAGGCTGCTAAGTGAGATCAGGAGCCCGTGCATCTAAATCTATGATATCAGACATCATATCTCAAGAGAAAAGTATGTGTCAGTACTTTGAATGTACTGGTATGCAAAGTGAGGTAGACTGAAATGTATGAGTTCATATGCATGAACAATACTGACTGAATGACATGAGTATAACTGAATGTGAGTACATGAATGAGTGTGTAATCTATAACTGAGATCATGATAATACTGGATACTGAGTCTGAATACTGATTAATTGATATCTGAGTTTACTGATACTAAATTACTGATAATTGAGTGACTGTATCTGACAGTCTTAATTTTGTGGAACTATGCTGAGTTTTGTACTGAGCTGAGTGACTATGTCTGACAGTCCTAAATCTTTAGAACTATCTGATTTCTTTATTAAGCTGAGTAAATATATCTGACAGTCCTGATTTCTGTAGAACTGAACTAAGTTCTATTCTAAAGACTGAATCTGAAACTGAAACTGAAACTTTGGGAGTTAATCATCTAACCGACTCGCCTCTCTCTGAACTGATTTGGGGTCCAACCTATATCCCATCTTGAAGGGTGTCAGTATTGTGCCACGGGTAAAGACAAGTGCTGAGTCACCCTCACCTGACATGTGCTCCGAATGAGAATGGTGGTACCCTCAACTGGTAGGTAGGTCACCTCATCAACCCTCAAGTGGTAAGTTTGATGTCTCAACCTATGCTGGCTATGTAGTTCTGGAATGCAAGGGCTGTTTCTAAGGGTCACACCCTCTGCTAGCAGGTGAGTCCCCATTCCTGGGTTCACTCAGTGCTGAATCCTACTCCACATAAATAGACACTGAAATGATTTCCTAGTTCATACTAGGCTTTAATGAACTGTTACTGAGTTCACTGAGTTCCATTAACTGATGAAATATTACTGAATTCTGTTAACTGACTGAATGTTACTGAGTTCTATCAGCTGACTAAGTTTACTGAGGTCTGAACTGAACACTAAACTAGACTAGACTGATACTGAACTTACTGAGTTATCCTGAGTTCTGTAACTGACTGAGAGTATTGTTGATCATGACATGAATGAGACTATTCTGTAACTGACACTGGCTCTAGGTAAGCAACTAAATTATCGGGTATTAAATGTCCCCTAGACTCGATAGCATAAAGTATAATACATAGAGCAAATCTTGAAAACATGATAACTATTTACTTTGTCACCCATTATTCATTGGGGCAATTTGACAAAACACTTGCATGACTTGAACTTGTAGACATGTTAACATAATGCAATTTCATTACTTAACTCGCATGAAAAATTCATCAAACACTTGCAAGGCATAGCTTTAACATGGGAGTCATTTTGATCATGTGGTGTTAGCATGAATTCATTATTTAGATAACCAATAGATCACTAGGCACAATTCATTCAATTAAGCATTTCAACAAACACTTGTGATGCATGAGTTGTACATGAATGGGGAAATTCATGTTAGCATGCTATTATGGCATTATTTCATTCTCATAGACAATTTATCAATCACATGGGAAGCATGGGTATTTCACATATCCATTAACATGTAACAATATCATGAATACTACATCCAACTTGTAATTCAAGAGTTCAAAATGAAGATTATGTAAATCATCCCACAATCATCTAGTTTTCATAAAGATTGAGTTAAAAAAAACAAATTTAACATCATAATCAAGATTAAACTCAGATCCAATATGAGATCTATAAAATCAACTAACTTGTAGTTTAATAGAGATTCTTGAATTCCAAGGGTGGAAATATACCCAAGGATGAACACTTAACATACCTTGATGCTTAAGTTTGAGAAGATTGATGGTAAAATCCTTGAGATTTGGATCTTGAATTGGAAACCCTTATGCTTCTTCATCAGAGAATTTGAGAGAAAGTGAGTATATTTTGGTGAATTAGGGATAAATTCTGTGTTTATGGAGCTATGGGATGAAGGGAATTGACCCTTTTACCCTCACAACCTGTATTAAAATAATGTTGTACAGAATAGCCGTCATGCCTCGACCCCTACTTGGGTCAAATACCCATCATGGAGTGACCCCTAATTGGGTTGATTGGCCCTCGCGACGCGGGGCCATCGCGACACCTTACTATTTTGGGCATCAAAAATCGCCCTTATGCTAGCCCAAAAAAATTGAAACTCACCTGAGATGACCTACAAGTGACCCTAATTATGAATCAATTTGAAAATCAACAAACTACGGTCAGGAAAGTCGTAAAATGAGATTGCCAAGTTATGAAGGATAAAATAATGCTAAGTATGAATACTTAGCTAAAAAATTTCTAAGTATGGAACCCTTTAACAAGCTTTAAAGGACTGAGTTAAGCTTAAAATTTTGCAGGGTCTTACAATGTATCCCACTTGGGAACATCCGTCCTCGAATGAGACTGACTAAGATGGGAGAAATGATAAACTGAAAGTACATACTGGACAGGCACAGCTGAAGCATGACTGCATGACTGAAACCACTGATATACTGAGTTTTCATACTGAACATGCATATCTGACTACATGAATACATGACTGAAACTACTAATAAGCTAGGTTTGTATACCGATCTTGTATATCTGATGCATGAGTACATGACAGAAAATGATTCATGATTGAATATGCCATGGTAACTGATACCAAATTCGCAAAGGAAATCTGTGCATGGAACTGAGTAAGTTTTAAGGAAAATGGTTACCTTGAGTTGTGTCTGAGTTTGCGAAGAAGAGGTGAGGATACTTGATCCGCATATCTTCTTCTGCTTCTCAAGTAGCTCCCTCAACGGACTGATTCCGCCAAAGAACTTTGACTAGAGGGACTTCTTTGTTCCTCAGTCTGCGAATCTGATAGTCAAGGATTTCGATTGGAACCTCTTCATAAGAGAGACTATTATGAACATCTATGCGCTCTATAGGTACTACGCCTACTAGGTAACCTATGCATTTCTTTAACAAGGAGATATGAAACACTGGATGGACTGAAGCCAAATCCGAAAGCAACTCAAGCTCGTAAGCTACCTTTCCGAAATGGTTGAGAATTCGGTATGGACCGACATATCAGGGACTAAGTTTCCCTTTCTTGCAAAACCTCTTCACTCCTTTCATGGGAGAGATTTTAAATTACACATAATCACTAATCTCAAACTCGAGATCTTTTCTGCGTACAATTTCTGTCGGCTCTGAGCTGTCTTAAGCCTTTCCATGATCAACTGAACTTTTTCTAAGGTATCAAGTACCAATTCAGGACCTACTACTGCGGCCTCACCCACTTCAAACCAACCAATGGGATATCTACACCTCCTCCTATAAAGTGCCTCAAACGGAGCTATCTGAATACTAGAATGATAGTTGTTGTTATATGCGAATTCGATCAAAGAAAAGTGGTCATCCCAACTACCTTTAAAGTCAATCGCATATGCTCACAGTATATCTTCTAAAGTCTTAATGGTCCTTTCTGCTTGACCATCTATCTGAGGATAAAAGACTGTACTGAGGTGGACTCGAGTACCAAGACTCTTTTGGAATGCATTCCAAAAATAAGAGATAAACTGCGTACCCCTATCTAAAATAATGAACAGTAGAACACCGTACATTCTGACCAACTCCCTGATATAGAGTTTGGCATAATCTCGGTTGAATAAGATGTATGGATTGGCAGAAAATGAGCAGATTTGGTCATCCTGTCTGCAATGACCCAAACTGAATCATATAGATGATGAGTACGTGGCAAACCCGTCACAAAGTCCATGTTCACTTCTTCCCACTTCCAAGTGGGAATACTGAACTCCTGCATGGACCCACTTGGCTTCTGATGCTCAATATTGACCTGCTGACATATTGAGAATTTAGCTACAAACTCTATAATATCTCTCTTCATCCCACTCCACTAATAGAACTCCCACAAATTGCGGTATATCTTAGTGTCCCCTGGATTAATAGAGTAATGTGCACCATGCACTTCTGCAAGAATTTGTTGCCTCAAGTCATCTACCCTTGGCACACATAGCCGACCTAGGCAACGCAACACACCATATCCCCCTTGGGAGAAAACCTCTACCTTCTGGTCTCTGACTGATTCTTTCAACTTAACTAAACTGGGAACTCTATTGTGCCTTTCTTTTACTTTGGAAACTAGAGATGATTCTGAACTATTTTGAACCTGCACACTGCCTTCTTTTGAATAGACTAAGCGGACTCCTAGTCAGTCAAGATGATGAACATCCTGAGCTAACTTCTTCTTATCTCTCTCAACATGAGCAACACTACCCATACACATAGTACTGAGAGCATCAGCCACTACATTGGCCTTGCCCAGATGATACAGGACACTTATGTCATAATGTTTCAACAACTCCAACCACCTTCTCTGGCGGAGGTTAAGGTCTCTCTGAGAGAATACATACTACAGTCTCTTGTGATCTATGAACACATCTACATGCACCCTATACAAATAGTGCCTCCAAATCTTTAAGGCAAACACTACAGCTGCTAACTCAAGATCATGAGTCGGATAATTTTTCTCATGGGGTTTATGTTTTCTGGAGGCATAGGCTATGACCTTGCCATGTTGCATGAGTAAACAACCTAAACCTACCCTGGATGTATCAAAGTATACCATAAATTTGTTTGAACCATCAGGTAAAGTCAAAACTGGGGTTGAAGTGAGTCGAGTCTTCAATTCCTGAAAACTCTTCTCGCAGGAATCTGACCACTGGAATTTGACTTTCTTCTGAGTCAATCTAGACATAGGGGATGCAATAGTTGAAAATACCTCAACAAACCATCAATAATAGCCAACCAATCCCAAGAAACTCCTGATATCCGATGGAGAGGTGGTCTAGGCCAATTTCTCACTGCTTCGGTCTTTTGAGTTCAACTCTAATGCCATCATCAAAAATAATATGGCCGATAAAATCTACTGAACTTAGCCAAAATTCTCACTTACTAAATTTGGCAAATAGTTGATGGTTTCTGAGAGTCTGTAGCACTATTCTGAGATGGTTTGCATGATCATGCTCACTGCGGGAGTAGACAAGAATGTCATCTATGAAAACTATGACAAACATGTCCAATTACTGCTTGAACACACAGTTCATCAAGTCCATGAAAGCTGCTGAGGAATTGTTTAGACCAAATAACATGACTAAGAATTTGAAGTGACCATACCGAGTTCTGAAAGCTATTTTTGGGATTTCACATTCTCTGACATTGAGATGATGATAGCCTGATCTAAGGTCTATCTTAGAAAAATAACTGGCACCCTGAAGTTGGTCGAAAAAGTCATCGATTCTGGGAAGTGGATACTTGTTCTGTAACTTTATTTAGCTGATGGTAGTCTATACACATTTGAAGAGAACTGTATTTATTTCGCACGAATAAGACTGGTTCACCCCATGGAGATACACTAGGTCTGACGAATCCCTTATCTAGGAGATCTTTCAACTGTTTTTTTAATTGTCTGAGTTCTGCAGGTGCCATTCTATATGGAAGAATAGATATGGGCTGAGTATCTAGAAGAAGATTGATTCCGAAATCAATTTCTCTTTTGAGAGAAACTCACGGAAGATCTTTGGGAAACACATCTGGGAATTCACATGCTACTGACACCGATTCAATATTAGGGGTTTCTGAACTAGAGTCTTTGACTCGCACAACATGATAGACACATCCCTTAGATATCAATTTTCTTGCCCTTAGGTAGGAAACAAGTTGACTCTTAAGTGCTAAAGTAATACCCCTCAACTCTCGGACAGGTTTATTCGGAAACTAAAAATGGACAATTCTATTTCTGAATTCGATTGAGGCATAGTAGGAATGAATTCAATCCATGCTGAGGATGACATCAAAATCGGTCATCTCTAATTCGACTAAGTCTGCTGAAGTGACATTCTGAGACACCATAATCGGATAGTTTCTATATACCCGTCGGGCTATGATAGATTTACCCACTGGGGTAGAGACTGAGAAAGGCTCTGCTAGGATTTTGGGACTGACTCCAAAGTCAATGGCTATATAAGGAGTAACAAAGGACAAGGAAGCTACTGGATCTAGCAAAGCATAAACATGTACATAATAAAATTGTAACGTACCAGTGACCACGTCAGGAGAACTTTCCTGATCCTTTCAGGACTGAAGTGCATAGAGTCTGTTTGGACGTTGCCCACTAGTGGTACTAGATGCAGCACCCTGCTGATTCGGGTGACCGAACTACGATGGGGGGTGGTTACGCTGACCCTGAGAAACTAACTGGGGACAATCTCTGACTCTGTGACCTGTCTTGCCACACCCGAAAGACACATCACTGCCAGCTCTGTAGATACCCTGGTGGTTTCTGCCATATTTCTGATAAAAGGGATTGGTTCGGGCGCTGCTGACACTACCCTGTGGCTTAGGACCTGGTGCCCTATCTCTATTTCCATCTCTGAATTTCGGCACTGGAGCACTAGCTAAGGAAGGGGATGGAACTGAAGATTTTAGGCGAAACTGAGAACGGTTTCCACCCTCTGACTTAGGCCGAACAAATTTGAAACTACCTATTCTAGCTCTCTTGTTCTGCTTCTCTCTCTCCTTATTCTTCTGCTCCTCTATCTATTGAGCATGGACCATTAGCCTAGACAAGTCCATCTCACTAATCATCATTCCGGTCCTACACTCCTTGACTACACTATCATTCACTCCAGACACAAACTTACTCATCTTGGATCTGCTATCTGCCACCACATGAGGAGCGTATCTAGCTATTTGAGTAAACTTGAGAGAATACAATCAGTATTTGATATTAATTAAACACAATGACTATATTTGTAACAGCCACAACTTAGGATAAGGAGTCCCACATTGGTAAAATACAGTAGGGATGCTGGGTACATAAGTAAGCAAGCCTTACTCCCTAGTGACACGCTTTAAACTGTGCGAGCCTGGTCCTAGAGAGGCTAATAGCACTAGTGGACTGGGCTAAGGGGGTCTCTCGGGCCTTCGTGGTTCAGGATGTCCGTCGCGGCCAGGGCCTCGGCTCGGGTCATGACAATATTCCCATGTTCCTTTAGAGAAAAACAGAAAGTTGCCTTGTGTATATGTCAGTTATCTTCCCTAACCTATAGGGTGTGGACTGTAAATTATGTTTGTGAAATATATTTTACCAAGTGGTTCAATTTCCAATAAACATAGCTACTATGTTTATCGTTCTTGTAAAATACAATTTGAGCATTAATCCCAAACATTAAAGCTAAAATGGGTGAAATAACCATGAACATTAAAGGATAGTACGGTATACTAAAGTTCCCGCTATGCACAGGATATGGGGAAGGGCCCCACCACATGAGTGTATTGTACGCAACATTACCTTACATTTTTACCAGTTGCTCGAAGGCTCCCCTTCGTGCATTTGTCTTAGTAAAGAATTAGAATTCTGAATCCACCTTTACGCAACATGAGCGACAATAATTGAACCCTTCCATTGCAGAAGGACAACAAAAATCTCAAGAATCCTCACGAATGCCTTTCTTTGCTCACTTTCTATTTGGACCACACACGAGTTTTTTTAATGCTAAGTTGCTCGGACTCTTCAAAAATGTTGCAGCATCCATGTCGGATCTTCCGAAAATGCACTATCTTTTAAGGATCAGACACGCACCAGATAATAATTTTGGAAAGTCTAAGAAACATAGTTTTTATGTCTCACGAAGATCCTTTATTTCTGAAAATAAATCGAGAAAAATATGTAAATTAATTTGGACATACGAGGGACAATCAAAAATAAATGTTCAGAATGATGTGAGACTCGTTACCTCATTAGGATTAGTAAAGTAAGACCTAATCTGTTTGTATTTTTTGATGAAGAATACATATATTGAATTGTCAAGTCACTTAACTTCAGTATTGTGTTGTGTACAACTATTGCGCCCAAGCGCACATGCAAGTGTGCATGGTCTCACCAAGTAATACAGTGGCCTTAAATAAATCCGAATATGGATCCCACGGGGACTTGTGTTAAGCAACTATTCAATTCTAGTTCACTATTGAGATTAAAGTGGTGTAAAAGTAGCCGAAAGAGTTTTAGAGTTGTAAACTAAAAATAGAGTAGACAATGAGAAAAGGTAAATGCCTTGGACAATCAATAATAATGAAACCTGGGGTAAAAGCACTACGAACAATCATACTATGACATTGAACTTGATTGGTTAAGTTATTTATCTTGGTCTTTGATTCACGGGGTTGATATATGATCATGGTCTCTCGAGCTTGTAGTCACCTATCTAACTTAGCTCCACAACTACATCGTTGAGTGGGAATGTGGTTACTAGGTTAAATGCATTCATATTTCATCCCGTAATTAAACCAAATAGGTCACTTAGGTATATCTCTATCCTAAATGAAAATTACAACTTTATTCTGTAGAAGATTATAATCCTACTCTATTTACCCCACATTCTATCCTCTTGTTCCTCCTCCCAGGCTCACAAGATGATAATAGATGTATTATAAGGGTAGATAATCCTTAAAATAGTGATAACAAGGATAAATAAACAATCAAATATGATAAACAATCAAAACCAAATCAATTCATAGCAATAATTCATGTTCTTGGCCTTAACCCCAGAAAGAGGGCTTTTAGCCGCTCATGGACATAACTGTAATCGCAAAGATAGAAAACATGTTAAAATCCATAAACAACTAAATTAAAGATATAAAACCCTAACTGAAGTGTTTTCCAGCCCCTCTCCAAGTTTCAAAGTTGGCCAAGGTGTATAGCCTCATGTTTAGGTGTCCTATTTATAGGAGGACAATTCTTGCTGATTTTGACATGGGTCCGCGTCGCGCCACTAATCGCGGTACCTAGGGTGCACGACGCACCCTAATCATGGATAAACACTGTTTGGGGTCCATTATAAAGCTCCCTATGTGTGGCACGTTCCCCATAGCAGTGGCTTGGGTCCGCGACGTGCCATGGACATCCAAGGTGTCCGTTTTACGTCAAATCTTGTCCCGTGCTTTTGTCCATCCATTCTAAGCCTTGTGGTGTTTTTTTCACTTGATTTTCTGCTTGTGTATCATCCATATATCATCATCATCAAATCACAAAGCATCCTATAACATCAAACACCACAAATTAGAGCTCAAAACAACACAACATCCAAGATGATGAACTAGAAACTTAAGCTAAGAACTAGTTTCGCCCTTTTGATTATCTTTAACTTGGTTTTGACGGGATCTTTTGTTAAATGGCCTTTTCAAGTCTTCTTTTTAATTAAATAGACTACAAGTTTTTTTTTATTTTTTAGGGAAATTACCCATTTTTGAGACAGATCTATTATCTATCCAACCGATATATTGACAGATCGATTATCCATCCGATAGATCGATTATTGATCCGACCTGTATATGGACAGATCAATTATCAATTCGATAAATTTATTATCGATCCGACCCATATATGGACAGATCGATTATCAATCCGACAGATGAGAAAATAGAAGTAGGCCATTTTACTAATGGAAACTTGAAGAGGCTTAATAGCCAAATTTTCTCGAGTTTGACTCTTGGCTTGTTTCAATTGAACCTCAAACACTACAAACAAGTTCCACACATACTTACACAATCATACCATTAGGAACTCATCACACAGATTAGAGTTCATCGAAATCAACTAGAACAACACCTAGCCCAAGCTAGTAACACTAGTTTTCTCATTTGAACTCTAAGTGACCTATTTAAGTTCAAACTTGTTAGAAAAATACCTTAAACATTGTAATTAAGTATTTAAACACTTAGATGCTCAATTATGTCATTATTAACACATTAAGCACACAAGAAGTTCTCAAAACAAGGCTAAATAAGCCCGAATAACAACTCTGAGATGCATAAATCCACCTCAGATCAACAACCGAACACCAGAAAACATTTTACAGAAAATGAACAATCTAAACAAGAAATTAGTGTACAATCAAGCAATCAAAACATTAGAACTAGAAAGCAGGAATATTACAAAAAAGGAACAATTATTGGCAGAAAAAACTTAATGACATCTGATAGTAAATACGTCACAGCAAACTCGACCGATTAACTTTAGCACGAAACACTGTCTCTCTGGTGCAGCATGTTCCTTCCTTTGCTTTTTTTTTATATCTCTGATGAAGCAACAAAAAGTGAAGATCAATACATAGTAGAGAACAAATAATCAAATATAATACTAACGACAACTGAGAAATCTGAAAGTTAATTGGCATATCACCTGAAACTGTCCGTAGGTTCAACCACTCTAGGACTCCTTTTTTTACTTTAACATTGGTGGTTTGAATAGAGGAAGGCAACTTCTTGTGTTCGATTCCATCACAATTGATCACTTCATGTTCCTTTAGGTGTTCCCACATACTCTGCGGCTCCCCCAACGTTCCTAATTTTGGCAAGTTTCTCAACACTAACCTCTCAACTCTTGGAATTTCTGTGTTGACGTGTGTTGCCTTAGTTGGACTGCGTAGCACTAACAACTGTACCAGCTCAGGACAAAAGGTAATTGAAATGTCTTCCAACTGCTTGGGTACAGAAAAAACTCTACCAACAGTAAAAAGACATGTTAAACTTGCACAAAAGTGTATTTCCAATTGACGTAATTTAGAAAATCTTAGACCCAGAAGTTTACTGAAATCAGAAATACTCTTCAAATAATCTACAGAAACGAGGCTGATATGTTCCAGATTTGGCAGAGGATCGAACTGTCGACTTCCTCCTGGAGGTCCAAAATCACAAGAACATCTCTCTATCCGTAGTGATTTTAATCCATCAAATCTGTTGTACGCAATCAACTTCTTGAGACCCATGCATTTGTGCAAGTACAAATCTGAAGCAAACTGCAACATGCCCGAAAGCTCTCGATTACTGAAGATTTCACACTTGGAGACGCTTAGCATACTTCTTGACTTGTTGAGTTGTACACGCGTTGGAGTATTCCCAACTTCAATGTGAAATCTTTTCAATCTAGACATCCATGTGTGGTCTTGGTTGAAAATCGATGAGGTATCCACTCTAATAAAAAGAGAAGTCAGATTGTGTAGAGATGATATCTCATCAAAAGAAGTTGCTCCAATAAGACTTAATGGCCTCAGATTTGTCATTTCTCTATCCAGCATGTCTAACATTTCAATGCTAGGCAATTTGAGGAAAAATCCTTTACTGATGTTCTTCAATTCAGCAACGGGCAGATTTAATACCTTCAGAGTTGTCAACTTGTCCATTCCGTGAGGCAGACAACATAACCTCGTACTATCACAATCAAGCAATTGCAAATTGCAAAGTTTACCAATAGGTGGTAACTCTGTCAACATGTGGCAATTTTGTAGTATTAGAGCACGCAGTTGGCGTAAACTATTGATGGAAGAAGGCATCAATCTAATACCCGCTCCACTAAGATTCAGAACTCTTAGAGCTGGAAACGCCAAAAAGAATTCCTGGGGAATTTTCTTAAGGGGTTCATTGTCTTGCAAAAGCAAAGATGTTGTCTCTGGGCATTTCATGAAGCAATCAGGTAGACATTCAATTTCATTACTTACGAATGATATTCTCCTGACAGAAGATGATACTTTGATATGTGATATCTCGGCCAACCCAACTCCAGCTTGAATAATAGAGTCGTGTTCATTCCCAGAGGAATTAGCTTTCGATATAGCAAAATCACGAACCACATCATGCATCTTCAGAAAATTCTTCGTATGGGCGTCAAGCATGCAAGCATCTTTTAGATTCTCAACCATTTTGATTCCCTTGTTGTAGGCTTCGTCATATGTGTCATGTTCACCAAGGAACCCCTCTGCCCACCAGCAATTTATGAGATTATCTATTGTAATACCCGCTGCATATAAGGCACAATACAAGAAGCAACTCCTTTTGTTCACAAGTTTGCTTCTTTCCTCTGAAGATAGTTCGCTATCATGAGATTCTGAAGAATCAAAACTCCACTTGATTAGCTTGTAAATCTTTTGAGATTCGTTCATATATAAAGCTATTCCATGTTTGATTGGTCAAAAATTTTGGAAAATATTTTCTTTAGAAAAACAAATTCGTGAAAATAGAGGAAACTTACTTCCCTTGTAGAAGTAGGGAAAATTATTCAAATGCTTTTAGAATATTTTCTTTTTCTTTTGTTTACGTACCAAACACAAGAAAATAAGTAAGAAAATAATTTGAGCATGCATTTCATCCAAAACAGTAAAGCTATTAAACTCTTTTCAACACGAGGAAAAAAAAAGATGGACACATAGTAGTTGTGCAAGAAAGGATGCTGCATGACAAATGATCAAATATTAAAGCATTGAGAAATACTGAAAGTTAATTGGCTCATCACCTGAAATTGTCAGTTGGTTCCACCATTCTGATAATCCTTTTATTCCTTTGATGTTGGTGGCTTGAATAGAAAGAGGCAACTTCTGGTGTTCGATTCGACCACAATTGATCACCTCATGTTCCTCCAGGTGTTCCCACATACTCTGTGGCTCCCCCAACGTTTCTAATTTTGGTAAGTTTTTCAAATATAACTTCTGGATTCTTGGAACTTCTGACATGACATATGCTTCCTGAGTTGAACTGCATTGCACTAACAACTCTACCAGCTGAGGACAAAAGGTGATTGAAATGTCCTCCAAGTGCTTGGGTACAGAAAAAGCTCCACCAACATTAAAAAGACATGTTAAACTTGCACAAAAGTGTATTTCTAGTTGGCGTAATTTAGAAAATCTTAGACCGAGATGTTGACCGAAATCAGAAACACTCTTTAAATTATTTACGCAATGGAGGTCGAGATATTCCAGATTTGGCAAAGGGTCAAATTGTCTACTTGCTCCTTCCACTGGTCCAAAAGAACAAGAACAGCTCCGTATGTTTAGTGATTTTAATCCATTAAAAATGTTGTATGCAATCAACCTCCTGAGACCCATGCATTCGTGCAAGTACAAATCTGAAGCAAACTGCAACATGCCTGAGAGCTCTCCGTTACTGAAAATTTCACACTTGTAGACATTTATCATCCTTTTTGACTTGTTGTATGGTACATAAATTGAAATTTTCCCAACATCAATGAGAAATCCTTTCAATCTAGTCATCCAGGTGTAATCTCTGTTCAAACATGATGAGCTATCCACTCTAATAAAAAGATAATTCAGATTGTGTAGAGATGATATCTCATCAAAAGAGGTCTCTCCAAGACAGCTACGCGACATATTTAATAGCCTCAGATTTGTTAAATTTTCCATTCCTTGCGGCAGACAACATAACTCTGTAAATGCACAATCGAGCACTTGCAAATTGTGAAGATTAGCAATGGTTGGTAACTCTTTCAACCAATGACAACTTTGTAGTATTAGAGCACGTAGTTGACATAAACTATCGATGGAAGAAGGCAGTTCTCTAATTCCAGCTCCACTCAGATTCAGGACTCTTAGAGTTGGAAATGCCAAAAAGAATTCCTGGGGTATTTTCTTAAGGGATTCATTGCCTTGCAAAAGTAAAGATGTAGTCTTTGGACATCTCGTGAAGCAATCAGGTAGACATTCAATTTCGTTGCCTGCGAAAGATATTCTCTTGACAGAATTTGATACTTTAATATGTGTTATCTCAGCCAACCCAATTCCAGCTTGAATAACAGAATTGTGTTCATTCCCAGAGGAATGAGCTATCCACATAGCAACATCACGAACCACATCATGCATCTTCATTGAATCCGGCCAATGGGTTTCTACCAAACAGACACCCTCTAGACTCTCAACCATTTCGATTCCCTTGTTGTAGGCTTCGTCATATGTGTCATGTTCACCAAGAATTCCCTCTGCCCACCAGCTATGAATGGCATCATCTATTGGAATAACTGCTGGATATAAGGAGCAATACAAGAAACAACTTTGAATATTCCGAGATTCTAAAGAATCATAACTCCACTTGATGGCACTGTAAACTGTATCTTTTACATCTTTGTCATGAGGTTCGGACATGCTAAGTGATTTCAAAGCATCTTCCCATAGGTCAACCCTTGTCTTCCCCCTCATGGATAATCCCATAACAGTGATGGCTAAAGGTAAACCACCACACTCTCTTGCAATTTCCCTTGCCCATGGTTGAATATACTTCAGATTGGTAACATCTCCCGCATTTTTGACAAACAGTTGCCAAGATTCATCCTCCTTCAATGCGGTAACTCTCATTTCGATGTTTGTTCTCATTTGTCTACAAACATCCGAAAAACGAGAAGTTATAATAACCTTGCTTCTTGCGGGACCTTCAGGTAGGGGCACACCTACATCATCCAAATCTATAGCTTCCCAAACATCATCTAGTATGAGAAGGAAGCTCTTTTCTTCCTTGAGCCTTCGATAAATTTTGCCGGCAATGCTATCTACTCTTTCCTCGTTATCTACCTGCAGGCTTAATCTACTGGCAATTTGTGCTTGAATCTTTCTTATGTCTATTGGCGGTATTGGCACGGTGACCCATATCACAACACCAAAAGAAAGTTTGGACATTGATGCATCAAGTTTTAGGAGCTCATTCTTCAGATTCTTCACCAAAGTAGTTTTATCAACTCCTCCCATGCCGCACACACCGATGGTGTATACCTGAAAGGATTTAAATACCCCAAAAAGGATTTAAATTAAATTGTCAATACAGTTACATTCTTTGAGCTAGTATTAATTTAAATTGAACCAGGTTAGAACAATCCTGAGTTTGATTAAATGTTTCTAAATGCTAGTTGGAGCAGTAGTGTCGCTCACATTTTCCGTTGTTGATTGAGTTAAGTCTTTTTGTGTTATCTTTATGCTTTTAAAGTCTCTTTATACTTGTCTAAACCATGTACATATTTGATGCTTATTCTTTCTAGATGATGAATGAGAACAAGTTGACAAACACATCCTATGTGGCATCTAGTGTTTTCAAAGGCATTTCAGGGTGTGTCGCCCTGGGACTCGTACCAAAAATGCTCTAGGGTGATAGGCGTAGATCCATAAGGCATAAGCCATAGAATTTGGGGACTAATCTTCGTACATAAAAGCGTAAGTCCTAAGCGTAAAAGCATAAGCCCCGAACATTAATTTTGTTTCTAATTGTTAGGAGTATTTTGCTATAAATCATGTTTTTATCATGAGAAAATACACTCTTTCACGCCTGTACTATAAGCGAAATTGTTGAGACACACCCGAACTTTAAAGGGGTCCTATTACCCCTGAATTAATTAAAATCATATTTTTGACAACCTTAGTGCCTATGTGGCACATACGTGTACCAACACACTGAACGTCCACGTATGTGCCACATAGGCACTAAGGTTGTCAAAAATACGATTTTAATTAGTCCGGGGTAATAGGACCTCCTCTAAGTTGGGGCGTGTCTCAGCATATTATTGGTCTAATGATATTTATACTTTATGCTATCATATTTTCATATTCTAGGGATTTTTTAAAAAGATATAAATAAAGAAGGTAACTTCATAGAAAATAATTATAACATTTTTTCTATATTAATGGTGATTTATTTAAGTTTAAATGCAGAATTATTGAAAATCTTACATTTTTTTTAAATTTTCTTAGTAATAAAATTATAAAAGTGAAGATACATGTGATATATGCCTCGTAGATCCATGAGCCATGTTTCAGGGCTTATGCTTTGTCCCATGCTACGTAAAATGTCTTGCCTTACGGCCCCGCCTTTTAAAACAGTGGTGGCGTCCATACGGAAATCTCATGCGAATTGCCGTATAGGATGTGTGCGTCTACTTGTTCTACTTTATATAATTTTAAGTGTCTACTTACGCATACTCAAAGTTGAAGGGCGTAAATGCCAATTGAAGCCAAATTAAGGGAACATTTATGTATTATGTAAAAAAAATACTCCTTCAAATCTCGAAATAGTTAACTACTCTATTTTTTCTTATACTCCTGTTGTCCGACTAGCTTTCACTTCAATTAAATTCACAGACTAACTGTCGCCTCCCACACATATATCAAGTATCCATTATCTTGATACGGGGAAAATGTCCATCTTATCTTTTTGATGACATCTTTGGAGGCCAACACATAGAGGCTCAAGACTTGGTCACCTCGAGGATATGAGAACATGCTTGGAGGACCCGTTTTGAGCCTACCATTGAGAATACCATACATCAAGGCCGTGAGTGGAAGATTGCTTGGAGCATTGAAGTCTTGAGGACTCAAGGGTTTGGACCATATTTGAGGGTTCACGGTTTTGGTTCCCTTTGTTAAGGGTATTTTTGGTCACTTAGCCTTAAGGGCATTTTGGTAACTTAGCCTTGTCCATTTGACACTCCATAGCCTCCCCTCCTTCATTAAGGGAAATAGTCATTTTGTCACTCATTATGTAATAAGGCTATATATAGTCTCTTTTAGGTCTTCTGTCTTTAGTTTATGAATGATGAATGTATGAAACATTTAAAATCCTCTCTCTTGAGAGTAGACCACCTTAGTGTAGTCTTAGTTAGGGCTTGGAATAGCCATTGTAGATTAGGACTTGGAAAAGCTAGTATTGACCTTTGCTTGGAAATGGTGGATCTTGAGGTGAGTCGATTACCTTGGAGGTCACCGTAAGAGTGTGGTTTTGATTATTACATTCATTAGGGGTTAGTGTTGAAATACACTTGATTCTTAATTTTGTAATAATCTTGGTCTCACTATCTATCCTTTAATTCTTGTATTTGTGTATGTGTTGTGTTCTTGAATCCAACCCGTGAGTTGTTGTTGTGTTGTCCATCTTGTTGTTATTCATCTTGTATTTGTTAACATAGTTTGTGGTGGTTGTTTTGGTGTCCAAAACACTTTAATATCTTCTCATCCTTGTGTTGTTATTGTTGGCCGAGAATTGTAGTGTTGGGCTCTTGGTTTTGTTGTGAATTTGTGAACTGTTTTGGACGTTTTTGGTGCATTCCATTGCTGGTTTGTATCATATCTGAAAACACCTCCCCCCCCCCCCCCCCCCCGCCCAAACTAAAGTTGAAAGTGGAGAGTTTTTACCATCTGAGCAAGCCACATCTATATATATTATAAAGCAGAGGACCAATGATATGGGAATAATCACGCATATGGACTTAGGAGAGTGCGTGTTGGACCCAAGACTTGGCATGTGCAATTGAAGTGTAAAAGAGGCCCAAAATGCACCCAAATCAGCCCATAAATTACACTAGATGTAGATGGGTGCCCGGCCACTCTTTGAAGGGCCTTTTGGTCATTTTAACTTATATTTTGTAATAGCTATAAAAGGAACATTGTAAGGTTTTTAGACTTAGTTTTTGGATGATATTTGTAAGTCTTGTAAGACTTGAAACACCATAGTTAGGGCTTGGAAAAGCCATCAACTGAAACTAGGGCTTATACAAGTGTGAAATCACTTGTGTTTGTATTTTGCTTGGAAACGTCGATGCTTGGGAGGTGGAATCCGATCTTATGTCTTCGTAAGAGATAGGTTTTAGTTGTGTGTAGTATTAAAGGTCCAAGAGTACCATATTCTTAGGCTCTTAAGATTATATCAGCAATTGGTCTATCTATCTATCCCTTTACTTTCTTGTAATTGTGTTTAGTGTTTGTGTTGTAATCTTGTGTTCTTGTTGTTATTGTTAAATCCGAATCTTGTGCCTTTCTGTTCATCTTGTTCTTCACATATTGTTGTTGTTTTGGTGTGAAATACACCTTGTTCATCTTGCATTCTTGTTGTATTTGTGAATCCGAGAGAGGTCTCTAATCGGTCCAAGGATCTTAGTGATTTGTGGACTGTTTTGGAGTGTGTTTGTAGGCTGTTTTGAGTGATTTCGTGTCTTCCAAGTTTTTATTGTATCAACGAAGCACAATAATTAGCCACATGGCAGCTTTTAGGACAAAGTTAATAATAATATAATTGAAATTTTTGAATATTAAATTCCATTATTCTTTATTTTTTAAAAAAATCATTAGTTTAAAAATAAAAATTCATGGTTGAATAGTTCTAAATAGACTTCTACTCTTTCATAAACTTATCTCTTTTAAAATTTAAGTTATATAATATATCTAAATATAATTTTTTAAAATATTAAATTAAAGATGAAACTATAATAATAATAATAATAATAATAATAATAATAATAATAATAAAATAATTATAGTTTTAAGGAAACGTGCAAAAAATTGGGCCATTATAGTTTTGTGTTAATGATAAGTTTACCATTGAATCTTCTTTTTTTAAGAAAAAAATGTGCAAAAAAAAGGTTAAATTATCAAAAGATAATTAGAGAAATAAATTGTTAAAAAAAGATAAACTATTAGAAGATAAATAAGACAAATAAATTATTAATTTTAAATTAAAAATAATTATAAAATAAAATTACTTATTAGAAATAGTTATTTATCACATTAGAATCTTCTAATTGGATTCTTATCAATTTTTGAATTGAAAGCTGAAATATTTGAATTTGAAATACATTATCCTTTTAATAAAAAGATTTTCATTATCTTAAAAATAGAAACTCATAATTGAAGAGTTCTAATAGATATTCTGCTATTTCAAACTTATCTCTTTAAAATTTAGATGGTATAAAATATATATATATATATATATATATATATATATATATATATATATATATATATATATATATAGTTTATTTACATATTAATAAAGGATGAAAATATTATTAAAATAATAATTATAATATAAATAAATAATAGGAGTACTACATATGCAGTATAATAATAGTAATAGTAATTTTAAAAAAGGTGATTTGTCTTTTTAAAAATTAGAAAGCTTATAATACCGTAATTACAGATTTGAATTAAAATTAAAAATATTTTAATTTTAAGAAATTAGGTTTCTAGTAGAAATAAAAAGGATTTTCATTAACTTAAAACTATGAATGCATAAGTAACGAGTTCTAAATAAACTATATAATAATAATAATAATAATAATAATAATAATAATAATAATAATAATAATAATAATAATAATAATAATAATAATAAGAGCCTAGGAACTTTCATAGTAATTATGTTAAGTGTGGTGAAGTTTTCAGCATAGGTATAAGGCTTTTATAATCATGGATATGGGCGAAGTTAGTACTAAAAGTACTAAACTCAAAGAAATAGATTTACCTCAGAATATGGATTTATTAAATAAATGGACAATTCTAAAAGTATATTTAAGCACTTTTTATGAATATGGTTTATTTGATAAAATTAAACACAAACATATTATAAAGACTACACAACAGTCTATTGCTCTAAATGTTGATGAAAAAACTCTTCAATTGCTCAAACAAGATGATATTGATATGTTTAAAAAAAACAATATCATATTGGCCTAGTACAAATTGCATTTAAACCTTTAACTTTGAAAGGTCTTCCTGAAACCTTTTTAGATGCATTTCGTGATGCTAGAAATTTAAATTTTAGACAATCCCTTATGGGATCTATAGAATCTACTCTTTCTTATGGCCCTGTCTATTTTAATACTCAGACTAATTTTACCATTAAAAGGATCTCACTAGGCTGGGATATGCCGCTCAGCCTGCCAGACCATGTAACAATATCGGATTACACCAAAATCGGAAAACCGAACCAAAGCACCAACCAAAATATAAAAGAATTTCAAATAGTTTAATAATTGTATGGAATCTTTTATCCAAACAAGGGGCCTGTCAGAGATTTAATAACCTTATGTTAAACCCATGTGTCTAGAAGTTCTAATTGTGCAGAAGTCGCCCTTTTCGTATCAGTACAATGGGCTAAAGAGGTACAACTTACTAGACGTAGTCACAGAGACAAAGCTAATATAAGTTTATTAAACTCGACTGTACCACCATTTCGGAACTAAGTCAAGAAACTATAAAAAAAATTCTTCATATTTTGATAGAGTCTGGATCTTTCATAGTTACCATGTAAATGAAGTTAGATCTTCAACATAGATATAAGAAGTTCTTTAGCCGGACATAGTCACGGATGGACGAGGGTAGAAGTTGTATTAAATGCACACAAATTAGAAAGTAATATGTACCTTAATAGCCGGAACCAAGGCCGGAATAGTAGTAAACAGTGGCTTCTTATTTATTCTTCAAAATATATTACAAAGAGAGATGTAGAGAGAGGGGAGAACGTATAGATAGAGAAACAAAAGAAGAGAACTCAAAGACTTCCGCCTCTCTAACAAGAATGAGACGTCTATAAATAATAAGAAGGTGAATCTTGCACCGTATTAGATGGGTCCTTGTGCACAGTGATTTTACTGTTACATAAGTCTTTATCAAGCATATAAAACAAAAATAGTAAAAGTAGAGGGGCCTGATGTCGAGGTCAGATGGTCATATCTTGTCTTTTCCTTTCCATTTCTTGATGAATGTTTCACCTTTTTTGATAATTTCATCATTTTCTATCAGAATTTCTAGAGGTTGGGAATCTGTAATATCTTTAGTGTTTGCTTCGGTACTGTTCATTGAGATATCTGAATTTTGCTAGACAGTTTGAAGTAATTTATCTTTTACTTCTGATAAATATTGTTCTATCATTTGCATTTTATTTCTATCATGTGCAGATATTCTCCTAGAAACATAGTTAAGACTTTTTTCTTCAACTAAAATTAATTTCTTGGGAGTCTTTTCATATTCAACAATTTTCTTGACTATTTCCTCCCATTGATCATGACCATAGGTGAGTTTAGTATATGGATTTTTTCAAAGTAATTTGTCCCAAAATTTACAATAGAATACTCGATATATGGCACGAATTTGTTGGGTATCATAACCTATTTCTACTGACCATCGATGGATCCATGGGATAGAGAATTCTATGTAGAAATACATTTGGTCAATAGTATCGATCTTACAAATATGTTCTAAAAGATATAATTCAGTTAAGAAAGGTGAGGATTTTTTCCATTAGTGGTAAAGAGAGGAATATTCTGGAGGTAATATTTTGACTGTGGGTCCATGCTGAGTCCACCATTGGATAAACCAATTTGGAATAGGTTTTTCAAATACTTTAGCACAAATTTTTATAAACCAAGTGTGTTTGTGCTTATAATTATTATAATATAATACTTGAGAAAATGCTTTAATGTAATCCCAATAGGTGAAATTTGCAAGTGTTTGTCCCATTGGCCCCATTGGAATGGATTTTTGAGTCATTGATGAAATACCCCATTCTTCAATAGGAATAAGTTTTTTAATCACTATTTTGGAGTATCCATGTACCTCTGGGGTAGATTCTCTGAGGGGACTGTGATCAAAAGTCGCACTGAATGTTTGAACTAATATATGTTCATAATAAGTCCGGGTTTTATATGATTCGCCAGTGAAATAAACATTGGCAGTGAGATAATTTCTGAGTATTCGCCATGCTTCTTCAGTATTTTCTTGACCAGAAATATGCTGATTTTCAATATATAATATAAGTTCTCTAGCATCCAAGTTTTCATATGAAGGTTTATCTTCAGGATTTTCTTAAACTATAGATGCAACAGAATCTGTAGTTTTTTTTATCAGATATATAGGATTGCAGTTGTTTATATAACGGATGGTCTTGAGGAATATCTTCCAGATGTACGGAAGAACCAATATTCAGAGTTTTTGATGATGATGATTCATCTTGAAGAATTTTTTAATTAATTAAAGTCCTATTTCCTTGTTGCAATACAGGAAAATTAGAACTTGTAGAGCTATATCCAGAATTTTTTCTTCGATCAAAATATGAAGGGTTTGTTCGTCCATCTTGATAGGAAGAGTTTTGACTTCTTCCACCCCCTCCTGTTCCTTTGGCTATTTGCCAAAGAGGATCCATTTTGCATCAGAAATAAAGTGGAGTCTGTCAAATTCCTCCCATTCATCCACATACCAGTCCAAATATTCAGATATATCTTCGTATAGTGTATGTTTTGTAATGAAACTAGTAATGACTTTTTGTAGAATAAGCATATGCATGTCAGCATTCAGGTGGGTTGCTTTTATGAAAGTGATTAGAAATTTGTGAGAGAAGAAATGAAGGAGGAGCTTGATTATTGAATTTTTTGGATCCTGCAAAGATTAGTCACTAAAATCAATATCGAACCAATAGATATCATCGACAATGAATTCATCGTGAGTAGAGATAAACTCTTCTTCAATTATTTTATGAATCGAAGTTTCTAATATAAGATAATGAAGATCTTCATTTAAAGAAAGACATTTAATAATAGAGATGACTACCTTGTCAGAGAGATAGTAAGTATAAAAATTCATTGATCTTTTAAATATTCTCTAAAGAGAAAATCCGGCAAAGAATTTTCACTTCCCTTTTTATACTGGATTTCAAAATCAAAAGGGGCTAACTGAGCCTTTCACCTGGCAAAGATTAGTTTAGAAGCATCATTTTTGAAGTCTTTGTCAAACATATATTTAACAGATTGAGCATCAGTTCTGACTATGAATTTTTTTTCATACAAATCATCTTGAAATTTTAAGACACATTTTACAATAGTTAGCATTTCATGAGTCACTGTGGTGTATTTTTTCTAGCTTTCAGTCCATTTACCAGAATAAAATCTAATCAAACATTCTGTTTTTGTATGGGGATTAACTTGTTTAAGTATTCTGTCATACCCAATATTCGAAGCATCAGTTTCAACAATTTTTAACCAGTTAGGGTTTGCAAGAGATGTACAAGGAATAGATTGAACTCGTTTTTAAATTAATTTTATCAAATCAGTGTGGACTTGAGTCCGAGACATTTTGTAATCTTTTTTCAGTCTATCATACAAAGGAGCTAAATCTCTAGACAGATTTTTATAAAAAGGAGAAATATAATTAAGATTACCAAGGAATCTTTGCAGCTATTTTTTGTCAGTAATAATATCGGGGAATTTTTCACCAAATTCTAAAACTCTTTGTATAGGCTCAATAGTACCTTGACAAATGTTGTGTCCTAAAAATCTAATATTTGTCTGGAATAAACTTATTTTTGGTTTAGAGATGACCAAACCATTTTGTATAACAATTTGCTTAAACATATTTAGGTGTTTAAAATGTGATTCAAGGATTTTTGAAAATACTAAAATATCATCAATATAGACAATGATAAAATTCATATAAGGATTGAAAATGTCATTCATAATTTTTTGAAATTCAGAAGGAGCATTTTTTAAACCGAATGGCATAACATTCAATTTATACTGTCCAAAGGGGACATTAAAAACAGTTCTATAAGTATGTTCTTTATCAATTTGAATTTGTCAATAACCAGATTTTAAATCAAATTTAGAAAATATGTTAGCATCATATAATCTAGAAAGTAAGTCTTTTTAATTTGGTATAGAATTCCTAATCCATTTTAAAACTTTATTCAGAGGTTTATAGTAGATTCTATAGATCCCATAAGGGATTGTCTAAAGTTTAAATTTCTTCCTTTATAAAAAGGGAAGTGAAAATTCTTTGTCAGATTTTCTCTCTAGAGAATATTTAAAAGATCAATGAATTTTTATTCTTACTATCTCTCTGACAAGGTAGTCATCTTTATTATTAAATGTCTTCCTTTAAATGAAGATCTTCATTATCTTATATTAGAAACTTTGATTCATAAAATAATTGAAGAAGAGTTTATCTCTACTCGCGATGAATTCGTTATCGATGATATCTATTGGTTCGATATTGATTTTAGTGACTAATCTTTGCAGGATCCAAAAAATTCAATAATGAAGTTCTTCCTTCATTTCTTCTCTCACAAATTTCTAATCACTTTCATAAAAGCAACCCCCCTGAATGCTGACATACATATGCTTATTCTACGAAAAGTGATTACTAGTTTCATTACAAAACATACACTTTACGAAGATATATCTGAATATTTGGACTGGTATGTGGATGAATGGGAGGAATTTGACAGACTACACTTTATTTCTGATGCAGAATGGATCCTCCTTGGCAAATAGCCAAAGGAAGAGGAAGGGGTGGAAGAAGTCAAAACTCTTCCTATCAAGGAGGACGAACAAACCCTTCATATTTTGATCGAAGAAAATTTTTTGCAGGTATATCATCAATGACTCAAAAATCCATGCCAATGGGGCCAATTGGACAAGCACTTGAAAATTTCACCTATTGTGATTACATTAAACCATTTTCTCAAGTATTATATTATAATAATTATAAGCACAAACACACTTGGTTTATAAAAATTTATGCTAAAGTATTTGAAAAAACTATTCCAAATTGGTTTATCCAATGGTGGACTCATCATGGACCCACAGTCAAAATATTACCTCCAGAATATTCCTCTCTTTACCACTCATGGAAAAAATCCTCACCTTTCTTAACTGAATTATATCTTTCAGAACATATTTGTAAGATCGATACTATTGACCAAATGTATTTCAACATAGAATTCTCTATCCTATGGATCCATCGATGGTCAGTAGAAATAGGTTATGATACCCAACAAATTCATGTCATATATCAAGTATTCTATTTTAATTTCTGGGATAAATTACTTCGAAAAGATCAAGCTACTAAACTCACCTATGGTCATGATCAACAGGAGAAGATAGTCAAGAAAATTGCTGAATATGAAAAGACTCTCAAGAAATCAATTTTAGTTGAAGAAAAAAGTCTTAACTATGTTTCTAGGAGAATATCTGCACATGATGGAAATAAAATGCAAATGATAGAACAATATTTATCAGAAGTAAGAGATAAATTACTTCAAACTGTCGAGCAAAATTCAGATATCTCAATGAACAGTACCGAAGCAAACACTGAAGCTATTATAGATTCCCAACCTCTAGAAATTCTGATAGAAAGTGATGAAATTATCGAAAAAGCTGAAGTATTCATCAAGAAATAGAAAGGCAAATACAAGATATGACCATCTGACCTCGACATCAGGCCCCTCTACTTTTACTATTTTTGTTTTATATGCTTGATAAAGACTTAAGTAATAGTAAAATCACTGTGCACAGGGACCCATCTAATACTGTGCAAGATTCTCCTTCTTATTATTTATAGACGCCTCATTTTTGTTAGAGAGGCAGAAGTCTTTGAGTTCTCTTCTTTTGTTTCTCTCTCTATACTCTCTCCCCTCTCTCTACATCTCTCTTTGTAATATATTTTGAAGAATAAATAAGAACCCACTATTTACTACTATTCTGGCCTTGCTTCCGGCTATTAATGTACATATTACTTTCTTATTTGTGTGCATTTAATACAACTTTTACCCTCGTCCAGCCGTGACTATGTCCGGCTAAAGGACTTCTTATATCTATGTTGAAGATCTAACTTCGTTTACATGGTAACTATGAAAGATTCAGACTCTATCAAAATATGAAAAAAAAATTCTATAGTTTCTTGACTTGGTTCCGAAATGGTGGTACAGTCGAGTTTAAAAAACTTATGTTAGCTTTGTCTCTGTAACTACGTCTAGTAAGTTATGTCTCTTTAGCCCGTTGTACTGATACGAAAAGGGCGACTTCTGTACAATTAGAACTTCTAGACACATGGGTTTAACATAAGGTTAGTAAATCTCTGACAGGCCCCTTGTTTGGATAAAAGATTCCATACAGTCATTAAACTATTTGAAATTCTTTTATATTCCGGTTGGTGCTTCGGTTCGGTTTTCCGACTTTGGCGTAATCCAATATTGTTACATGGTTTGGCAGGCTGAGTGGCATACCACAGCCTAGTGAGATCCTATTAATGGTACCCTCTTGCGTACAAGCTACAATAAGCTGACCATAAGTTTTTTCTGAATATTGGATCTCGCCATAAGATCCTCTAAGTGTTTTTCTAACTCTTTCAGCAAAGAAAGGGGGAAGACCATCAATGAATTTTGCTTTTCAATGCTCATACTTAATTTCAGGTAAATCCATAACCCTACTAAGAAAGGTGTCTTTATACCATCTGAATTCTCCTAAATGTCTGCATTTTAAACCATTAAGGAGAGTTCTAATATTTTCATTCTGATTGGTAAATCTACCTCCAAAATGTTCAATAATTGTAAGCATAAGGGTATAAACAACATCTGGTCGTCCTGCCCGAAGCAGTCGACCTTTAAACCCATGTGTCTAGAAGTTCTAATTGTGTAGAAGTCGCCCTCACAACTTACTAGACGCAGTCACAGAGACAAAGATAACATAAGTTTATTAAACTCGACTGTACCACCATTTCGGAACCAAGTCAAGAAACTATAGAAAAATTTCTTCCTTTATAAGGGATTGTCTAAAGTTTAAATTTCTAGTATCCTCCTCAGTCTTCCTTTATATTACCTAATAATACTGGATTGACTTTTTGTGCTTTTCGAAAGTTTATTGATGAGGATGTTGGAAAAATAACTGTTTCTGAAATAAATAACATTATCGCCCAAAATAATTATTTGAGTCTTTATGTTAAAGTTTTAGAAGAACATATTTCATCTCTTGCTAAAAAATTTGACGAATTAATTGAGTTAGTTAAAAAACATAGTGAGCAGATGGATTCCTCTAACATTACTTCTACTTTCGAAACCAAAGAAGAAGAAGGATATATTTTATCCAAACCTTGTATTCAAAGACCGCCTGAAATTGAAGGATTTGAAAAAAATTCTCAATTTGAACAATTAGAAAAACTTTTAGATAAAAAATTCTCTCATTTAAACATACAACCTCTTAATGTATCTGATGATTTTGTGCAAAGACTTGAGTCTAATTTTGCTGATAATATAGAATCTACTCAAAACTTAGGTGATACTATCTCTTCCGAGCTAAATAAGCTCAAAGGTATGATTAGAAAACAACCGGGGAAAAAATATGTTGACATTCCCTGCATGTCTACTGCGTATCATCCACGTTCAACTCCTCAAGATGTTCTGATAGAGGAAAGGAATTGGAATCAAACAAATACTTCTTATAGTGGGGATGCTATTTATGAATGGAATATTGATGGATTATCAAATCGACAAATCTCTATTCTTATCCACCGTATGTCAATGTACTCTACTATTGCCACAGCTACTGCATCAACAGAGAATCGAGCCAATCGTACTGACCCAACAATTTGGAAAATGATTGTTGCGGGTTTTACTGGCCAGCTTCGAGGCTAGAGGGATAATTTCCTAGACGATGATAAACGTGAGGCTATTTTTAATGGCACTAATGATAAACCAGGTAAAGATAATTTAGGTCGACCGCTTCGGGCAGGACGACATCGAAGAAAAAATTCAGCATATAGCTCTGCAAGTTCTAATTTTCCTGTATTGCAACAAGGAAATAGGACTTTAATTAATTCAAAAATCCTTCAAGATGAATCATCATCATCAAAAACTCCGAATATTGGTTCTTCCGTACATCTGGAAGATATTCCTGAAGACCATCCGTTATATAAACAACTGCAATCCTATATATCTGATCAACAAAAAAGTGCAGTTTCTTTTGCATCATAGTTCAAGAAAATTCTGAAGATAAACCTTCATATGAAAAATTGGATGCTAGAGAACTTATATTATATATTGAAAATCAGCATATTCCTGGTTAAGAAAATACTGAAGAAGCATGACGAATACTCAGAAATTATCTCACTGCCAATGTTTATTTCACTGGCGAATCATATAAAACCCGGACTTATTATGAACATATATTAGTTCAAACATTTAGTGCGACTTTTGATCACAGTCCCCTCGGAGAATCTACCCCAGGAGTACATGGATAATCCAAAATAGTGATTAAAAAACTTATTCCTATTGAAGAATGGGGTATTTCATCAATGACTCAATTTTTATTATTAATAATAATAATACTAATAATACTAATAATAATAATAATAATAATAATAATAATAATAATACTCTATACGTAAATAATGGTAGAAGTAATAATAATATTACACACATGTTACTGTTGTTGTTAGTAGTAGTACAATAGTATAGTAATAATAATAATCATAATCATAATAATAATAATAATAATAATAATAATAATAATAATAATAATAATAATAATAATAATAATAAATCTGTAACCATGTAAATGCACATTTTAAATTTGATTTTTACTTTTGCAATTGGAAAAAGGAGACAATTTTAAACCCAAAAAATTGAAAGATAAATGCAGAAAAACCTATCAGTTATAGGTCATCCATGTTCCATCTAATAAGATAATTGTAGTTTCATTTTGATTTTGAATTTAAGTCTATCAATAAATTGACTATTTCGATTTTGAAATTTCAAATTTAAAACTTTATCTTTATAAAGCCATCAACATTCATCATTCCACACAAATATGTTCTTGCTACTATTCATATCATATTTTCTCTTCTTTTTTTTCTCCTCCTAGGTGAGTAGACATATTGAAACTTGAAAGTAGGTTGGTAACTATTATCATTTGGATGTAAACATTTATTTATTGCAACTTTTTATATTGTTATGAAGTTGATTTGATATATATATAAAGATGGTGGAGTGGGGGTAATATTTTGAACTAATTTTGAGAATATAATGTAGTAATTAGATAATACATATATTACAATCTATAAATTTTAAATTGAAAAGATGTGAATAAAAGAATAAAAATTTTAAAATAAAAAAAGTCAAAAGTAAACAAAATTAATATATCTATTTCATATTAATCAAAAGAGCACTTAATAACTACATTACGCCAAGTGATAAGCTATTAAAAATTAATATTAACAAGTTAATAATAAATTTAAATAGTGAGCAACATAATAAATAAAATATGATCCATATTTAGTAACGATCCAACTTTAAATTTGTCATTTTACCCTCAATAAAATAATTAAAGTTTCAAAAGTCATCATTTTTTTCTCTCAAGTTCTATGTCAATTAAACATCTTCCTTAAATTGGGAGTGAGCCAGTACTATTTTACAAAATTATAACTCGGTATACAAGTGCAACACATATACTGAGAAATTATTTTAAAGAAAAGAGGTAGTAGCACCCACTAATAATAGAAAAATAAAAAAAATCTACTTTTGAGTAAAGAACATTTTGACTATAAAATCTAATTAGACAGGAATTAATGAGGATAAAAAATAGAGAAAAGGCTCAAATATGCCACTGAACTATCAGAAATGACTTATTTATGTCATCCGTTAAAAGTTGGGCTCATTCATGCCATCGTCATTACAAAACCAGTCCATCCATGCCATTACTTTTTAACAGATGGTTTTTAAAAACAGTCTTGCCACGTGGCAGCTTATTAGGGTCCATGTCATTTTTTAATTTAAAAAAAAATAATTAAAAAATTAAATTTTTTTTTTTTATCCATTAAAAAGAATCCACGCAACTTTTTGATCCATTGAAAATTAGTTTGATCTATGCTTTTAAAATTTGATTAATTTTTCATGAATATATTCTTAAAACATTCTCGTTCGATTCGTTTTTTTGTCATTTTTGACATATTAAGATTGTTTTCATATTTTACCTTTAATATTAATTTGAAATTAGATTTTATACACTCCACGCTTTTTATCACTTTATTTTTTTATTTTTTTAAGAGATTCACGTTATCTAAAGCTTTTGTCATTTTTCAGTTGAAACTGAAGGGATATATAAACATCAAATATTATTATTATATTATTAATAGTTAGCTTCTCATTTTGCCAACTCTACGTATACTATATATGTCGGCATGTTGTCGTCTTCCTGTTTTTGCAATGATAAATGATGATGCATAAAGTGTTACGTACAAATGTTGAATGCTGATTAGGGGCGGCTCAACCCTTTAGGAGAAAAGGCTGCCGCCTAAGACCCCAAAATTTGAAGGGCCTATTTTTGTTTAGTAATAATAAATTACAAATTTTAAGAAATCTATTAAATACTATTTATAGAAAAAAGAAAAATTTATATAAAAAAATTAAATGCAAGGCCTCCGTTCGATTTTTGCCTTAGGCCATAAATTTGCTTGAGCCGCCCCTGATGCTGATGATGACATTCTATGCTTAATAAAAAAATAAAAAAAAAAAAAATTACTTACATTCGGCTGAAAAAATATTTCATGCATGCTAAGACATACTATATGCTTAATTAGAATAACGTTTGGTTATAAATTTTAGCAGTAGATTTTTAAAAAAAAAAATCTTTAAATATTTGTTTGATCATGAAAAATTAATCAAATTTTAAAAGCATAGATCAAATTAATTTTTAATGGATCAAAAAATTGGGTGGATTCCTTTTTATGGTTCAAAAAAAAAAATTAAAAAGAAAATTAATTTTTTTAAAAAAATAAAATAAAAAATGACGTGGCCCTCTAATAAGCTGTCACTTGGCAAGGCTGTTTTTAAAAATCGGTTGTTAAAAAGTAATGGCATGGATGAGCCAGTTTTGTAACGGCGATGGCATAAATGAGCCCAACTTTTAACGGATGACATAAATGAGTCATTTCTGATAGTTCAGTGGCATATTTGAGCCTTTTCCCTAAAAAAATATAATATTGGTTGATAAAATGTTCAGAATGAAATCTTGGATTAATTTCAACGTTACCTTATCATCTTCTAATAGTTGTAGGATTTCATTTTCATTGAGATTCCTTGTTGCTGTTGACTGGCCTTCTATTATTGATGGTCCCGGAATGTGCTCAACTTTTTTCATCCGGTAAATTTCTACCACCAAATTGGATCCAAAGTTTTCTCTGACCTGTATAAGCCTGCTTAGTTGATCTCGGATGTTTCGTGCTTGAGTGGAGACTTCTGAGGGAAGAATGCATTCTTGTTGCATAGTTTCCCATTTATACTCCAGCTTGTGAACATTTTCGATCCACTCGAGAACATCTGGTTTTGGTTTATAACCTTTTTTCTCCTCTTCTTCCACCTTCGCTTCGATATCATCTCTAAACTTTGTTAGCTCATTCATTTCATCCCTAAGATTATCAATATTTGATGAGAAACAAACAACATTTTCAATCTTAGGATAAATGCATCTACACATAATTATGTCCATTATATTGAACTATTCTGATATGAAAAGATCGATGATCAAATAATTAAGCTAAACTGACTTAATCTTGTTTGTTTAATACAGAATTCTGAGAACTAAAAGAATAATAAGTAAAGAAAAAGGCAAAGACAATGATTGGAGTAACACTGTAGCGGCCAAGTTAAAGAAAATGGTGAGATATTTTTTTAAAGCCATGTGAAACTTTTAGAGTAAACTAGTTTAGGTGTACACGCCTCGCGCGTGAACCTCATTTTATTGAGTTCAAACGTTACACTGAATAGGATATTTGTTTAAATAATAAAGATGAGTCAATAATTAAATTCAATATCGTTTGTAGAATTTATTGAATTAAACCTAACCTTTACCAATCTTTTTAAGCCGATCGACATTCATCTAACACCTGTAAACTATAACAAAATAATATGATAATAGAGATATCAAAATAATACAACTAAATTTAAACTTTACATAAAAATATTCTAAAAACAGAGTTATAAATACAATACAATTAAACCTAACTTTTTTCTAAAAAGATTCTCAAAGTCGACTGACATTCATCTACCACCTGTAAATTCATCTACGATCTGTAATCTACAACAAAATAATATAATTGTAATCACAAAACTTTAATTTTGATGAAAATAATTCGTCTGAGCAAAAAATTTGACCCTAAAGAATGACTTGAATGAAATATATGTATATATATATATATATATCAGTACAAAGAAAAAAATCAATTGATTCTCCTTCCATATATTTTAGGAGTCTACTTAATAAAGTAAAAATAATCAAATAATAAATTAAAGAAAATAGTGAAAAAACAGTTTTGTCTAAAGAAAGATATTTTAATGAAGGACAAAAAGTTCAAATTACTTTTCTAAGTATCTTCACACTTTTAATATATTATAGATATAGATTATAGACAGGGGCGGATCTATTAAGGCCCGTGGGGGTGGCACACCACCTGCAAACTTCGACGGAAACTCTATATATATAGTTGATTATATATACAAATATAGTTAAAAATTAAGTCGGCCACCCACAGTAACAAGACACTGTCTAGTGTGGGTGGCAAAAAGATGGTTTTGTAGCTCCAAGGTCTTGTGTTCGAAACTTGCTGGCAGCATTTGTTTTTTAAAACCATTTTTGTTAATAATTTTTCATTAAAAAGGTAAGGCATCAGCTGGCTTTGTTAATAATTGCAACGCGTACTTGATACCAAGCAAAGCCAAATTCCTATTTTCAAATAAAAAAAAAAACTATTTCCAAATTCCAAATCAAAACATCGATTGAGACTCTTGTTCTTGAGGTTTCCTGTTGCTGCTATAGTGTTGTTGCTGCTTGCTCTCTCTCTTTGTTTGCTCTCCGTAAGTTATATTGAAAAATTATTTTATTTCTCTTTCTTGAGCCTAGAAACCCAAATTTGGAATTATCTATGTATCTTGATAACTTGATTTAGGAGAAAGTGTTCTAGTTTTGTGATTGAGAATTTGAGATGGAGAATTTTTTCAAGAAGGTTAATTATTCACAATCAAGTTCTAGTAATGTCAATGTCAATCGTTCTTGTCTTATAACTGACCTCGATTTGGGTTCACTTAAAGCCGATCTGGGAGAAAGAAGACCTATTTCTGATTATGATCCTCGAATACGAGATGAAGTGAGGAAATATTATATTGAAAAAGGGCTTTGTCAACCTGTCTTGAAACATTAGTTGAGGCAAATATGATTTGGCAAACGCATTAGTTGAGGCAAATCTTGTAGAGACTTATTCACTTGTTTATTTACTTGTGAAGTTGACTTTGGTTTTACCCGTCGCTATGGCAACTGTTGAGAGAACATTCTCTTCCATGAAGCACATAAAAAATGAAGTGTGAAATAGTATTGGTGATCAATATTTAAATGATTGTTTAGTATGTTACATAGAATGTGATGTATTTAAAAATGTAAGTAATGATGTCATCGTTGATCGTTTTCAGAATAAGAAAACTCTTTGTGGGCAATTGTAATGAATTATGGATATTATGATATTAGAAATATTATTAAAAGTTTAAGTTTGGTCATTTTATTATTGTTCTTTTATTATTGATTGATTTGTTAATTATCCTATAGATCAAAAAGATGAATAATCCGATTGAATTACTTGGCACCCGGTGAGTTCGGATCCTGGATCCGCCTCTGATTATAGATATAGATATAGATATAGATTATAGATTATAGATTATAGATATAGGCTCTATTTGTTAAACATCGAGGGTATATAGTATTAACGCATCACTTATCAACTTTAAATCGTAAAGTTAAAGAGATATATTCTCCACTTTTCCCTACATATTATATTAATCAGCTGGCATACACATATAGGAAGGAAAAGAAGAAAAGGAAAGTCACCATCAAGAGATAAGATAATAAGCACTAATTTTTGTTTCCAAAAAGGAATAAAGAATGTCCATTTTACGGTACAAATAAAAAAGGCAGAATTATTGGAGTAACTTGCATTGTAACTCCAAAAGAGATGACTATGCAACACTCAGGAGCGGATTATTTTAATGATGTGGACCTCTAGTAAGACGACATGTGGTAAAGTTGTTTTTGAAAAACTATCGTTAACAAGTAATGGCATGGATGAACCGGTTTTGTAATGGCAATGGCATAAATGAGCCAAACTTTTAATGGATGACATAAATGAGTCATTTCTGATAATTCGATGACATATTTGAGCATTTTCGCTTTCTCAATTAACTAATCTTAGGTGCTATTATTTGTCATTTAACTTTCAGATTTCTCAATTATATTTGATTATTTTTCCTATACCATCTTTCATATTCCTCTAATAAAAAGGGAAAATCAAGCTTATATTTTCAATAAAAATAGCCCAACGTTATTCCGTTGCTTCAATCCAGGATTCGTTTTACTTTACTCTTGTACTAAAAAGTACTAGTTGTTTCAAATTACTTGTCCAATGTATGAAATCAAGAGAATTTTGTTGTATTTTTCTCCTTCTACCATTAGTATTAGATAACAATATAAAGTAATCATAGTCAAACTTAGAGTTTCAAAGCATCATTAATAAGGTTAATTTAGTAAAATACATCCACCAGAATTTTGAGGGATGTGCGGTACGTGCAAAAGTTGAAGAAGAATCTCATCTCATCGGGGGCTCTTGAATCTAAGGGCTTAGTTGTGATGATATGAGATGGAGTTCTTAAAGCAACTTCAGGAGCACTGGTGATGTTGAAAGGCGCGAGGAAAAACAATTTATACAACTACCAAGGTAGTACAGTGTTGGGGATAGTAGCAACATCAACTTCTAGCACCAAGAAGGATGTTGAGGTAAGGAAGCTGTGGCATATGCAGTTGGGACATGCTGGTGAAAAGTCCTTGCAAATTCTTGCCAAGCAAGGATTGTTGAAAGGTACGAAGACTTGCAAACTTGAATTTTGTGAGCATTGTGTTCTGGGAAAGCAACGAAGAGTGAAGTTTGGCATTTCAATTCATAATACCAAGGGTATTTTGGATTATGTGCACTCAGATGTGTGGGGACCTGCCAAAACTCCATCCATCATAGGTAGGCATTATTTTATCACTTTTGTTGATGATTTTTCCAGGAAAGTTTGGGTGTTTACTATAAAGAACAAGGATGATCCATTCCTGTATGTATGCCAAGAGAAGGAGAAAGATCAAGGTTCTCTGAACAGGCAATAGAGGAGAATACAAGAGTGATCCATTCCTGCATGTATGCCAAGACTATGGCATAGTTCGACACTTCACTGTTAGAAAAACACCGCAACAAAATGGGGGTGTCTGAGCATATGAACAAGACACTTGTGGAGAAAGTTTGTTGTATGTTGTATAATTGTAATACTCCGTATTTTCTTAGCTTAGATTAACTCTCAGACCATGAGTTATCTAATATAAAATTCTTGAAATACTCAGTATTTTTCAATTTAGAGCCTTCCATTGCTGTCACGACCCGAGCCGAGGCCTTGGCCGTAACGAGCATCCCGAATCAAGAAGGCCTGGACGCCCTTCTCTGTCTGGTAATCATGCACAACATTCATGCAATAAAGAAAAAATGCGGAAAATAAATCATGACAGAACCATGGTCATACTCTGAGTTCAATTTGACAATAAAGAAAGAAATCCAACAACATCTAGACAACATCTGAATCAGTCTGCGAAATCTCTACTACATACGAAAATAACAGTTGTCTGAAACTGGGACAAGACCCCCAGTGGACCTAAACCAAAAATAAATGACAAATTCTGAAAGACATAGGCCTTACGGAATAAAGAAGTCTCACCACTGCTGTCATGACCCGAATCAGGGCCCTGGCCGTGACGGACATCCCGAACCATGAAGGCCCGAGAGCCCTTCTAACTTGTAATCATATACACCATTCATATACAATTAAGAAAATGCGGAAATATGTAATGAAATGGAATCATGGTCATAAGTCTGAAATAAACTCAATAGTGGAGAATGACATCCAATACCAACTAACAACGTCTGAAAACTCTCTGCGAAATCTCTACTACACAATCAATAACAACTATCTGAAAACTGGGACATGGCCTCTAGTAGACCAAAACCATAGCTAATGATAAATGTCTGAAAATAAATAGGCCTTCTGAAATATAGAAGGCTCACCAACTGGACTCTGCACTTCTCTCTGAAGAAATCTACTGCTTATTAGGACTCCTAGACTGTGCCTCAGAACCTGGAAGGTAGGGGGTCAATACAGTTATACTGGTACGCAGATCAATCCAAAATAAAGCTTGTAATATAAATAAAATAGTTGAGAGCTAGTCATAAAACATCATATATGAAATAAATTCCAAAATACATGGGCATTTTCGATAATCATAAAACCTTTCTGTCAATGCAGTTTCTGATCTTTGTATTACTTCTGAGTTAGGTGGTACACCCCTACAAGTCTAAAACCCCACGAGCTATATGGAGTCCGCCATTGACTCGGCGGGGAAGCCCCCAACCCAAGTGTGCCACAAGGGTTGGAGTGTCTAAGTATAATACACCACAAGGCACTAGGCCAGCGTAATATAATGTACCCGGATCGACAAATCACGGTTTTGGGCAAAGAGTTGTCTGAAACTCGTGCCTTCTTCGGGTGACCACCTAACATCTGTTTGTGCCTAATTTTTATCCATTTTTAACACATATCATTCTGAAATCTTAAGTCATGAAAATCTAGTTTCTAAGCTTGTCTGAGTCTATTATGGCATTGTCTATTTTGGTATCGTCATACTAAGACTTGCAAGTCATGCTTTCTGAGACATAATACAATAAGCATGATCTTTCATTAAAACATAGTTCAGACCACCCAAACATGCAGTTCGCATAAGATATTTCATGTTCCGAAAACATACGTCAAAACTATGCAAAAGTTTCCATCCTTTCAATAAACAAGTGATGGTCATGTAATCTTTAACAAACCATGCAACTCTTTTCATTATATGATTATGTTCAACATTCATCAACATAAACAACCCTCTCTTTGGAAGTTAAAATCATAATCCAATCATAACATTTTTCAAGGCATTTCATGTCATGCTTTTCAAGATGCATTCAAAATAATTCATAGCATATCATAAGTAAAGGAAAATCATAACAAGAGAGGGATTTTTCATGAGTCATGCTCTCAATTCAATCATTAACCTTAAACACATGCTTACATATATATATAATTTCAAATCAATTTGGGAGAAGGTCTAAAGACCAAAACAATTCCATCAAGTATTCTAACTGACTAGGGACGAGATGTGTATTTTCTTACAATAAGATCTAGAGCCTTTGCAAAAAATGGAAATTAGGGATGAGGAAAAATTCTCGTGTCTAAATGTATATTTTTAGAGACTAGATTATTACCATATCCATATATGTTGGTCTGTAATAAGCAGTTTTCTTGCATTTTAAGATTTCAACTGTGTATGGTTACCTAAAGCATGGTATCCATAGGTAGATAATTTGTAGATGTAGTTAAACATGCTTTCTCCATGGAGGATATTAGGCATGAGGCCCATGTGGCAGTGATAAGAGACTCGTCATCAAGGTTTTGATAATGGTAGTAATAGTGGGACACTGTTCTAAAGATGGGGTTTTAAGGGCAGGCATTAATATTAGTATCAGCAGAAATAGTTATATTAGCATAATGGTCAGTCTAGCAGTCTTATTCATGTTGTGATTTACATTTTAAATGGGTGTTTATAATGATTTTAGTGCTTAGGGAACTGTTCATCCATTAAAGGATTTTTAGTTACGAGCTTCAGTCTATGGTGGCCATTCTTGATAAACAGGACCTTCTCGTTAGGGTAGGGAATCCGAGAAATATTTTTATTATGGGGTTTTGGTCAATTTTCCAGAGAGTAAACCTAGCATGGGATGATTTGGACTTCATTGAAGATAGCTTAACCCCTTTGAGAAGTGGTGCCACCAACCAAAGGTAAGTTCCATAGTAGTAGAAACAGTTCACAGTGTACCTATAGAGGTGGTCAACAGGGTAGGATAGGTAGCCGATCAGGTTCGTAGTTTGATGGTGGTCATTAATAACCATATACCTTTCTTAGTAAGCCATTGGTTAAGGCATCAAAATTGATAATAACATGTATAATTTTAGTTTTCTTCTTCAACCAGATTATATCTTATTTAACTTTATATTTATATATTAATGTGTGTCTACATATTATGTTACTTGTCTAGGATTGTCTGACGAGCCCTTATCTATGTTGATATCTATAGCTACTCTCGTAAGAGCGTCTTTAATAGTGGAAAAGGTTTATAGATCATGTGTGGTGAATATTATGGAGAATGACACTTGCGCTGACCTTATTTTGCTTAACATGGTAGATTTTGATGCTATTCTAGGCATGGATTGGTTATCCCTCTACCATGTGGTCTTAGATTGTTTCACCAAGATCATTACCTTAGTCATAACTTGCATATCCTAGTTTATGGTAGGATTCTATTAGTCATGCATTGACATAAATTATTTCTTACATTGGGGCTAGGAGGTTATTGCCTCGAGGATGTTTGGATTATCTTGTTTATTTCCATGATACTAATGTTGGTGTCCCTTTACTTGATTATTTTCTTGTAGTCTATGATTTCTCTATGTCTCCCAATTTATCTAGCCTCTTGCCTAAGCGTGATATTGATTTTGCTATTGATGTTAAGTCAAGCACATGTTTAACCTACTGACAACATAGGCAACGAGCTACAATGTCTGCCACATATCTCTTAATACCACTCTACCAATAATACTATCTCAAATCTCTATACATTATAGCTGTTGTGTATAGAATACTTAGAGTTGTGAGCCTTACACAAAATTGGCTGAATCAAGTCATCAACTAGTGGAAAACAAATATGGCTATCAAATCTTAAAGCACCATTAGAATCTATGGTATCCCACTTGGACTCACCACTCAACAACTGATCATAAATGATGCAAAGTCTCTTGTCCTCAAATTGGAGATCCCAAATCTGCTCAAATAGCAATGACCTTACCTCAACACTAGCAAGATTCCTCTTAGGGTATGAAATTTCAAGTTGTACCATAAAGTTGGTTAAAGTTCAACAAAAGCTTTACTGAACTCTCAAATCTCTCACAAGAGACAATATTCATCAATCATCAAAAATTTATATACAAATTATTGAAATATAGTATTTGTACTAACTAAGTTAAGAAAGTAGACTTAGGGTGATTATTACAAAAAATACCCTTAACGAATTAAGGGCCCTCATAGTCTTCTAAGGCTTAGGTGCTTGTATTTTAGAAATAGCCTATTGTATGCACAGTCTTTTCTCCCAAATCCTTGTATTTCTATTTTGGCACAGTTTTGAGGTTCAAATCTTCATTCCAATATATTAGTGAAGCTTAACTTACGTCACTTGATCAAACCAAAGACACCACCAGGAACTCATAATAGCCATAGCGAGTCCTTAAGGTTATCTTAGGGATATCCGCTACTTGAATTCTCAACTAGTGGTGGCCAGATCTTATGATTATTCATGTGTCTGAAGAAAAAAGTGTAGAGTTGGCATCTTATAGGCTGAAGGTTATTTCTTATGATTGGGTAGTGATGTCGAAGAAGAATAGAGGGGGGGATGAAGCTCCAATGACTTGGTAGGTATTTCAAGATGCGTTCTTAGATGAGTTTTTCTCACTTGAGATGAGGGAAGCTAATATAGAAGAGTTCATGAACCTGAGACAGGGCTCTATGACAGTAAAAGAGTATTCCATCAAGTTCAACCAGTTGTCTTAGTATGCCCCTGATCAGATGACTGACCTTAGAGCATCCATGAGTAAGTTTGTGATCAGTGTGTTTGGGTTTGTGGTTAAGGAGTGTAGGATTGCTATGATCAATAGAAACATGGATCTTTCTAGATTGATGATGCACGCTCATCAAATTAAGGCAGAGAAAGCCAAGGAAAGAGAGAGAGTAAATAATAGAACCAGAACAGGTAGTTTTAGTTTTTCTCGGCCAGGGTCACAGGGTGGTAATCATTCTCAGCAAAGTTTGAAGTTTTCAGTCCTATCTCTATCTTTAGCTAGTGCACCAGTACCAAAGTTCAGGAATAATAGTCATGATGGGACATTAGGCTCCAAAACCCAGGGTAGTGTGAGAAGTGATTGTACATATCCTCCTTGTGAAGAGTGTGGTAGGAATTACCTAGGTGCATATAGAGCAGGCAGTGAGGTATGTTTTGGATGTGGTAAGCTAGGCCACAAGCTACGGGAGTGTAGAGTTTTGGCTTAGAGGGGTAAAGATTTGTGTTAGCAGGGCGCCACTTCCAGTACTACTAGTGGTCAGTGTCAGAATAGATTTTATGTACTTCAAGCTCGCCATGATCAGGAAAGTTCCCCTAACATAGATTCGGGTACGTTATAAGTCTTTCATCTTCATAAATTCAAGCAATCAAATTTGTATGGTTTGTTTTTCCCATCTTTCTATATAGTCATATTATTAGAAGTCTCAGGAATGTAACTACTCCCAGATAGAGCATATTAGTAGTTGCTAGTTTATCTCAATTCATGAATTATGTATTAGTTTCAGATCCACATATTCAGTCATGATTCAGTTCATAGGTACCCTATGCATCGCCTTAGTAGCTCAGTGAAGTAAACATTCTTAGAGGGGCATAGTGTCCTAAGGGGGAGATACCCTATGATTTCCCTGATGCTTTCATGTCCTTAAACCCATCAAATTTCACGCTTAGATTTTCCTTTTAAACTCGATATTAGTCACCATTGCATATTCAGTCATGCATTCATGAGTCAGGTGTCCATTCATTAGCTATGAATGTCCAGTATGAAATTTTAGTAAATTAGTAATGTCGGTTATATAGCCATGCTTCAGATGTTCATGTCCAATAAGTAAGTTCAGTCTATCAGAAATCTCAGTTTAGTCAGTCACATTCGAGGACGAATGTTCCCAAGGGGGAGATATTGTAAGACCCCGCAAAATCCTAACCTTAATTCATCCCATTAATGCTTGCCAAGGGGTTCCATACTTAGAAAATTCTAGCTAAGTTTCCATACTTAGTTTATTTTTAGCCTTCACAAGTTGGCAATCTCATTTTGCGATATTAATGTCCTTTAATGGTCAATATTTTTGTTGATTCAAGAACCTGAAGGTCAATAGGTATTCCCGGGCAAGCTTCAGATTTTTCAGACCTCGTTTGGTGCCCAAAAGGAGTGGACCAATGCGATCTTAGCGCGCTGCATCGCCTATCACATTGGTCAATATTATTCCAGGATTGCCAGTCAAAAGTACTGAGGCTTGGCACGATTATGGCATGACACGTTGAGTATCTCATCAATGCCATCGACGCACCACATCGACCAGCATGTCGGTACCCAGTTTTCATTTGTTAAAATAGTCATGACCCCAGGGTTATTTCAGTCTTTTTCCCACCCCTATATAGCCCAAAAACATGATATTCGGCCATTATTCACAAAAATACACTTGTTTTCTCTCAAATTCTCTCAAGAACAAGCATTAGGGTTCTTAGTTCAAGACTCAAAACTCAAGGATTTCACCGTTAATCTTCCTAAAGTCAAGTATTAAGGTATGTTAGATGTTGATTCATGGGTCCCTTCCACCCACGAAGTTTAAGAATCCTTTTTCTAAATTTAAAGATTATATATTTATGAGTTTTTATAAATTATGTGAATTGATATTCATGTTCATGTTGTTGTTGGGTGTTGATTCATGTCTTAGATTACAAGTTTCAAGATTTTATCCTAGTATGTGATGACTTATATAATGTTCATAATAAACCCTTAAATTTGCAAGTGAGTTGATGTAGCTATGATGATTTAGATGTATTGATTGTTGTATGACCAAATCATGCTCCCCATATGTTTGATAAAAGGCCTAGTTGAATGAGATAGAGTCATTATAGCATGTTGATGAGGAATTCCCAATTATGTACAAGTTAATGCATCCCAAGTATTTGATGAAAGACCTTATTGAATGAATCATGAGACATTAATCTGTTTCTCTATACATTTACGAGTTTATAACTTTCAAGTGCTAGATAAAATGCCTCGTTGATTGTATTGTGAATGATAGACCATTTTCATGTTATTCAAGAATTGTCATGCTTTATATTATCCATGCTATTGAGTCCTGGGGCATTTAATACCCGATAATTGAGCTGTGTGACAAGAGCCAGTGTCAGTTTCAAAATAATCTCAGTTGTTCCACAATCACTAGAACTCAGTCAGTTACAGAACTTAGGATAACTCAGTAACTCAATTCAATTCAGTTAAATAGTACAATCAGTAACAGCTCAGTCAGGCCTAGTATGAACTAGGAAATCAGTTTAGTGTCTTTCACTTAGGAGTAGGATTCAGCACCAAGTAAACCTAGGGATGGGGGCACGCCCGTTAGTGAGGACTGGGTCCCTAGAAGAAATCTCTAAGTTCCATACCTATGTAGCCAGCGTGGGTACGAGATGTCACCCATTAGATAGGACTGATATACTCAGGTATCACCCGCTAGTTTAGGACTGATCTCAGGGGCCACCCGTTATATTAGGACTGACTCCATTGTAGTTGTCTTTACCCGTGGCATGGTACTGACACCCATGTATCTGGGGTTACAGGTTGGACCCCAACTAGTTCAGAAAGGGGCATGTCGGTTAGATGACTACCTCCCACAGTTTTAGTCTCAGTCTTCAAAATAGACTTCAGATCAGTATTATAGAAATCAGTACTTTTAGGCAAAGTCACTCAGCTCAGTAAAGAACTTAGATAGTTCTATAGATTCAGATATCACCCACTAGATAGGCTTGATCTCAGATTCAGTCAATTATTTTAATTATCAGTAAATTCAGAGATCACCCACAAGATAATCATGATTCAGCTTCAGTCAATCAGCTATCAATATTAGTAGACTCAGTTATCAAAAAATCCAATTATTAGAATTCAGTATTTAGTGATACTACGACTTCAGTTATAGTTTATTTACTCATGCCTGCATTCTCGCTCTATCATGTTCACGTCACGTAGTTAGTTATAGTTCTTGCATATGAACCCTTGCATTCAGCCTTACCTCATCTAGCATACCAGTAAATTCTCTCGTACTGATGCATACTTTTGTTTTGTGCTATGGTGTCTTATCCCATAGGTTCAGAAGCATGGGATCCCAAGCACTCTTAGCAGTTCAGATTCAGCCAGCAACAGTAGACTTAGCAGTGAGTCCTCATCATTCGAGGATGTTTCTTATTTTATTATTACATTAGATTTAGAATTTTAGTAGATGGAGTTAGTTGGTGGATTGTCCCATCAACTCCTTATTCAGACAGTTTAGAGGATTTTTTCAGACTAGAGTACTTTCAGACAGTTGTTTTAGTTTTGGTATTGTTATACTTTATCTAGTTTTATTTCAGTATTGAACCTTATGGCAAGTTTTCCGCCAATTTTCTACATTTTATAGTATATTATTCAGTTCTCAGCTATAGATATTAGTCATGGGTTAGCTTGTTGTCCTTCGGGGTCATAAGCACCGTGTAGCATCTGGGGTTCGGAATATGAGGCATTACAACTAGTTGCCATTTTTTATCATCGTTCGTGTTATGTTGATTCGAGAGATAGGGTGAGCTATTGGATTTAGAGTCACCCATTTCCTTCTATCTTAATTATGTCATGTCTTTGGTTTAGAGACAGATTGCATTGACTATTCTAGATACTTGGTTTGTATTTATAGTTGCTCTTCTATTGGATCTATCAGGTCGTGGGATGACAACATAACCTCGTACTATCACAATCAAGCAATTGCAAATTGCAAAGTTTACCAATAGGTGGTAACTCTGTCAACATGTGGCAATTTTGTAGTATTAGAGCACGCAGTTGGCGTAAACTATTGATGGAAGAAGGCATCAATCTAATACCAGCTCCACTCAGATTCAGAACTCTTAGAGCTGGAAACGCCAAAAAGAATTCCTGGGGAATTTTCTTAAGGGGTTCATTGTCTTGCAAAAGCAAAGATGTTGTCTCTGGGCATTTCATGAAGCAATCAGGTAGACATTCAATTTCATTACTTACGAATGATATTCTCCTGACAGAAGATGATACTTTGATATGTGATATCTCGGCCAACCCAACTCCAGCTTGAATAATAGAGTCGTGTTCATTCCCAGAGGAATTAGCTTTCGATATAGCAAAATCACGAACCACATCATGCATCTTCAGAAAATTCTTCGTATGGGCGTCAAGCATGCAAGCATCTTTTAGATTCTCAACCATTTTGATTCCCTTGTTGTAGGCTTCGTCATATGTGTCATGTTCACCAAGGAACCCCTCTGCCCACCAGCAATTTATGAGATTATCTATTGTAATACCCGCTGCATATAAGGCACAATACAAGAAGCAACTCCTTTTGTTCACAAGTTTGCTTCTTTCCTCTGAAGATAGTTCGCTATCATGAGATTCTGAAGAATCAAAACTCCACTTGATTAGCTTGTAAATCTTTTGAGATTCGGTCATATATAAAGCTATTCCATGTTTGATTGGTCAAAAATTTTGGAAAATATTTTCTTTAGAAAAACAAATTCGTGAAAATAGAGGAAACTTACTTCCCTTGTAGAAGTAGGGAAAATTATTCAAATGCTTTTAGAATATTTTCTTTTTCTTTTGTTTACGTACCAAACACAAGATAATAAGTAAGAAAATAATTTGAGCATGCATTTCATCCAAAACAGTAAAGCTATTAAACTCTTTTCAACACGAGGAAAAAAAAAGATGGACACATAGTAGTTGTGCAAGAAAGGATGCTGCATGACAAATGATCAAATATTAAAGCATTGAGAAATACTGAAAGTTAATTGGCTCATCACCTGAAATTGTCAGTTGGTTCCACCATTCTGATAATCCTTTTATTCCTTTGATGTTGGTGGCTTGAATAGAAAGAGGCAACTTCTGGTGTTCGATTCGACCACAATTGATCACCTCATGTTCCTCCAGGTGTTCCCACATACTCTGTGGCTCCCCCAACGTTTCTAATTTTGGTAAGTTTTTCAAATATAACTTCTGGATTCTTGGAACTTCTGACATGACATATGCTTCCTGAGTTGAACTGCATTGCACTAACAACTCTACCAGCTGAGGACAAAAGGTGATTGAAATGTCCTCCAAGTGCTTGGGTACAGAAAAAGCTCCACCAACATTAAAAAGACATGTTAAACTTGCACAAAAGTGTATTTCTAGTTGGCGTAATTTAGAAAATCTTAGACCGAGATGTTGACCGAAATCAGAAACACTCTTTAAATTATTTACGCAATGGAGGTCGAGATATTCCAGATTTGGCAAAGGGTCAAATTGTCTACTTGCTCCTTCCACTGGTCCAAAAGAACAAGAACAGCTCCGTATGTTTAGTGATTTTAATCCATTAAAAATGTTGTATGCAATCAACCTCCTGAGACCCATGCATTCGTGCAAGTACAAATCTGAAGCAAACTGCAACATGCCTGAGAGCTCTCCGTTACTGAAAATTTCACACTTGTAGACATTTATCATCCTTTTTGACTTGTTGTATGGTACATAAATTGAAATTTTCCCAACATCAATGAGAAATCCTTTCAATCTAGTCATCCAGGTGTAATCTCTGTTCAAACATGATGAGCTATCCACTCTAATAAAAAGATAATTCAGATTGTGTAGAGATGATATCTCATCAAAAGAGGTCTCTCCAAGACAGCTACGCGACATATTTAATAGCCTCAGATTTGTTAAATTTTCCATTCCTTGCGGAAGACAACATAACTCTGTAAATGCACAATCGAGCACTTGCAAATTGTGAAGATTAGCAATGGTTGGTAACTCTTTCAACCAATGACAACTTTGTAGTATTAGAGCACGTAGTTGACATAAACTATCGATGGAAGAAGGCAGTTCTCTAATTCCAGCTCCACTCAGATTCAGGACTCTTAGAGTTGGAAATGCCAAAAAGAATTCCTGGGGTATTTTCTTAAGGGATTCATTGCCTTGCAAAAGTAAAGATGTAGTCTTTGGACATCTCGTGAAGCAATCAGGTAGACATTCAATTTCGTTGCCTGCGAAAGATATTCTCTTGACAGAATTTGATACTTTAATATGTGTTATCTCAGCCAACCCAATTCCAGCTTGAATAACAGAATTGTGTTCATTCCCAGAGGAATGAGCTATCCACATAGCAACATCACGAACCACATCATGCATCTTCATTGAATCCGGCCAATGGGTTTCTACCAAACAGACACCCTCTAGACTCTCAACCATTTCGATTCCCTTGTTGTAGGCTTCGTCATATGTGTCATGTTCACCAAGAATTCCCTCTGCCCACCAGCTATGAATGGCATCATCTATTGGAATAACTGCTGGATATAAGGAGCAATACAAGAAACAACTTTGAATATTCCGAGATTCTAAAGAATCATAACTCCACTTGATGGCACTGTAAACTGTATCTTTTACATCTGTCATGAGGTTCGGACATGCTAAGTGATTTCAAAGCATCTTCCCATAGGTCAACCCTTGTCTTCCCACTCATGGATAATCCCATAACAGTGATGGCTAAAGGTAAACCACCACACTCTCTTGCAATTTCCTTTGCCCATGGTTGAATATACTTCAGATTGGTAACATCTCCCGCATTTTTGACAAACAGTTGCCAAGATTCATCCTCCTTCAATGCGGTAACTCTCATTTCGATGTTTGTTCTCATTTGCCTACAAACATCCGAAAAACGAGAAGTTATAATAACCTTGCTTCTTGCGGGACCTTCAGGTAGGGGCACACCTACATCATCCAAATCTATAGCTTCCCAAACATCATCTAATATGAGAAGGAAGATCTTTTCTTCCTTGAGCCTTCGATAAATTTTGCCGGCAATGCTATCTACTCTTTCCTCGCTATCTACCTGCAGGCTTAATCTACTGGCAATTTGTGCTTGAATCTTTCTTATGTCTATTGGCGGTATTGGCACGGTGACCCATATCACAACACCAAAAGAAAGTTTGGACATTGATGCATCAAGTTTTAGGAGCTCATTCTTCAGATTCTTCACCAAAGTAGTTTTCTCAACTCCTCCCACGCCGCACACACCGATGGTGTATACCTGAAAGGATTTAAATACCCCAAAAAGGATTTAAATTAAATTTTCAATACAGTTACATTCTTTGAGCTAGTATTAATTTAAATTCTCAGATTTGTCATTTCTCTATCCAGCATGTCTAACATTTCAATGCTAGGCAATTTGAGGAAGAATCCTTTACTGATGTTCTTCAATTCAGCAACAGGCAGATTTAATACCTTCAGATTTGTCAACTTGTCCATTCCGTGAGGCAGACAACATAACCTCGTATTATCGCAATCAAGCAATTGCAAATTATAAAGTTTACCAATAGGTGGTAACTCTTTCAACCAGGGGCATCTTTGTAGTACTAGAGCACGTAGTTGACACAAACTATTGATGGAAGAAGGCAGTGCTCCAATACCAGTATCACTCAAATTCAGAACTCTTAGAGCTGGAAATGCCAAAAGGAATTCATGGGGTATTTTCTCAAGGGGTTCATTGTATTGCAAAAGTAGAGATGTTGTCTCTGGGCATTTCCTGAAGCAATCAGGTAAACATTCAATTTCATTACTTACCAAAGATATTCTCCTGACAGAAGATGATGCTTTGATATGCGATATCTCGGCCAACTCAACTCCAGCTTGAATAATAGAGTCATGTTCATTCCCAGAGGTATTAGCTTTCGATATAGCAAAATCACGAACCACATCATGCATCTTCAGAAAATCCTTCTTATGGGCTTCAAGCATGCATGCATCTTTTAGACTTTCAACCATTTCGATTCCCTTGTTGTAGGCTTCGTCATACGAGTCATGTTCACCAAGGAACCCCTCGGCCCACCAGCAGTTTATGAGATCATCTGTTGTAATAGCCGCTGGATATAAGGCGCAATACAAGAAACAACTACTTTTGGTCGCAAGTTTGCTTCTTTCCTCTGAAGATATTTCGCTATCATGAGATTCTGAAGAATCAAAATTCCACTTGATTAGCTTGTAAATCTTTTGTGATTCGGTCATATATAAAGCTACGACATGTTTGATTGGTCAAAAATTTTGGAAAATATTTTCTTTAGAAAAACAAATTCCTTAAAATGGAGGAAAATTAGTTCCCTTGTAGAAGTAGGGAAAATTATTCAACTGCTTTTAGAATATTTTTTTTCTTTTGCTTACGTACCAAACACAAGAAAATAAGTAAGATAACCACTTTTTTTTACTAGAAAACACTTTGCATCAAACCGAACACATCATAATTTGAGCATGCATTTAATCCAATACAATAAAGCTATTAAACTCTTTTCAACAGAAGAGGAGAAAAAAAGATGGACACATAGTAGTTGTGCAAGAAAGGATGCTGCATGACAAATGATCAAATATTAAAGCATTGAGAAATCTAAAAGTTAATTGGCTCATCACCTGAAATTGTCAGTTGGTTCCACCATTCTGATAATCCTTTTATTCCTTTGATGTTTGTGTCTGGAATAGAAAGAGGCAACTTCTGGTGTTCGATTCGACCACAATTGATCACCTCATGTTCCTCCAGGTGTTCCCACATACTCCGTGGCTCCTCCAACGTTTCTAATTTTGTTAAGTTTTTCAAATATAACTTCCGGATTCTTGGAACTTCTGAGATGACATGTGCTGCCTGAGGTGAACTGCATTGCACTGACAACTCTACCAGCTGAGGACAAGAGGTAATTGAAATGTCCTCCAAGTGCTTGGGTACAGAAAAAGCTCCACCAACATTAAAAAGACATGTTAAACTTGCACAAAATTGTATTTCTAGTTGGCGTAATTTAGAAAATCTTAGACCAAGTAGTTGACTGAAATCAGAAACACTCTTTAAATTATCTACAGAAATGAGGCTGAGACATTCCAGATTTGGCAGAGGGTCAAACTGTCCACTTCCTTCTTCCAACGGTCCAAAATCACAAGAATATATCTCTATGTGTAGTGATTTTAATCCATCAAAACTGTTATATGCAATAAACTTCCTGAGATCCATGCATTCGTGCATGTACAAATCTGAAGCAAACTGCAACATGGTTGAGAGATCTCTGTTTCTAAAAAATTCACACTCGGAGATGCATATCATCCTTCTTGACTTGTTGAGTCGTATATGTGTTGGAGTATTCCCAACTTCAATTTGAAACCTTTGCAATGTACTCATCCAGCTGTAGTCTCTATTGAAAATTGATGAGCTATCCAATGTTATGAAAAGAGAAGTCAGCTTGTGAAGAGATGATATCTTATCAAAAGAAGTTGGTCCAAGATAGCTATCCAACATATTTAGTAGCTTCAGATTTGTCAACTTGTCCAGTCCTTGAGGCAGACAACGTAACTCTGTACCTTCAGAATCGAGCACTTGCAAATTGCAAAGATTACCAATAGGTGGTAATGTAATTATACAAGATAGCAGTAAGCTTCTTGTTAATTCATCAATGAAGGAAGTACAGAGTTTGATAGTGTTTGTAGAAGAAAGGAAGGAAGAGAACTGAGAGAGGAAGAAGATGAGAGAGAAGAGTAACTGTCTGTATTCATTGTACTTCAATGTGTATAGTCATATACATTTATAGGCTAGAGATAAGGCTAACTAACTAACTAACTAACTAGCCATTAGCACTAGTGTAACTAACTGAAAACAGTTATAACAGAAAAACAACTAGTCTATTATTGCTTCTTCTAGAATCTTCCACACTTGAGACCTCTTTATTTTGTATTCAACACTCCCCCTCAAGCTAGGAAGGTGAAAAAATGTCACACATTCCTAGCTTGTGATTTAGATTCACTTGTTGAGCCTTGGTGAGGCCTTTGGTCAGCATATCTGCAGGTTGATCTTGTGTAGAAATATAGTTTGTAGTGATCATCCCTTGGCTTATCTTTTCTCTTATGAAGAAGCAATCAATGTCAATGTGTTTAGTTCTCTCATGGTAAACTGGATTGGAAGCTATTTGAATAGCTGATTTGCTGTCACTAAACACCTTGACTGGCAGCTTTACTTCCATTCCAATTTCCTTTAGAAAGACTAGTATCCAAACCTGCTCAGCTGTTACAGCTGCTAAGCTTCTGAATTCAGCCTCAGCTGAACTTCTGGAAACAGTAGCTTGTTTCTTTGACTTCCAGCATATAACTGACTTCCCAATTTTTAGAAAGTAACCAGTCACTGATCTCCGGGTTTGAGGACATGATGCCCAATCTGCATCACAGTAGGCACTCACCTGATCACTTGGTTCACTAGATAGTAACACACCCTGACTAGGTTGATTTTTAACATATCTCACAACTCTGATTGCAGCATCCATGTGAGATTTCTTTGGCTCTTGTAGAAACTGACTTAGTGTCTGTACACTAAATGCAATATCAGGTCTAGTCATGGTTAAGTATAGTAACTTGCCAATTAGTCTTTGATATACACCTTGATCTGCAGGAGGATCATCAGTAGATTGTAGCTGTTTGACATGGTCATCAAATTGTTTTGAGGTCAGTTTGGCATTGTAGTCCATAGGAGTAACCACTGGTTTAGCTGCTGTCAATACCAACTCTGATAGTAACTCTAGAGTGTACTTCCTCTGGTGCATTAGTATCCCTTTGCTTGACCTTGCAAATTCTATACCAAGGAAGAACCTTAACTCACCTAGATCCTTCATTTTGAAGCTTTGTTGTAGCATAACTTTTGCATCTTCTATCAGTTTCAAGATATCACCAGTGATTAGCATATCATCAACATACACAAGTACCAAAGTGATTCCTTCTTGTGTCCTTCTTATATACAGAGATGGATCCTATTGACTTTGAACAAACGGAGACCTTAGTAAGACTTCTGATAGCTTCGTGTTCCATTGTCTAGGTGCTTGCTTTAAGCCATATAGGGATTTGGTCAGTCTGCATACTGAATTCTCCCCCTGACTGGCAAATCCCTGAGGTAACTCCATGTCATGTATACTTCATCAGTGAGGTCACCATTTAGAAATGCATTGTAGACATCCATCTGATGAACAAACCAATTCTTCTTTGCAGCAGTAACAAGAATAGTTCTTACTGTTTTCATCTTCACAACTGGTAAGAAGGTTTCTTTATAGTCAATCCCTTCTCTTTGTCCATAACCCTTTGCTACAAGTCTGGCTTTAAATCTTTCCACTTCACCTGAAGCCTTATACTTCAACTTATATATCCACCTACAACCAATGGTTTTTTTACCTTTAGGCAAGGGAACAACCTCCCAAGTGTGGTTGGAATTTAAGGCCTCTACTTCAGTCTTCATTGCATCTATCCATCTAGGATCTTTGTAGGCCTCAGAGTAGCTTGTAGGCTCAGTAACAAATGAGGTTTTCACCACAAAACTTTTATAGGACTGAGATAGTTTATCATATGATACATGATTAGCAAGAGCATGACGTACCTTCTTTGTATTCTTAGAGACAAAATCATTCATCCATGCTGGTGACTTCCTTTCTCTAGTTGATTTCCTCTGATCTTGAGCTGCAGATGGTTGAGTTGCAGGCTGTGTAGTATTAGGAACCCTTTGTAGTTGATGTTCTTTCTGAGTAACCTCTTGATGTTTTCTTGATCTTCTTTGATATACCTTGGTTATGGTCAGTCTAGTAGTAGGTACATGAGGTTGTAGGTGTTCTTGTTGGTTCGCAATGTTTAGAACCTCTTGAGATGAGACATTTATAGGAGCCTGCAAGGGTGTCATAACATCACTTGCTGCTGAATATTGATCTTCTAATGGAAACAAATGATAGGGAATCTGATCATCAGCTGCTTCAAGCTTGAAAGGAAACACATCTTCCCTGAAAGACACATCCCTGCTAACAAAGAAAACATTAGTAGATATGTCATATAAGACATATCCCTTCTTAGTACTAGAATATCCCATCAACACAGCTGCTCTTGATCTTGGCATGAGCTTGTCAGACTCATTTAGCACCTTAGCATAACAGAGACAACCTATTACTCTTAGGTGCTCACAGGATGGTTTAGTACCATATAATTTCTCATATGGAGTATAATAATCAATACTTGAACTAGGTAACCTGTTTATGAGATACACAGCATCTAAAACACAATATCCCCAAAACTTAACAGGTATTGTTGCTTGAAACCTCAATGCTCTTATGACTTCTAGGATGTGTCTGTGCTTTCTTTCAGCCACACCATTCTATTGAGGTGAATAAGAACATGAGGTTTGATGTACAATACCTTTGGTTGCAAACAAACTACTGCATAATGAGTTCACAAACTCAGTTCCATTGTCAGTTCTAATTACTTTCACAGTTTTGCCAAACTGTGTCTGAACATACTCAAGAAATTGTTGTATCTGCACATACACATCTGACTTGAGTTTCAATAAGAACAACCAAGTAAACCTTGAACAATTATCAACCACTGTTAAGAAGAATTTATTACCATTCATAGTAGGAATTCTATAAGGTCCCCATAGATCCATATGTATTAGATCAAAACAACATGCAGACTGAGTATTACTTGTAGGAAAAGGAAGTCTGGTTTGCTTGGCATAAGGACAGATAGTACATTTCTTTACTCTATCTTCTACTACATGAAATTTAGTAGGTACAACTTTAGAAGTATATTAGAGGAGGCATGTCCTAATCTTCTATGCCACAGATCAACCTCAGCTTGGGCTTTACTTTCATCAGCTTTAGTAAAGACTTTTGTTGCTGCTACAACCTTTCTTTCTTGAGTATTCACTAAGAGATACATACCTCCATCAAGCTTACCAATCCCCCTCACCTTTCCAGTACAAAGATCCTGGAAAACACAAAAATTAGGAAAGAAGTTCACTGAACATTTCCATTCCTTGGTCAGTTGTGATACTGAAAGCAAGCTGCATGTAAACTGAGGAATATGATACACATTTGTTATACTATTTTCAGTAGACACATAACTAGATCCCACATGTGTAACTTCAGTCAGATCACCATTAGGTAAATGCACCCTTCTTGGCTTATCTAGTTTTGTTATGGACTCATTCACTAGTAGGTCTAACTTTCCAACTATGAGATTTGTGACACCAGTGTCAATTATCCAATTTCTTGACTCATATGAAGCTAGAAATACACTAATACCTGCATTTGCAGCATTTGTTGTCTCAGTAGAAGTGCTATCACCACTATTTTTGTTGATCATCTTCAGGATTTAATCATATTGTTCCTTAGTAAAGGCTGTTGATCCCATCTGACCTAGTTGATCCAACTGCATTTCAGACTCTTCTTGATGGCATCCATCATTGAACCAGTTACTTTGGACAAACTTTGAATGTGAACCTTTCCTTGTAGTCATTTCTGTAGTATCTTGAGAATCACTAGTCACCTTGTATGCCGCATTAGGTCCTTCGGACCTGAACCTCTTTTTGAACTTGTGATCTTGAGGATATCCAACTAACTTCCAACAATTTTCCTTAGTATGACCTTTTAGCTTATAGAAGTCACATTGCAAATTGTAGTTCTTCTTGAATTTCTGTGTCCCATTTCTTGTAAACATGGCTAAGTCAAGACTTCTACCAATGCCTGCAGGACCAGATCCTAGCACACCTGCATTAGTAGCTATAGATTTTTGGCTTTCATCACTCATTATCATGACATATGCCTGATTGACAGTAGGCAGAGGAGCCATAAGTAGTATCTGACTTCTAGCCTATGTATATGTTTTATTTAGTCCCATGAGGAACTGAAACAACTTCAGTTTTTGTAGATGTAGAACAAACTCCTTGGACTTTTCACAATCACAACTAGGAGAAGGCACAAGTGCCTCAAATTCTTCCCATAGATCCTTCAGTTTTGAGAAATAGTAGGACACAGAAGCTGTTCCTTGAGATAGTGTTGCAATTTCCTTGTGCAGATTGAAAGTTCTAGCACCATCTACTTTGTTGAATCTTTCAAGCAACTCATTCCACACAACACTTGCAACTGATGCATACATGATTCCACCTAATAACTCTTTAGACACAGAGTTCATAATCCATGATAATACAATAGCATTTACTCTTTCCCAGTGGTTTCCCAGATCAGAAGAAAACTTTTCTTTTTTGCAAGAACCATCAACAAGTCCTAATTTATTCCTTCCTAACAGAGCTACACGCATAGACCTAAACCAGATAGAGAATTTTTCCACACCTGTCAATTGGAAGGAGATGATCTGTGTTCCACTAACATCTGAGGGACTGAGAAAGAGAGGATGATTGTAATCCATTGCAGTAACTGCTCTTGCACTGCTGGTTAATCCACCACCCATTTCGACACCATTTGTCATTACTTGAACCTTCAAATCTTGACTCAAGAAATCCTTCAAGAACTTGAAAAAAATCTGAATCTGTGATTGAGCACTTTCTTCAATCTTCAGAATCGACTAAGGTAGCTAGTTTTGATCTAGCCAACCTGGCTTTGATACCATGTAATTATACAAGATAGAAGTAAGCTTCTTGTTAATTCATCAATGAAGGAAGTACAGAGTTTGATAGTGTTTGTAAAAGAAAGGAAGGAAGAGAACTGAGAGAGGAAGAAGATGAGAGAGAAGAGTAACTGCCTGTATTCATTGTACTTCAATGTGTATAATCATATACATTTATAGGCTAGAGATTAGGCTAACTAACTAACTAACTAACTAGCCGTTAGCACTAGTGTAACTAACTGAAAACAGTTATAACAGAAAAACAACTAGTCTATTATTGCTTCTTCTATAATCTTCCACACTTGAGACCTCTTTCTTTTGTATTCAACAGGTAACTCTTTCAACCAGATGAAATTATGTAGTATTAGAGCTCGTAGGTGATATAAACTATTGATGGAAGAAGGCAGCGCTCTAATACTAGTTCCACTCAGATTCAGAACTCTAAGAGCTGGGAATGCCAATAAGAATTCATGGGGAATTACCTCAAGAGGTTCATTGTCTTGCAAAAGTAAAGATGTTGTCTCTGGGCATTCCATGAAGCAATCAGGTAGACATTCAATTTTGTTGCGTATGAAAGATATTCTTTTGACAGAAGTTGTTATTTTAATGCGTGATATCTCAGTCAACCCAATTCCAGCTTAAAAAACAGAAGTATGTTCATCCCCAGAGGTATTAGCGATCCATCTAGCAACATCAAGGACGACGTCGCACATCTTGACTGAAACCGGCCAATGGGTTTCTACCAAACAGGCATCCTCTAGACTCTCAACTATTCTGATTCCCCTGTTGTAGGCTTCCATATAAGTGTCATGTTCACCGAGGAAGCCCTCAGCCCACCAGCAATGTATGAGATCATCTATCGGAATAGCCGCTGGATATAAGGAGCAATACAAAAAACAACTTTGAATATCCTGAGGCTCTAAAGAATCAAAACTCCACTTGATGACCTTGTAAACCTTATCTTCTACAACTTTGCTATGAGGTTCAGACATTCTAAGTGATTTCAAAACACCTTCCCAGAGCTCAACCCTAGTCTTCCCTCTCATAGACGTTCCAATAGAAGTGATGGCTAAAGCTAAACCACCACACTCTCTTGCAATTTCCTTTGCCAATGGTTGAATATACTCCAGATTGGCAACATCTCCCGCATTTTTGACAAACAGTTGCCAAGATTCATCCTCCTTCAATGTGGTAACTCTCATTTCGATGGTTGTTCTCATTTGCCTACAAACATCCAAAAGACGAGAAGTTATAATAACCTTGCTTCTTGCGGGACCTTCAGGTTGGGGCACACCTACATCATCCAAATCTATAGCTTCCCAAACGTCATCTAGTTTGAGAAGAAAACTCGTTTCTTCCTTGAGCCTTCTATAGATTTTGCCGGCAATGCTATCTACTCTTTCCTCGTTATCTACCTGTAGGTTTAATCTACTGGCAATTTGTGCTTGAACCTTTCTTACGTCTGTTGGCGGTTTGGCCACGGTGACCCATATCACAGCACCAAAAAAAAGTTTGGATCTTGATGCATCAAGTTTTAGGAGCTCATTGTTCAGATTCTTCACCAAAGTAGTTTTCCCAACTCCTCCCATGCCCCACACACCGATGGTGTATACCTGAAAGGATTTAAATTAAATTGTGAATACAGTTACATTCTTTGAGCTTGTATTAATTTAAATTGAACCAGGTTAGAAGAATCTTGAGTTTGATTAAATGTTTCTAAATGCTAGTTGGAGCAGTAGTGTAGCTCACATTTTGCATTGTTGATTGAGTTAAGCCTTTATGTGTTATCTTTATGCTTTTAAAGTTACTTTATACTTGTCTGAACCAATGTACATAGTTGATGCTTATTCTTTATAGATGATGAATGCGAACAAGTAGATACACGCATCCATTGCAGCATCTAGTGTTTTCAAAGGCATTTTTAGGACCTTAAACTTTGACAGTGCACAAATAGGACCTTTAACTATTCAAAACCTGAACAAATAAACCCTTCAACTCTTACTCCGACGCGCTCATTTTTCCGTGTACAACACGCGTTTTGCCATGTAGGATCAGAGGTAATATTTGTTCAGTTTTGTATAGTTAAAGGGCCTACTTGTGCACTGTCAAAGTTTAAGGTCAATTTTATAATTTTGTGTCAAGTTTAGGGTCATATTTATATATTATGCCATTTATTATTGGTCTAATGGAATTTGTACTTTATGCTATCATATTTTCATATTGTAGTGATTTTTTAAAAGATATATAAATAAAGAAGGTAACCTTCATAGAAAATAATTATAATATTTTTTCAATATTAATGGTGATTTATTTAAATTTAATTGCAGAATTATGAAAAATCTTACTCTTTTTTTACAAAAGGCATAATATATAAACAAGACTTTTAACTTGACACCAAATTATAACTATGTCCTTTAACTTTGCCAGTACACAAGTAGGCCCTTTAACTATATAAAAGCTGAATAAAAAAACACTCCAACTCTACAACTTACATGCGTGAAACTCAATCGCTCCTACGTGGATTAGTAATCCACTCAGACGCTGTCACCTAATAAAAAAGACACGTTATAACTATGACCTTTAACTTTGTCAGTGCACAAGTAAGCCCTTTAATTATACAAAAGTTGAACAAAAAAACACTTCAATTCTAACTCTAACGTGCGTGGTTTTGAGTGCATGCACGCATTTTGCCAGGTAGGATTGGAGTGTTTTTTTGTTTAACATTTGTCTAGTTACAGGGCCTACTTGTGCACTGGTAAAGTTAAAGTTCATAGTTATAATTTGGTGTCAAGTCAAAGATCCTGTTTATATATTATGCCTTTACAAAATCGTACCTCGGTATACAAGTGCAACTCATGTACCGAGAAATTAGTTTATTTCAAATCACCGAGGTATGTGATATTACAGAAAAGAGGTAGTAGCACCCATTTATAATAGAAAAAAAAAATCTACTTTTGTCTAAAGCACATTTTGACTATAAAATCTAACTAGACATGAATTAATGAAGTTAGCAATTATTGATTGGTAAAATATTTAGAATTAAATCTTGGATTAACTTCAACGTTACCTTATCGTCTTCTAATAGTCGTAGCATTTCATTGAGATTCCTTGTTGCTGTTGACTGGCCTTCTATTGATGGTCCGTAGATGAACTCAACTTTTTTCACCCGGTAAATTTCTACCACCAGATTGGATCCAAAGTTTTCTCCGACCTCTATAAGCCTGCACAATTGTTCTCGGATGTTCTGTGCTTGAGTGGAGACTTCCGAGCGAAGGCTGCATTTTGGATAGCATTTATACACAAGCGTCTTAGCCGCTGCAATGCTTTCTTGCATAACTCTCCATTCATTCTCGAGCTCCTGAACATCTTCGAACCACTTGCTAACATCTGGTTTTGTCTTATAGCCTTCTCGCTCTGCTCCTTCCAACATCACTTTGATATCGTCTCTTAACTTTGCTAGCTTCTCCATTAGATTTTCAATTTTTGTCGAGAAACAAATGATATTTTCAATCTTAGGATAGATGCATCTACACATAAACCTCCTCACCTCAACAAGAATGCCACCTACAGCATTAATAAGTATGTCCATTGAATAATTCTTAAGGTAAAGAAAAAAAATGTGTTTTTGATTATAGTATTATATATGATGCTCTCAAAGATGATTATTGAACTGATCTTTTCTTCATTATTTATAGCAGAATTTTGAGAGCAAAGTAAAAAATAGTAAAAAAGATGGCAAATAGAATAAGTAACGTTCACACCCAATTTTCACTTTTTTTTTTGCAATTCTTGATAATCATCCTTACGTTAGGATTTTATCAATTTGTTGTCATATTTTTACTTTTCATAATTTATTGATAATTCTCTGTACGTTAGGATTTTTATCGATTCATTAAAGGAATGAAAATCCTTTTGATCAATAACTTAAGGACCAAAGCGTGCCCTAATATTCTAAGAACTAAAAGAATAAGTAAAGAAAAAGGCGAAGACAATTATTGGAGTAAACTGTAGCAGGTCGAGTTAAAGAAAATGGTGAGATATTTTTTTAAAGCCATGTGAAACTTTTAGAGTAAATATATGCTCTATTTGTTAAACATTGAGGATATATACGCATCACTACTTTAAATCGTAAAGTTAAGAGATATATTCTCCGCTTTTCCCTTCCGATTATATTAACCAGGTGGCATATACATATAGGAAGAAAAAGAAGAAAAGGAAAGCCGCTACCAACAGATAAGATAAGAAGCACTACTTTTTGTATTTATCTTCAAAAGAGATGACTATGCAACACTCAGGGGCGGAGCTAGAGTATAAGCAATGGGTTCGGCCGTACTTAGTAACTCTGGTCTAAATCTTGTATTTATCTTAATAAATTCATTAAAATGTATAAATTATTAATTAGAGCTCATTAACTTAAAAGAATTAGAATTTCGAATTCGTCTTTATGCAACATGATTGACAATAATTGAACCCATGCAGAAAGACAACAAAAATCTGAGTGTCCCCAGGAATGCCTTTCTCTGCTTACTTTCAATTTGGACCACTCATGGGTGTCTTTTAATGTCTCAGAAAGATTCTTTATTTACGAAAATAAATCGAGAAAAATATGTAAATTAAATTGGATAGGAGTCTCGTTAGGATTGGTAAGGTAAGGTATAACTAACACCTGGACCAATCTCGTGTTATAAATTTGGCAACAACAACAACATACCCAGTGAAATCCTAACAAGTATGTGAAATCCTAACGAGTATTGGTCCAGGTGTCAGCAAGACAGCTACATCACCGCTGCAGCACTACCAGCCGCAACAGGCAGTACAATCTACACCTTAGTTAAAGTGTCTAGTAAAACAGTTGTTTAACTCTGGACGCGAATTGTCGATTTTACAGTTTACAAACGAGAGACCATTGTTTAAAGGGAAAAGACTCAAATATGCCATCGAATTATCAAAAACGGCTCATTATGTCATCCGTTAAATGTTTGGCTCGTTTATTCCATCGCCATTACAAAACAGGTTCATCCATGCCATTACTTGTTTCAACAACTTAGAAGAACTAAAATTTTGAACCCATAAGCTTCAACTTCAAGCTCGGCCTATGTGTAACAAGATTTTTAATAATTGAACATACCCATCCACTGCAACATATTTGATGTAACGAATATCTCTTCTTCGGTTTTGGAAATATTTGAATGCTGTAATTTTGCTTGTGATGGATCAAAAGGGAACGAATCTTCATGAAACACAACATCCCTACTCACTAATAATCTTTTTGAGTGGATGTCCAGTAGAAAGTAACCCTTTTGAGATTCTGAATATCCTACTAACACAACAGGTTAAGCTCTTTCAGAGAACTTGTCACCTCTAGGGACAATAGTCACTTAACACAGACATCCAAACACCCTCAAATGAGACAGCTTGGGATCTTTGGAGAATAACTACTGATATGGGCTCTTACCACTCAAGACTGACGTTGGTAACCTGTTCATGATATATACTGCAGATTTCACACGTAATCCCCAATACTTGATGGGCAAGTGGGACTGAAACTTAAGAGCTCTAGCAATATTTAATATATGTATGTGCTTCCTCTTAACCACTTCATTTTACTGTGGAGTGTGAGGACAGCTGGTCTGATGTAGAATACCTAGAGACTGGAACAATGTGTGACATTGAGTATTGATAAACTCAGTCCCATTATCAGATCTGATAGCCTTTATCACCACTCCAAACTGTGTTTTAATCATGGATATGAATGTCTTAATAGCTACTATGGTCTCAGATTTTAGCTGCAACAGATGAACCCAAGAATATCTACTATAGTCATCCACCATAGTAAAAAAATAACACTTATTATCAAATGTAGATGTTCTATAAGGACCCCATAAATCCATGTGTACAAGTTCAAAACATGCAGAACATCTAGTAGAACTTGTGGGAAATGACATTCTTGTTTGTTTAGCTAGTGGGCATACAGTCCATTTATTCAACATATTTACATCACTGTGATTCATCAAAATGTCTAAGTCTCTTAAAACATGAGGAGATGGGTGCCCAAGTCTTTGGTGCCACAGTATGCAATTGGGAACAACAACCTCTGCAATGAATCTGCTGTGTTTTGGTCCTTCCTGATCAATATTATCTTTCCATTCTCCTTTAAGAACATACAGTCCACCCTCTTGTCTACCAATCCTCTTTACCTTGTCATTGAAGAGGTCCTGAAATACACAAAAATCAGGACAAAAGGACACAAAGCATGACAGTTCCTTGGTTATCTTAGCAATAGACAACATATTTGGTCTAAAATCAGGAACAAAGAGGACATCTTTGATCACATCATCTGTAAACATATAGGCTTCTCCAGTGTGAGAAATTGTGACTTCATCACCTGTTGGAAGGTGCAATTTGTCCAAATGTCTTGGAACCAAGCTGGTGCTATCTTTAAACAAGTGTCTATGGGCAGACACATGATGTGTAGCCCCTGAATCTACAATCCAACTATCAGAACAAGCCTTGGATAAAAACAAGTGGTAATACATGTCATATTGACTTGTTTCATATCCTTGGTATCCTTATTCAACATGTTCATGATTTGAGTGTACTCTTTATCAGTGAATGCATGTGGTTTTGCCAATGGTACAGAATTGACATCATGACTGGAACTGGTAGCATCAACTAGTCCTGCTACCATGCTTGCATTTTGGGAAGACTTGCTACCAGTGCTAGTATAGTTGTTACCCCTATTATGTAGTGATAAATTGTTGCCACCAACATTATATGACCTAAAATTTAGAGGAGTATTACCTTGTTTCTTCTTGTTCTTCCAATCATTTGGATATCCTATCAGTTTGTAGCAGTTTTCTTTTGTATGACCTGAGATGTGATAGTAGTCACACTTTCTACACTTGTAATTTGTGTTTCCCTGTCCATAACCATAATTGCGATTCACTTGCATAGCAAGAGGTTCTGATCTATCGTGTACAACAAGAGTACATGCTGAATGTTGTATCTCATCCTCTATGAGCATGGCATAAGCTTGATTGAGAGTTGGAGTTACTCCCTTAAGTAAGATCTATCTCCTAGCTTGATCGCAGGACTCATTCAAGCCACTCAAAAATTGTAGAAGTCTCAGTTGACCCAAATGATCTGAGTACTCTTTGGACTTAGGGAAATCATAGCTAGGATTTGGAACCAGAACATCATACTCACTCTACAAGGTTTTCAACTTAGTAAAATAAGTTGAGATTGAATCAGTACCTTGAGAATGCATATTGATTTCATGATGCAGTTGATATATGCGGATACGATTCACTTTGTCATATCGTTCCTTCAAATTATCCCAGACTGCGCAAGCATTTGTAGCATACATGATCCCAGATAGTAAGCTTTCACTCACAGTATTCATGATCCATGAGAGGACAATAGCATTACATGTTTCCCACTGTTTATGGAGTTCCTCTCTGTATGACTCCTTGTTGCAAGATCCAGTGAAAAAACTGTTCTTTCTCTTCCCTAAGAGAGCAATTCGTATAGATCGACTCCAAAGACTATAGTTTTCTGAACCAGTTAATTTGATTGGAATGAGTACAGAGCTTGAACTATCTCAAGCACCAATGAAGAGTGGATCACTTTGATCAATTTTAGGTGCCATGAATGAAGAAATTTAGCTACAAAATCGACAAAACTTGCAGAAAAAAAATCGAAATACTCTCAGTATTAGGAACCTGTCTCTGATACCATGTGAAATTTAAGCATTACAGCTTGATAATCCATCAACAACGAAGGAGAAAGGAGAGAGTGAAGTTGGAAATTTTATTCATCTGGAAAAACTTTTGTTACAATCTGATGTTGTGCCTTATATAGGCTGTGAAAGAGATACAAAATATCTAATAACTACCTCCTTCTAGAATATTCTATTTGTCACCTCATTTTAACTAACTAATTATTGTCTAACAACCTTCAACACCCTATACATCTGACTCAGCAATATGCTACTAACTAACTGAATATCTACTCCTATCAGTATGACACATCAATGGAACAGGTAGTTGTGTATGTGTCAAAACACAGTAGTGCAGATCATACTTTGAGCTTGGATCAATAGTTAAAATAGAGTTGTACGCATTTCCCTTCGATTGTTAAATCAGCACAGCGCTAGCTCGATCCCTTGAATTCTTGTTTGTAAATCATCAAAACCAAAATACAACAAGCTTCTTTCTCTGGTTCATGCTATTTAAGGGTAATCACAGTCTGCACCTTAGTTAAAGTGTCTAGTAAAATGGTTGTTTAACTTTTGACGTGAATTGTCGATTTTACCGTTTACAAACAAGAGACCATTGTTTAAAGGGAAAACACTCAAATATACCATCAAATTATTAGAAATGGCTCATTTATGCCATCCGTTAAAAGTTTGGCTCGTTTATGCCATCGCCGTTACAAAACAGGTTCATCCATGCCATTACTTGTTAACGGTATTTTTTCAAAAATAACTTTGCCACTTGTTGTGTTACTAGAGGTCAAACTCAATAACTTTGGTTGAGGTCCTGCATTTCTCTTAACATATTCGTTGAATAAGTACAAATAATCAATTTAGAACGTCTCAACAACTTAGAAGAACTGAAATTTCGAACCCATAAGCTTCAACTTCGATCTCGGACTATGTGCAATAGGATTGTTAATAATTGAACATACCCATACACTGCAAACCACCAACAACCACACAAACACAAACAGAAAAAAAAGATCTATGATGCCTTTTGACTATGGGCTAAAGTCTGACCATACATTAACTTTAAGAGTCCCTACCCAGAAAGAAACATCTATGATGCCTTTTGACTAAAGGATCCTTCTCTGCATCTAGTACTCACACCAAATTTGCTACGACGCGCTCCAACTTTACGGGGTCCTATTACTACCCTGAACTAAAATTTTAGCTATTTTTGTCAACCTTTAAGTTACTAGCTTGGGCTAGGTGTTGTTCTAGTTGATTTCGATGAACTCTAACTAAAAGTTGGATCCCTTAACAAGTTAATAATAAATTTAAATAGTGAGCACCAAATTTGTCAATGCTAAAAGTTGTTGAAACAATTTCTTATGACCAAGTAGTTTCAGGTAAACCCCACGTACCTTATATCCCTTATGAGGAAGAGTAGAATCCAAATCACCCTTTAGTTCTAGGAATTCTTGACTTTAATGGTGAGTTCTTGATCTTAGAGGAAGAGGCTAGGGTTTCCAATTGAGATGATGAGACAAATTTTATGATAAACCTGATGTATTTTGCTCCAAAAATGTTTTAATTTCGTGTTTGGGGGTATTAGGGTGAAGGAAAATGACCCAATTGCCCTTAAAAACATTACTGAAAACTGCAAGGTGAAAGGGGAGTGTGCGCCGCACGCTGTAGAACCCTGGAATGGAGTGTGCGCCACATACTCCATCGTACGCTACCCATCAATGGACTGGAGCGTGCGTCGTTCGCAAATCGCACGATGCTACTATTTTGAGCTACCAAACATGCCCTTACGCTCGTCCAAAAATTCTGAAACTTACTTAGGATGTACCCTTGACACCCCCGATCATGAATCAACTCACAAATCGTCATTCTAAGGCCGGGAAGATCAAAAATAAAATCATCAAAGATTTGGAGCTCAAAAGTGACTAAGTCCCTTTTTACACTTAAGAATATTTTCAAGTTGCTAGCCCCTCAAACATGCTTCTAGGCGACATCAAGTCGAGAAAAACTACGGGGTGTTACATTATCCCCCTTTGGGATCATTCGTCCCCAAATGATGACGCGGGACACTGGCAAGCACGATTTATCTCAACGAATAGAAGATAAAAAGAATAAGACAAAGATTGTACCTTCCATTTCGTCATTCACCGGATCAAAAAGGTTTGGGTACCTTGCACGCATATTGCTTTCTGACTCCCAAGTAGCCTCCTCAACTTTTTGATTTTTCCACAGTACCTTAACCGAAACTATTTCCTTATTTCTGAAATTTCGTACTTGACGATCCAGAATAGCAACAGTTTTTTCTTCATATGACAAGGAGTCTTTCACATAAATTTTCTCTACAGGAAACACTAGGGAATGATCTCCAATGCACTTTTTTAACATGGAAACATGGAATACTGGATGAACGGAACCCAGATATGTAGGAAGATCTAACTCATACGCAACTCCATGTATCTTTCTCACAATCTAATATGGTCCTATATAGCGAGGACTCAGTTTCCCCTTCTTCCCGAATCGCATGACTCCCTTCATAGGGGAGACTTTTAGAAACACCCAATCATCAACACCAAAATCCAAATCCCGTCTTCTAACATTGGCGTAGGACTTCTATGACTCTGAGCTATCTTGAGTCGTTCTCTAATGACTTTCACCTTTTCCATTGCCTGATGAACAAGATCAGGCCCAAACAGCCGTGGCTCACCTACTTTATACCACCCAATTAGTGATCTATATCTTCTCCCATAAAGTGCCTCAAAAGGTGTCATCTTAATGCTGGCATGGTAGCTGTTGTTATATGCAAACTCTATTAATGGCAAGTTATCTACCCAACTACCTTTAAAGTCAATAACACAGGCCCTCATTATGTCCTCAAGGGTCTGAATGGTGCGTTCAGCTTGCCCATCCATCTAAGGGTGGAAAGCAGTACTTAGGTTCACTTGGGTACCTAAACCACTCTGAAAAGATCTCCAAAACTGCGAAGATAAATGCATACCGCGATCGGATATAATAGATACAGGTGCCCCATGCAAACGGACTATTTCCTCAATGTAAATCTTGGCATAATCATCTCCCGAATAGTTAGTCCTTACAGGCAAAAAGTGAGCTGACTTGGTCAGCTGATCCACAATTACCCAGATGGAATCATACTGGTTTCGGGACTTCAGAAGTCCTGTGATGAAGTCCATATTGATCATCTCCCATTTCCACAAAGGTAAAGCTATCTCTTGGGAAGTACCACCTGGCTTTAAATGTTCCACTTTAACTTGTTGGCAATTCACACACTTGGAAAAAAAATTGGCTATATCACGTTTCATATTATTCCACCAATATATAGTTTTAAGATCATGGTACATCTTTGTAGAGCCTGGGTGGACAACGTACCTTGAGGTATGAGCCTCGTCAAGAATCCTGTTCCGCAATCTATCCACATTTGGCACACATAGTCTACCCTGATATCTCAAAATCCCATCACCACCAATTTCAAAAGACATCACCTTCTGTTGACCCATATCTTTCTTGATTTGCATCAAAATGGGGTCATCAACCTGCTTCTCCTTCACTTCAGCACATAAGGATGATTTAGCTATTTCATGCACCACTACTCCCCCATCTTCGGAATCCAGAAGTCGCATCCCTAGGTTGGCCAGCCGGTGAATGTCCCTCACCATCTCCCTTTATCCTTCCTTAACATGGGAAAGACTACCCATAGATAGTCTACTGAGGGCATCCTCTACCATATTCGCCTTTCCCGGATGATAGTGCAGGCTCATGTCATAATCTTTCAAAAGCTTCAACCAACGCCTCTTCCTGAGATTCAATTCTTTCTGCGAGAAAACATACTGTAAACTTTTGTGGTCAGTGAAAATATCAACATGTACACCATAAATATAGTGGCGCCATCTCTTAAGCGCAAACACCACAACCGCCAACTCCAAGTCATGGGTGGGGTAGTTTCGCTCGTGCTTCTTCAACTGTATAGATGCATAAGCTACCACCTTACCATGCTGCATAAGTACATAACCAAGTACCACTGAGGACGCATCACAGTACACAACAAAACCCTTTGTACCTTCCGAAAGAGTCAAAACAGGAGCAGTAGCAACTTGTCTTTCAACTTCTCAAAACTATTCTCATAGGAGTCAGATCACACAAACTTCGCCTTTTTCTGTGTCAACTTAGTAAGTGGAGATGCTATGGATGAAAAAATCTCTATAAATCTTTTGTAGTACCCTGCCAAACCTAAGAATCTTCGAATGTCGGTTGGAGTCGTGGGTCTGGGCCATTTCTCACTGCCTCAACCTTTTGGGGATCAACTTTAATCCCCTTACTAGACATTATATGTCCCAAGAAAGCAATAGCATTAATCCATAATTCACATTTAGAAAATTTTGCATACAACTTATGATCTTTGAGAGTCTGAAGGATAATTCGGAGGTGGTTGGCATGGTCCTCCTTACTCGTAGAATAAATCAAAATGTCATCAATAAAAACTATGACAAACAGATCTAGAAACTGATGGAACAACCTATTCATTAGGTCTATGAAAGTTGCAGGGGCGTTAGTCAACCCAATGGACATGACTAAGAATTCATAGTGACCGTATCAGGTTCGGAAAGCTGTATTGGAAATGTCAGCCTCTCTAACCTTCAACTGATGATACCCTGAATGAAGGTCTATCTTTGAAAAACATCTAGCACCCTGAAGCTAGTCAAAAAAATCATCAATTCTAGGAAGGGGATATTTATTTTTAATGGTAACCTTATTTAACTGGCAATAGTCTATACACATATGAAGGGAACCATCTTTCTTACACACAAAGAGTACAGATACACCCCAGGGAGAAACACTAGGATGGATAAAGCCTTTATCAAGAAGATCTGCAAATTTCTCTTTCAACTCTTTAAGTTCGGCAGGAGCCATTTTGTATGGCAGAATAGAAATAGGACGGGTGTCTGGAAATAAGTCAATACCAAAATCTATCTCTCTATCAGGTGGTATCCCTGGGAGATCATCAGGAAAGACATCTGGAAACTCGCTAACCACAGGGACAGACTGAAGGGAAGAACTTTCAGTATTAGAATCTTTTACTCAAATCAGATGTTACAAACAACCCTTAGATAGAAGTTTGCAGGCTCTGAGGTAAGAAATGAATTTCCCTCTAGGTGCTAAAGAATGGCCCTCCCACTCTATCACTGGTTCATTCAGAAAAGAGAAAGTAACCCTTCGAGTCCTACAATCTAACTTGTCATTGCACGAATGGAGCCAATACATCCCTAAAATAGCATCAAAGTCAATCATGTAAAGCTCTATAAGGTTTGCCATAGTATCACGACCACAAATAGACATAACATAATTTTTATATATCCTTCTAGCTACAATAGACTCACCTACAAGAATGGAAATAGAGAAAGGTTCTGTAATAACTTTGGGCTCAAACCCAAAACCAACTGCCATATATGGGGTCACATAATATAAGATAGACCTGGGATCAAGTAACACATACACATCATGGGAAAAGATTCGTAATGTACCCGTGACTATATCTGGTAAGACCTCTGTCTCCTGACGATTGGACAAGGCATACAATCGGTTGCGACCTCTCCCGGTAGCTGAAATAGTGCCTTTGAAAGGTGGTGGTGGCGCTGAGGAATGTGATTGAGACTTAGCACCTCCTACACTCCCTCTAATAGATGGACAGTATCTCTAAAAGTGACCTGGCTAGCCGCACGTATAACATACTAGCTTTCCAAACTGACACTTCCCTGGATGGTACTTAGCACACATGTCACATCGAGGGTATGACCTCGCAGGCTGTGCCACACTCCCTTGCTACTGTGAACCCTGCACTCTCGGCCCATGGCTAGACTGGAAATTTTGAAATTGTTGATTAATCGGAGGTCTAGGTGCGGGAGCACTGGCTACAGGCTGAGCATTATTCCAGAACTTTTTCTTTGGCCACCTGTCACCCCGATTACCATCTTGATGCTGACTATAGTTCTGGTCCGCTGGTCTGGCCCTCTTGGCCTGTCTATCCTTCTCCCTCGCTTTAGCAACCCCTCTTTTTCCGATCCTCAACCTGTTGTATGTGGACTGACAGTCTAGAGATGTCCATATCCCTATTCAACATCGCTCATTTCCACTCCAACACCAAGTCATCTAAAAGATTGACCGCAAACTTTCTCATACGGGCCCTCATATTTCCCTCCAATTCCAGAGCATAACGGGCTAACAGATTGAATTTCAGGGTATACTCCTTAACGTTCATCTTCCCTTGCTTTAAGTTTATGAACTCTTCAGCCTTGGACTCCCTCAACTCCTAGGGAAAGAATTGGTCCAGAAAGGCTTCCACAAAATCGTCCCACACAGAAGGCTCAACATTCTCACCCTTCAAATCTTTCCACTCATTGTACCGCTGATTCGTTACCTCTTTCGGTTGATAAGCCATTAGTTCAACCCCTTCCACTTCATCCACACGTGTCACCCTAAAGATCTTCTCCATCTCGTCCACAAACTCTTGTGGATCCTCTTCTACCTTTGTACCCATAAACTTAGGCGGGTTTAGCCTCATAAACTGACCCACCCTAGTAGTCTCAGATACACCAGAAGTAGACCCAACATCCTCTGACCGTCGGGCCTGTGAAGCCACCAACTGTGCAAGCATGTGCATCGACTATCTAAACTCAACATTTGGAATCTCTCTCTGGGGAAGTTGGGTGTGGTTAGTCCCAGACCGGGGAGCTCTAGGTGCCCTAGGTGGGCTGGTCTAGAGAGGAGGGACTCCTGGAGTAGCAACAAATTTGGGAGTGTGAGCCCTGTTACGTGTCCTCATCCCATGGGTGGGATGGACATCATCAGTCTGGGCATTCTGATCATTAGAGCGACGAGGAGGCATGATTGCTTTTCTGAAATACAAGAGATCAATGATTAGGGGACATTTTAGACTCCACAGCATGAACTAAATCACAAAGAAAGGAAACATTCCTAAATGCCTAGTAGCTCCCTGCTTATAAGTGTGGAACGCTACACACCCATAAACAAGACTCTACCCAACGCGATTTTGCTGACACCCTGGGATCATGAACCGTGGTCTGATACCAAGTTTGTCACGACCCGAGCCGGGGCCCTAGCCGTGACTAGCATCCCGAACTACGAAGGCCCGGATGCTCTTCTCTGTCTGGTAATCATGCATAACATTCATGCAATAAAGAAAAGTTGTGGAAAAATAAATCATGATGGAACCATAGTCATACTCTGAGTCCAATTTGACAATAAATAAAGAAATCCAACAACATCTACGTAAAATCTAAATCAGTCTGCGAAATCTCTACTACATATGAAAATAACAACTGTTTGAAATTGGGACAAGGCCCCCAGTGGACCAAAACCATAGTAACCAATAAATGACTGAAATAAAATAGGCCTTCTGGAATATGAAAGGCTCACCAACTGCACATTTCTCTTCTTATCTGAAATACTCTACGGCTTAGCAAGACCTCTAGACTGAGACTCGGACCTTGAAATATAGGGGGTCAATACAATGGTACTGGTACGCAGAGCAACCCAAAATAATGAATTTGTACATAATTAACATAGGTTAGAGCAAGTCATAAAACAATGTTCATGAAGCAGTTTAAAATACATGGGCAAGTCATAAAAGATCTTAAAAAAATCTTGTCAATGCAATTCCATTCTTTGTATTACTTCTGAACTAGGTGGTACACCTTACATTTCTGAAAGTATCCCACGGGCTATATGGGATCCGGCCTTAACTCGACGGCCAACCCCCCCAACTCGAGTTTGCCGCAAGAGTTGGAAATTCTGATTCTGATGCTGATACGCCCAAGGGCACTAGGCCAGCGTATAATAATATACCCGTATCGGCGAAATACAGTTTCGAGCAATGAATCGAGTGACCCATGCCTACTTCGGGTAACCACCTAATTCTCTTAGTGCCCATTTTTTATCCTGTTCTATGCATGCATCTTTCTGAACTCAAGATTTGAAATCTGAAGTAAAATATGTGTTCTGTTGTGAGTTTTACCATGGCCTTATCTGGTTTGGTATCATCATGCCAAATACTTGCAAGTCATAATTCTGAGCCATAAAAATATCATTTACAGTTTTCTCTTTCAACTCATAAAGTTTGGACCACTGTACTTCAAAACCATTCAATAAGATTCATACTTCAAAGCACTTGTCAAATTATGTAAAAGATCACTCTTTTCAATCATTTCAACAAAACATGCGGTGGTCATGCATTTTACGCAAACCATGCAAATATATTCAACATTTATCAACATGTAAAACTCCCTCTTATCAATTTATAAAACAATCTTAGATCATCTAACAATAGTCAAGAACACTTATACCCTGCTTCTAAATAACATTCTTCAACTCATAACATTCTAAAATCAAGGGGTGTTGTAACATGCGAGGGAGCGTAAGTAGTGATGCTCTCAATTCAAATATCAACTTTAAACACATACATACATATATACAAGATTTCAAATCAATTTGGGGGAAGACCTAAAGACCAAAACAATAATGTTACTAAAAGATTCATAATGCAAATCTCAATGTAAATTCCAAAACCCCCTTTTTGATTTCATAATTTCTCAATGCTAAAAGTTGTTGAAACAATTTCTTATGCCCAAATAGTTTTAGGTAAACCCCACATACCTTATATCCCTTATGAGGAAGAGTAGAATTCGAATCACCCTTTAGTTCTAGGAATTCTTGACTTTAATGGTGATTTCTTGATCTTAGAGGAAGAGGCTAGGGTTTCCAATTGAGATGATGAGAGAAATTTTATGAGAAACCTGATGTATTTTGCTCCAAAAACATTTTAATTTCGTGTTTAGGCATATTGGGGTGAAGAAAAATGACCCAATTGCCCTTAAAAACGTTACAGAAATTGCAGGCTGAAAGGGGAGCGTGCGTTGTATGCTCCATCGCACGCTACCCATCAGTGGACTGGAGCGTGCGTCGTATGCAAATCACACGATGCTACTATTTTGGGCTACCAAACATGCCTTACGCTCGTTCAAAAAATTCAAAACTTACTCGGGATGTACCCTTGACACCCCCGATCATGAATCAACTCAGAAATCGTCATTCTAAGGCCGGGAAGATCGAAAATAAAATCATCAATGATTTGGAGCTCAAAAGTAACTAAGTCCCGTTTTACACTTAGAATATTTTCAAGTTGCTAGCCCCGCAAACATGCTTCTAGGTGACATCAAGTCGAGAAAAACTACGGGGTGTTAAATATGTCCAAGCTTATTACAATAACTACACTTAGGTCGAGAATAGCATACATCACGAGTATGCCCAAGCCTTTTACAATAACTACACCTAGGTCAATATCTTCCAAATCGACCTCCCCCTCATCGATTCTTCATAGACTGTGATGTTAGATTTTATGTTCTCCTCATTAATGGTTCAGATTTAATCATAGGATTAAATTGAGCAAAAAAAAGTCAGTCACCAAAAAAAATTGCAAAATTTAATTCAATTGTCGGAATCAAGAAATAGCTATCGGTACAGCCTTGGAATGAAGGGGCGACTTGACTGAAAAGTAAGTCTGGCCGGAATATACTGTACGCACCGGCGCTTGAAGCGTGTGAGGCGCAAATCTCAAACTTCTGGTGGTGCATGGCGGTGCGTGGATCGCCGGAGATGAGATTCGATCACTAGGGTTTTCTCGCCTGGGTGTTTCACACCTCATGGTGGTGTTGGTTTTCGTACACAACACTTATAAAATAGACGAGGGGTCAATTTAGACTTGACAGTCACCAGAAATTGAGATATGGGGCTGTCTTATTGATTTTTCTTCCCAGTAAGTTTCTCACTAAACCTGCTCTGATACCAAGTGAGAAATATAAGAGAAAATATTATTGAATTGTATATCTAAATTATTACATTGAGATCCTATTTATAGACACTACATTACTACCCTTTTTCAAGTAGGATTTCATATACTATTTCTATTCCTACTCATATTCTAACAAAAACATTAGAACCAGAAAGCAGGAATAGTACAAACAAGGAGCAGTTATCGGCAGAAAAAACTTAACGACATCTGACAGTAAATACATCACAGCAAACTCGACCGGTTAAATATAGCTCGAAACACTGTCTCTCTGGTGCAGCATGTTCCTTCCTTTGATTTTTTTTTAGATCTCTGAATGAAGCCACAATAAGTTAAGATCAGTACATAGTAGAGAACAAATAATCAAATATAATACTACCGACAACTGAGAAATGTGAAAGTTAATTGGCATATCACCTGAAAATGTCCGTAGGTAAAACCACTCTAGGACTCCTTTTTTTACTTTGACGTTGGTGGTTTGAATAGAGGGAGGCAACTTCTGGTGTTCGATTCAATTGATCACCTCGTGCTCCTTCAGGTGTTCCCACATACTCTGCGGCTCGCCCAACGATCCAAATTTTGGCAAGTTTCTCAACACTAACTTCTGAACTCTTGGAGTTTCTGAGTTGACATGTGTTGCCTTAGTTGGACTGCGTTGCACTAACAACTGTACCAGCTCAGGACAAAAGGTAATTGAAATGTCTTCCAACTGCTTGGGTACAGAAAAATCTCTACCAACAGTAAAAAGACATGTTAAACTTGCACAGAAGTGTATTTCTAGGTGACGTAATTTAGACAATCTTAGACCCAGAAGTTTACTGAAATCAGAAACACTTTTCAAATTATCTACAGAAACGAGGCTGATAAGTTCCAGATTTGGCAGAGGGTCAAACTGTGGACTTCCTCTTGGATGTCCAAAATCACAAGAACATCTCTCTATGCATAGTGATTTTAATCCATCAAATCTGTTGTACGCAATCAACTTCCTCAGACCCATGCATTTGTGCAAGTACAAATCTGACGCAAACTGCAACATGCCTGAAAGCTCTCTATTACTGAAAATTTCACACTTGGACACGCTTATCATCCTTCTTGACTTGTTGAGTTGTACACGCGTTGGAGTATTCCCAACTTCAATGTGAAATCTTTTCAATCTAGACATCCAGGTGTGGTCTCTGTTGAAAATCGATGAGCTATCCACTCTAATAAAAAGAGAAGTCAGATTGTGTAGAGATGATATCTCATCAAAAGAAGTTGCTCCAATAAGACTTAATGGCCTCAGATTTGTCATTCTCTATCCAGCATGTCTAACATTTCAATGCTAGGCAATTTGAGGAAAAATCCTTTACTGATGTTCTTCAATTCAGCAACGGGCAGATTTAATACCTTCAGAGTTGTCAACTTGTCCATTCCGTAAGGCAGACAACATAACCTCGTACTATCACAATCAAGCAATTGCAAATTGCAAAGTTTACCAATAGGTGGTAACTCTGTCAACATGTGGCAATTTTGTAGTATTAGAGCACGCAGTTGACGTAAACTATTGATGGAAGAAGGCAACGCTCTAATACCAGCTCCACTCAGATTCAAAACTCTTAGAGCTGGAAATGCCAAAAGGAATTCATGGGGAATTTTCTCGAGGGGTTCATTGTCTTGCAAAAGTAAAGATGTTGTCTCTGGGCATTTCATGAAGCAATCCGGTAGACACTCAATTTCGTTACTTACGAAAGATATTCTCCTGACAGAAGACGATACTTTAATATGTGATATCTCAGCCAACCCAACTCCAGCTTGAATAAAATAATTGTGTTCATTCCAGGAGGAATTAGCTTTCGATATAGCAAAATCACGAACCACATCATGCATCTTCAGATAATCCTTCTTATGGGGTTCTAGTATGCAGGCATCTTTTAGTCTCTCAACCATTTCGATTCCCTTGTTGTAGGCTTCGTCATATGTGTCATGTTCACCAAGGAACCCCTCGACCCACCAGCAATGTATGAGATCATCTATTTGAACAGCCACCGGATATAAGGAGCAATAAAAGAAACAACTTTGAATATCCAGAGATTCTAAAGAATCGTAACTCCACTTGATGACATTGTAAACCTTATTTAGTACATTTTGGTTATAAGGTTCAGACCTTCTAAGTGAATCCAAAGCATTTTCCCAGAGCTCGACCCTTGTATTCCCTCTCATAGATGTTGCAATAACAGTGATTGCTAAAGGTAAACCACCACACTGGCTTGCAATAGCCCTTGCCAATGGTTGAATATGCTCCAAATTGGCACAATCTCCGGCATTTTTGACAAACAATTCCCAAGATTCATCCTCATTCAATGTGGTAACCTTCATTTCGACGTTTGTTCTCATTTGCCTACAAACCTCCAAAGAGCGAGTAGTAATAAGAACCTTACTTCTTGCGGGAACTACAGGTTGGGGCACACCTACATCATCCAAATTTATACCTTTCCAAACATCATCTAGTATGAGAAGGAAACTCTTTTCTTCCTGGAGCCTTTGATAGATTTTGCTGGAAATGCTTTCTACACTTGCCACGTTATCTACCTGTAGGTTTAGTCTACTGGCAATTTGTGCTTAGATCTTTCTTATGTCTATTGGCGGTTTGGGCACTGTAACCCATACCACAACACCAAAAGACAGTTTGGAACTTGACACATTCTTTAGGAGCTCATTGTTCAGATTCTTTACCAATGTAGTTTTCCCAACTCCTCCGGTACCCCACACACCGATGATGCTTACCTGAAAGGATTCAAGTGAAAGATGCATCAATGGTCACATAGAAGAAATGTAGAAAACTAGAGAAACAAAGACGTAGGAGGCTTTGATCATTTAGTCATAATTTCTTGATCCCACAACAGCAACAAGCCCAGTGTATTCCCACATAGTGGGGTCTGGGGAGGGTAAAATGTACGTAAAATGTACGCAGTCCATACAACTACCTCCGAAGAAGTAGAGAGGCTGTTTACAATAGACACCCGGCTCAAGACAAAGGGCAGTATGCAAAGTCGTAATAAAACATGAAACAAGATGGAATAACAGAAATAAGACACCCACAAAGTAATACTATACACTAACAAACCAAAGGCACCGACCACACTCAAACCCTCCTAACTAGAAGCTCCAACCTATGGACACATCCCTAAGACTGCTAACCCGGCTACACCAAAGCTCTCCTAACTACTGGTTTGGAGGAGGGTGATTGTTCCTGGTATTCCATCCATTCGAGAGTAGCTAAGATTTATCGTGACTTAAGACAACAATACTAGTGGAGTGGCATGAGGAAGGATGTAGTTGATTTTATATATTGCTGCCTTTGTTTCCAGCAGGTGAAGGCCGAGCATTTGAGACCTGGTGAATTGCTTTAGAGAAGGTCCAATCACCTCTTTCCCATAATTCTTTGGCCTACTTCTATCCCGCCTGAAACCATCCAAAGATAATCTCTTACACCTACGAACTGGGGCATCTGTGCCCCTCCTCATCACATGCCCAAACCACCCCAGCCACACTTCTCACATTTTGTCCTCTACCGAAGCCACTTCTACCTTCTCCCGGATAGTCTCATTACTAACCCCATCTCCCCTAGTATGTCAACACATCCAATGCTATATCCTCATTTCCGTCACCTTCAACTTTTGAATGTGGGAGTTCTTGACTGGCCAATACTCCACTCCATACAGCATGGTCAGACGGACTGTCACTCTGTAGAATTTTCCTTTAAGTTTGGGAGGCACCTTCTTATCACATAACACTCCTGAGGCGAGCCTCCACTTCATCCATCCTGCCCCAATACGGTGAGATACATCCTCGTCAATCTCTCCATTTCCCTAAATCATTGACCCAAGATACTTAATGTTGGGTTTTTTTAAAAAAAAATGGGGCAGCGAAAAGGGGTTAAAATAACTCTCTTTGGATTGAAATGGCTTTCAAGCTTTCAATAAGCTTTCAATGGCTTTCAATAATTTTCTTAAGCTTAGGAGGGCTTTAAATAGCCAAATTACAATAACAAACTGCATGATTTAAAATTCAAAAATGCCTAAACTATCTCAACAACTGAACAACCTCATTTTAAAATTCAAAATTCAAATTCATCCTAAATCAAATAACTTATTTTCCTAAAAATTACTGCAGTAACTAAATGCAAAACTCAACACTCCTCCTTTGCTTTAGTTGGTGCAATTTTAAAAAACTACTCCTCCTCAATTTTTGCTTTGGCAGTGAATTTTTTTCAAAAGATTTTTTGAACTTGAACTTTTTCTTTTTGATATTGATCTTTCTCTTCTTTCTATTTCTTCTTTTGATTGTTTGTTGGAAAACCATCAACAATCTTGTCTTGTTTGAAGGTATTTTCATAGGATTTGCAGAATATTGTAAGGATTTTTCACTCATCAAAACATAAGGATGGATTTCAAGATATAATTTCTTCACAGACCAAAATTGATAGTTTTGTCGGTGAAAATTTTTGGGCCATTCAGAGAGAGACTGCTGCTTGACATCTTTTTGGTTGAAAATAAGTACGGGTTGAAAATGGCAGCCCTGACGGGTTAAAAAAGGTGGCCCTTACGGGTTAAAAATGATATGGTAGCACTTTGGAAGGATTCACAGATCCCGTAAGATCAATGAAGCTCTTGATACCACTGTTGGTTTTTTTTTAAAAAAAAAAAGATGGGGTAGCGAAAAGGGGTTAAAATAACTCTCTTTGGGTTGAAATGACTTTTAAGCTTTCAATAAGGTTTCAATGGCTTTCAATAATTTTCTTAAGCTTAGGAGGGCTTTAAATAGCCAAATTACAATAACAAACTGCATGATTTAAAATTCAAAAAAGCCTAAACTATCTCAACAACTGAACAACCTAATTTTAAAATTCAAAATTCAAATTCATCCTAAATCAAATAACTTATTTTCCTAAAAACTACTGCAGTGACTAAATACAAAACTCAACACTTCATCCTCAAGTCATTAAACTTGCATTCCATGTACTCCGCCTTAGTCCTACTCAACCTGAACCCTTTAGACTCAAGGGTTTGCCTTCAAAACTCCAATTTATCATCCCCACCTCCCACCCCGCGTCTCATCAATCAAAAATAAATCATCCTTAAATAGCATACACCAACGCATCTCTCCTTGAATACGCCGTGTCAACACATCCATCACCAAGACAAATAAAAACGGGCTAAGAGTCAATCCATGGTGCAACTCTTTCAAGACAAAGAAATGCTATGAATCTCCTCCCTCCGTTCTCACCCGAGTCTTCTCTTCATCATAAATGTCCTTAATCGATCTGATGTACGCCACTGGAACTCCTCTCACCTCCAAGCATCTCCAATGAGCCTCCCTAGGGACTTTGTCGTACACCTTCTCCACGTCGATGAACACCATGTGTAAGTCCCTCTTCCTCTCCCTATACTGCTCCACCAGTCTTCGCACCAGATCAATTGCCTCGCGACAGGGCATAAATCCAAACTGATTTTGTTAAATTAATTGTAACGCCTCGTAAGTTTATAGGCTCACAATTTCGGAAAATAACGGGCTTAAAAGCATAAATAAGATGTCTTTAGGGATATCAGTATATGTTATCAATCTGTGAAAGAGTGTGTATTTTAACTTTAAAAGTCTCTTATTCTTGTCTGAAACATGTAAAGATTTGATGCTTATGTTTTATAAATTACGAATGTTATATTATAACCTTTTATGAAATCTTGGACCTTTAACTTAAGCCTTCTTAAATGGTAACTACAAAATGAGTTACGAGTGGCTTGACTAAAAAACAGGTCGAGACATTAATCTCCATTTAGCTAACCTCCTTAAGAAACGCAATAGTAACACCATATTTGCAATAGAAAAAAAATAACAACTATCAAATTATAAAATATTTAGAATTAAATCTTGGATTAGTTTTTAACAACTATCACATCATAAAATATTTAGAATTAAATCTTGGATTAGTTTCAACATTACCTTATCATCTTCCAATAGTCGTAGGAGTTCGTTGAGATTCCTTGTTGCTGCAGATTGGCCTTCTATTGATGTTCCGGGTATGAACTCAACTTTTTTCATCTGGTAATTTTCTACCTCCAAATTGGATCCAAAGTTTTCTCCGACCTCTATAAGCCTGCATAATTGATCTCGGATGTTCTGTGATTGAGTGGAGATTTCTGAGCGAAGGCTGAATTTTGGACAACATTTATTTGACAGCTCGTTAATATCTTCGATCCATTTGATAACATCTGGTTTTGGCTTATAGCCTTCTCCTTCGACTTTTTCCACCTTCTCTTTGATATCATCTCGAAACTGTGCTAGCTTCTCCATTTCCTCCTTGAGATTTTCAATATTTGTCGAGAATCGGACAATATTTTCAATCTTACGATAGATGCTTTTAGATACAAACTTTCCCACTTCAACAACAATGCCACCTACAGCATTAGGAAGTATATCCATTGAACAATTCTTAAGATAAAGAAAAAACAACTGTTTCTGATTAGAATGCTATGATGCTCTCAAAGATGATCAATTAAACTGATTGATTCTTCTTTATTTATAGCACAACTTTGAAAGAAGACAAAAAGAAAAAGTGAAAAAAGAATGTGAATAGAATAAGTAAAACTGAAGGCAAGTACAATTTCTTTAATTGACAAAGCAAACATATAGGAAGGGAAAGAAGTAATACTTTATTCTTTAGACAAGAATGGAGTAATGACTTTTCCCATTTTATAGTATTATATATGCCTCCCCTTGTGAAACATGATTGTATTTTTGTTCTTCTGAAGTAACAAAAGTTGTATCATTCAATAAGATTAGCTCTGGGCTTGTTACCATAGTCTTAAGTCCCTATTCTAAACAGACCTAAAACTTTCTCTTTTTCTTGTTCCAATTACAGAAAAGCAAAAGGAAAAGGCGGGAAGACGATATTGGTGCAATGGGTTGAAAATTATGCCTTTTATGCACCGGACTCCGTGCCTAGCAACAAATATTATGTATGATTCAAATTACTAGAAATGAAGAATGCTTTATACAGCTAATTAAAGATAAAGACCAAAAAGACATAGAGAGTCCCTACCAAACTTTAGTATACCTCAACTGATCTTAATGTTTATTACTGTTTGGATTTGGTCTATTTTTGAAGACAAATGTAAAATGTTCTTGTCTCGAAAGACTTTCCCTCCCTTGAAATTCATGTAGCCCTAACAAAAAATAGGGGACAACGGAGAAAAAGATCTATATTAATGATACCAATTAGCAGGGGATATGTTGTAGTCATGTGAGTGAGCTTACTTTTGATAATGTGTATGATCTTATTTTATGGATGCATTAATTTTCTTTCTTTTGTTTACGTATACATAGTTCGAGTCAAAGATAATGGTTCAGTTTGTTGGTTTTTTTAAAAATAGATGGGGCAGCGAAAAGATGTTTAAAATGACTCTCAATGGATTGAATAACTTTCAATAGTTTTCAATAGTATTCAATGATATGATTTTATTGAACATCAAGGGGCTTTAAATAGCCACCTTACAATAGAAAAATCAGCAACATTCAAAATTTAAACTAACTAAAATGTCTCAACAAATCAAACAACCTAACTTAAATTCAAAATTCAAATTCATCCTAAATTAACTAACTTATTTTTCTAAAAACTAGAGCAGTAACTTAAAGTAATTTTCAACACAGTTGAGCCCCGGATTTGCTTTTGCGTCTAACCCCTAACTAGTTCAGATCATAGAATTATTTGTTGAGTTCATTTTTGGCCAGTTTCTTCACTTCCTGGTTGTACTGTTTTCATAGAAGTGATACACACAATATCATGTTCATGTGCAGATCTACAAGCTACTCCAAGATGAACACCAGGAAATGACATGGTGGAAGTTGGTGACCATGAACAAGGGACTACCAAAACGGATATTTATCTTGAGATTAGCTCTTTATGGCAGGCTGGCCACATGTGACAGACTCGAAAAATGGGGCATCACCACTGATCCTTTGTGCTCTCTTTGTTCGAATGAAGATTAAACTATTCAACTGTAACACCCAGAACTTTCGGGCTAAAAAAAAAATGGACTGCTCTTCATATGTACCTAGACCTGAATCTAGAAATGTATTGTATCGAGGTGTAAAGGTCATGTTTTAAGTGTGGGAGGTATATTGGATAAAGGCATAAGAAATGTCAAAACAAATTTGAGTTGAAAGGTCCATTAATGATTAAGTTTTCGTATAGGTTCATACAAGGATCAACTTTAAACAATCATTTCTCCTAGAATATTTAGAGTTACGAGACCCATTACCTATCATATAAAGCTCTTTGAGTCTTCTTTCCAACGCCACCAACAGCTAGTCAATCCGAGTCCTGAGTAAAAAGTTGTGTGTTTTACTACGACAGTCAGAACAGCCCTATACCAAACGGAATTTTCTATTTTTTTTTCTTTTCGTTTCACAATCTTGGAGGGGTGATTTCTTCTTCTCACAGTCAGAACAGCCCTATGTTTGTTTATTTTTTTTTCTTCTTCTCCTCCCCTGCATCTCCGGCGTACAATCAATTGGCTTGATTTTGACAAATGTTTTCAGATGAACATCTTTCCATGCCGCCTCCAATAAGTTTTTCTTTTTTCTTCTCTCAACGCCTTTAGCTTATAATTGTATTATACTTATTCATATCAACTTGTCATATGAAGGTTACTGTCATATGAAAATTTTGAATGTACAACTTAAGAATGATTTAAAATGTTTGAACACCGAGGCAATACCAGTTTATTACAAATAAACAAGATGATCGCACAACGCAAATGAAACAAGAAATTACTCGGTGTACAATCAAGCAATCCAAAAATCCGAACCAGAAAGAAAGGATAGTACAAACAAGGAATTGTTATTGGCAGACAAAACTTAGACATTTGACAGGAAAATACATCACAGCAAACTGCACCAATTAGCTTTAGCTCAAAACTTTATGTCCCCTGAATGAGACAACAAAAAGAGAAGCTCAATACACTTGTAAAAGCATATGTTTTCACAGGGAGGTAAATGACTTAATTATAATAATGTAATTAATAAAGTAGAATGTTTGTAATATGTATGAACAAACTATGTTAAAGTTGCAATAAGGAGATTACATTGCACATCACCTGAGATGCAGCAGAAACAACGTTAACTTTGATCCTTCTGTCATCAGGTTTACATTTCTTTGTAACAACGCTCTAAATTTGACTTGAAGTTGTCATCATCCCATTCCAGTTGGCTCCACCATTCTGATTTTCCTTCTATTATTTTGATGTTTTTGGAGGTTTGAATAGAGAGAGGCAACTTCCTTAATCCATCACAAGCGGTCACCTTGAGTTCCTCCAAGTGTTCCCACATTCTCTGTGGCTCCCCCAACATTCCTAGTTCTGGTAAGAGATACAACTTTAACTTCCGAACCCTTGGAATTTCTGTGTTGACAAGTGTTGCCTGATCACTTGAGTTGCATTGCACATACAACTCTACCAGCTGAAGGCAAACGTTAATTGTAATTTCTTCCAAGTTCTTGGGAACAGAACAAACTCCACCATCGTTGAAAAGACATGTTAAACTTGCACATTGAGAGATAACCAGTTGGCGTAATTTAGAAAATCTTAGACCCAAATATTGACCGAAAGCAGAAATACTCTTTAAATTATATACTAAACGGAGATGGAGATATTCCAGATTTGGCAAAGGGTCAAATTGTCCACTTCCTCCTTCCTCTGGTTCGAAAGAACAAGAACAGCCCATTATTTTTAGTGATTTTAATCCATTAAAAGTGTCGTATGCAATCAACTTACTGAGACCCATGCATTCTTTCAAGTACAAATCTGAAGCAAACTGCAACATGCCTGAGAGTTCTCCGTTACTGAAAATTTCACACTTGTGGACATTTATCACCCTCATTGACTTGTTGTATGGCACATAAATTGAAGTTTCCCCAACATGAATGTGAAATCCTTTCAATCTAGTCATCCAGGCATAATCTCTATTGAAACATGATGAGCTATCCACTGTAATAAAAAGATAAGTCAGATTGTGTAGAGATGATATCTCATCAAAAGAGGTCGCTCCAAGACATCTACAAAACATATTTAACATTTCAATGCTAGGAAATTTGAGGAAAAATCCCTTGCTGATGCTCTTCAAATCAGGAACAAGCATTTTTAATAGCCTCAGATTTGTCAAATTGTCCATTCCTTGAGGCAGACAACGTAACACTGTATGATCACAATCGAGCACTTGCAAATTGTGAAGATTAGCAACAGGTGGTAACTCTTTTAACTCAGAGCTACGCTGTAGTATTAGAGCACGTAGTTGACATAAACTATTGATGGAAGAAGGCAGTTCTCTTACACCAGTTTGACTCAGATTCAGAACTCTTAGAGCTGGAAATGCCAAAAAGAATTCGTGGGGTATTTTCTCAAGGGGTTCATTGCCTTGAAAAAGTAAAGACGTTGTCTTTGGACATTTCGTGAAGCAATCAGGTAGACATTCAATTTCATTGCTTACGAAAGATATTCTATTGACAGAAGTTGATATTGTAATACGTGATATCTCAGTCAACCCAATTCCAGCTTGAAAAACAGAAGTGTGTTCATCCCCAGAGGTACTAGGTATCCATCTAGCAACATCACAAACCACGTCATGCATCTTCACACAATCTACAACCTGCCTCCGCAAAATCACCATCTTATTGGCTTCTAGCAAGAAGGCATCTTTTAGACTCTAAATCAACGTGATTCCCCAGGTGTAGGCTTGTTCATACGTGTCGTGTTCACTGAGGATCCCCTCAGCCCACCAGCAATGTATGAGATCATCTATCGGAATAGCTGCTGAATATCTCGAGATTCTAAAGAATCATAACTCCACTTGATGACACTGTAAACCTTATCTTTTACATTTTTGTTATAAGGTTCAGACCTTCCAAGTGAATCCAAAGCATCTTTCCAGAGCTCGACCCTTGTCTTCCCTCTCATAGATGATCCAATAACAGTGATGGCTAAAGGTAAACCATCACACTCTTTTGCAATTTCCTTTGCCAATGGATTGATTTGCTCCTGATAGACAATATCTCCCACATTTTTGGCAAACAGTTGCCAAGATTTATCCTCGTCCAATGTGTAAACCTTCATTTCGACATCTGTCCTCATTTGCTTACAAACATCCAAAAAACACAAAGTTATAATTGTCAATTTTCTTCTGAATGCCTCTCAATATTGAGAGTCTTGTCATTAAATAGAAAATATTCAATGATTACATCCCTAAAGATCCATTTTCCTATCCCTAAAGATCAGCCTTTCTATCCCTCTAAATCCGCTATTCTATCCCATCAAATCTGCTCTTACTAAAGTCACTATTATTCTCTTTAACTATTAAATCAAATCTATGTAATTACACCAATATACAACAATATATGATTACATTAATATACAATATTTACATCATGCTAACATCCCCCCTCAAATTGATGCTAGTAGATCAAGAAGCATCAATTTGCCGACGAGAAACTGATGTCGTTGTCGTGCCATTGATTTTGTAAATGCATCAGCTATTTGAAGATCACTGGACACGTGCGGAAGAGTAATGACACCTTTATCTACAGCTTCTCGTATATAATGACAGTCTACTTCGATGTGTTTGGTCCACTCATGATAAACCGGATTAGTATCAATCTGAATAGAACTTGTATTGTCAGCATGGAGAGGAGTAGGATTAGATTGAGGAAATCCAATCTCAGCAAGTAGTCCACGAAGCCACACAATCTCGGAGCAAGCAGTAGACATTGCTCGATATTCAGCCTCTGTTGAAGATTTTGACACGCGGTCTTGCTTCTTACTCTTCCAAGATATCAAAGACTCTCCAAGAAACATGCACCAATCAGTAACCGAACGACGAGTGTCAGAACATCCCGCCCAATCAGAATCACTAAAAGCATTAAGACAAATAGGCGAACCACTAGGAAAGAATAATCTATGATTAGATGTTCCTCAGAGGTATCATATGATGCAACGGACAGCTACCAAATGAAGATGACGGGGAGCTTGCATGAACTGACTAACTTGTTGAACTGCAAAAGAGATATCAGGCCTGGTAATAGTAAGGTAATTTAATCTCCCAACTAATTTCCAAAATATAGTTGGATCAGGAAGAAGATCGTCTTCCTCCCGGTGACACTTTACATTCAATTCTAATGGAGTATCCACAGAGGAGGAATCCTGAAGACCTGCCAAAGAAATCAAATCTTGGGTATATTTGTGTTGATTTAGAAACACACCGGATGAATCACGATGAACTTCCAAACCCATGAAATATGTAAGAGTACCAAGATCTTTCATATGAAAAGAATCCTTAAGTTGTTGTTGCAGGATAGTGATTAGTGAAGAATCAGTTCCTGTAATAATAATGTCATCGACATATACCAAAAGAAGAACACAACCTGTGGATGTTTTCCGAAGTAACAAAGATGAGTCATAGTTGCTCTTCTCAAAAGAGAATTGTAGCAAAGTAGACCGAAATTTGTCAAACCAAGCTCTGGGAGCTTGTTTTAATCCATACAGAGACCGCTTCAACTTGCATACATCTGATGTAGGTAATGAGAACAAACTTGGTGGAGGTTTCATATAAATATCCTCTTTGAGATCACCATGAAGAAAAGCATTCATGATATCCATTTGATGAAGCGTCCAGTCTTGTGAAGAAGCAATGGCAATAATAGTTCTCACTGTCGTCATTTTTGCTACCGGTGCAAAAGTCTCTTCATAGTTCACACCATACTCCTGCTTGTTACCAAGAACAACCAACCGAGCTTTGTACCGATCAAGAGTTCCATCAGAATGAAGTTTAATTGAATAAACCCATTTACATCCAATTGGATTGACATTTGAAGGACATGAAACAATATACCATGTGTCATTTTCTTTAAGAGCCAAAAGTTCTTCCTCCATTGCCTTCTGCCAACATTCATGCTTGGAAGCTTGTGAGTAACAAGTTGGAACAGAAATGGTAGATAAAGTAGATGAAAAGTCATACCAATTAGGAGGACGAGATATTCTCGTAGATCGCCGAGTGGGCTCAAGAGGAGCAGGCCTTAAAGAATTCTCAGATTCTAGTTGTGTAGCAGTTTCAGGTGGAGCATCAATATCAGGAGGGGGTAAAGTTGGCCGCCGACGTTCGTACACAAATCCAGGTTTGAACCTCGTAGAAGAAGATGACAAATCCTCAAAAGTACGAAGAAGAAGAGAAGCAGGAGATGACTCAACATGAGTTGGAAAAAAAATACCGATTCTCAAAGAAAACAACATTTCTAGAAACATGAAATTTATTAGAACATGGATCATAACAGATAAAATCTTTCTGTGAAGTACTATAACCCATAAAAACACATTTAGTAGACTGAGCGGAAAGTTTATTACGCTGAGAAGGAGGAAGATGCACAAAACAAATACAACCAAATGTATGAAAATTATCATAGCTTAGATTTTTGTGATAAAGACGAAAATATGGAGATTCAAGATTTAAGACTTTAGATGGTAGTCTATTAATTGAGTAAACAGCAGTAGACAAAGTTTCCACCCAATACTTAGATGGAACAGAAGACTCAATCAATAAAGTACGAGTGACATCTAAAAGATGACGATTTTTACGTTCAGCAACCCCATTTTGTTGTGGTGTATATGGACAAGAGCGTTGTGAGACAATTCCTTTTTCAAGAAAAATTTTTTTGAACTCATAAGACATATATTCTCCACCAGAATCAAATCTCAATAATTTTATGCAAGTAGAAAATTGAGTCTCAATATAGGCCAAAAATGTCTTGAATATGGAAATTACCTCAGCTTTGGAACGAAGAAAATATACCCACGTAAATCGACTATAATCATCTATAAATGTCACAAAGTACTTGAAATGAGCATGAGAAACAATTGGTGAAATACCCCAAACATCACTATGAATGACATCAAAACCCTTTGTAGCTCGACTACCAAAATTAGGAAAAGGAAGAATTTTACTCTTGCCTAATTTACAAGTGGAACAATCAAAGAAAGCAGTGGAAAATTGATTTTTGTTCTCCAATAAACCCGAATTGATAAATGAGATAACATAATAGAATTTGGATGTCCTAAGCGCTTATGCCATACCTCAGTCTTACTAGGTGTAGAAGTACAAGTAAATGATAGAACACGAGGAATGGAAAAGTGTATAGGAAACAGTCGTCCAACTTTAGGCCCCTTTGCAATTATCGTCCCCGACACCTGATCCTACACAAGACAACCATTACGAGAAAAAATCACATCACAATTGTTATCTACCAATTGTCCAACTGAAATAAGACTAGTGGAGAGCTTTGGTGACACAAAAACATTATTGAAAGTTTTAGTAATATCCCCAACCTTGGTAATGGGTAAATTACTACCATTGGCAACTTGAATTTGTGATGGACCATGATACTTACGAATATTTTTTAGCATACTAGATGAGTTGGTCATATGATTGGAAGCTCCAGAATCAACAAGCCAAAAATTAGATGCATGATCATTACTTTGTAGCCCTAAAGCTGAAAAGGCTGACATGATCATTTGTCTTACCATTTCAGGAGTAAGAACTTGTCCCGAAGATGAGTTCTCAGTAGTGAAACCATTTATCCCATCTTGAAAAGCATTAACCTTACGGTTTTAAGGGCGTGTGAGACACTCTATGATAATGTGTCCTTGTTGTTTGCAATAATTACAAAACTTCCTTCCACAATTGTTAGCAATATGACCATATCCCTTGCAACTGTAGCATTGAGTTCTAGTCATATCCCTACCCTTTCCTTTACCTTGGGCAGCAAATGCAACAACAATATCATCAACTTGCTTGAAAGCATTTTGTGTGACAAAATGCTGCTCTTCCCGAAGTAATTCCCTTAAACAAACATCCAAGGAGGGAGACGGGTCACGATTCATCAAGTGGGAGAGAACAGTCTCAAACTCAGAGCGTAACTTCATCAAAAATTGATCTCGCTTGCTTTGCTCATGAACTTGTTGAACTACAGAGAAAGATTCGGCCGGTATTTTAGCATAAACAATATCTGTAAATTCAGCCCATAAGTTCTGAAATCCAGAAAAATAATCCTGAACAGAAAGATCTTCTTGAGAGTAATTAGCAATTTCATACTCTAAGTGATAGTGTCGGGCACTATTATCTTGTTTGAAACCCTTTGTAAATAATCCCACATGGCTTTAGCTGTCTTGTAAGGCCTGAGATTAAGAACAATAAGAGGGTCAATTGACTCTAAAATCCATGTCATCACCCGAGCATCTTTAATCTTCCATTCACCTAACTTTGTAGGATCAGTAGGAGCAGAATCGGCTCCATCTATATGGCCCCATAGTTCTTTTCCAGTGACAAATAACTGAAACTGAAACTCCCATGACAAGAAATTCTTTCCAGTGAAACAAACACTGAATGATTCAAACTGATATGAAGTCATATTTATGAAAACTAGAAACATTGACTCAAAAAGAATAACCAAAATGACCAAGATCGAAATCCAAGGTGTTAATTGCCGAGGAACAATCAACAAAAACTAAAATTTTCCAAAAAGACTGAAAGAAACCACAAATGAACTCTATGAAACAAGAGAAGGCTCTGATACCATGTCAATTTTCTGCTGAATGCCTCTCAATATTGAAAGTCTTGTCATTAAATAGAAAATATTCAATGATCCCTAAAGATCCGTATTTCTATTCCTAAAGATCAGCTTTTCTATCCCTCTAAATCCGCTATTCTATCCCACCAAATCTGCTCTTACTAAAGTCACTATTATTCTCTTTAACTATTAAATCAAATCTATGTAATTACACCAATATACAACAATATATGATTACATTAATATACAATATTTACATCATGCTAACAATAATGACCTTGCTTCTCGCGGGATATTCAGGTTGGGGCACGCCTACATCATCCAAATTTATTGCTTCCCAAACGTCATCCAATATGAGAAGAAAACTCTTTTCTTTCTTGAGCCTTTCACAGATTTTGCTCGAAATTCTTTCTACACTTGCGTCGTTATCTACCTTCAGGTTTAATCTGCTGGCAATTTGTGCTTGAATCTTTCTTACGTCTATTGGCGGTTTGGGCACTGTAACCCATATCACAACGACGCCAAAAGACAGTTTGGAACTTGGCACATTCTTTAAGAGCTCATTGTTCAGATTCTTCACCAATGTAGTTTTTCCAACTCCTCCGGTGCCCCACACACCGACGATGCATACCTGAAAGGATTCAAAATCCAAATAACTTTACCCAGCAAAAGATGCACCAATGGACACACAAAAAAACATTTAGAAAATTAGTGAAATAAGAACATTGGAGGCTTTGATCACTACAATCTCTTGATCACAAGTTTGTTATATTCTTTGCATACGCATTGTGTTCTATTACAAAACAATGCATAACGAATGTCTTAAAATTGAATCGATTGACGTTTAGCAGTGTCCGGGGGAAGGGCCCCACCGCAAGGGTATATCGTACAGCCTCACCTTGCACTTCTGCCAGAGGCTGTTTCCAAGGCTTGAATCCATGACCTCATCATCACATGGCAGCAACTTTACCAGTTACTCCAAGGCTCCCAGACAATTTAGTGTGACAAATGTATTCAATGGTTATATTAGCTTCTTAGAATTCCACAAAATTTTCACCTCACCCCTTTTCAAATTTTCTAAAGTATTTTTACAAGAGATTTTAAGATACATCGTTTTTATTGGAAGGCATATGCCTCCACAAATTAAAAATACAAGACAAATAAAAAATTATGATCATTTAGATATTGGAGACTTGTGATAAAATAGTTGAACTAATTATGAATTTTTTCTTGTATTACTGTATATAAGAAGCGTGAATGTTTAGCAGCGTATAGGGTTGTGCTAACTGTTTCAGTTGCTATATCACTCATATTTAATTATTATAAGTCATTTAAGTATTATATTATTAATAATATTTAATAAAAGGATGGTTTTTAAAATGACTACTAAGGTCCTCAAAATTTCACTTATTATTATTTGAGGATTTTTTTCAGCTGTTTCCATCGATATTTTAATGTATCACTACTAATTAATTATTTGAAAATCACATAAAAGGAATTATAAATTAAAATAGTTGACATCTTGAAGCATCTAAAAAAATAATTTATCATATACTTTTAAAAAATACAATAATTCACAATGATTAACAACTTAAAAAATTGTAAAGATATAAATATTTTATTGACTCCAAAAATTATATCAGTATAATTTAAATTGAATAGAAAAAAAAAGTATTATAAATCTTAATAATTAAAAAATTAAAGTATTTTTAAAATATAATTGACTATTGATTATCTAAATTTTATTTATGTCATATAAATTAAGACTAAAAAATATATATATTGGGCCCGTGCTAGCATAAATGAGTCATTTCTGATAGTTCGATGGCATATTTGAGCATTTTTCCTAAAAAATATTATAAATTACAATAGTTAACAACTTAAAATATCTAAAAAAAATAATTTGTTATATATTTCAAAAAAAAATACTTAAAAAATATATTAATCATAACAATTAACAACTTAAAAAAAAATTAAAAATATGAATATTTGATTGACTCTCGAAATTTTATGGGTGTCATGTTAACAATTTAAAATATTCTTATACAAATTTCATTAATCTAATTATAATAATACTAGAAAATGATGGCCCAATATTACAGTTTTAAATGTATTTATCAGTATTTAGTTATTTTATCAAAAAAATTAAATTAATATTTTTAAAAAATATGATAGAAAATGATAATAGAAATAACATTTTAAAAATATATTTTTTATTTTTATAAAATCAAATGTTAGCTAGCTTACAACTTTTTAAAATTGTCCTAATTAAAATTAAAATATAATATGCTTCATTGTTTATTTTAACATCAGGTTAAACACATTTTCTTAAATTAAGTAACTAATTTTAATGTTTTTATTTTTCAATTTTATTTGAAAACTAAGAGGATTAATTGAAATTATAAGTTTCAGTATATTAACATCTTTTACAAAATCTTACGTGCAATATTTTCTTAAAATATGATATTTTACCTAATATATTATATAAATAAAAGTAAATAGTGTGTTTATATTAAGGAGATAAGAGATTGTTCTTATCCATGTAAATATATCAAATATTCATTTTCATAATAAAATAATATAATATACTAAAGATACGTTATTGATGGTTGAAAATTATCGATAAAAAATAGAGCACAAATTAAATTACTATAATATTGGTGGAGGTAAAAATTTTATTAAAGGGATTAAAAAAATATATGTTACTTAATGTTAGTTTAAGGTTATTTTACATGCAGGTTAATTTATTTGTTATATCGCACTCTCTTCATTCTTTTTTATTTTCTCTCTTTGGGTTAATTTATCTTTTAAATATCTATTTTTTCGAGTTGAATGCACATTAATTGTGATTACACCTACAATTCATAAGTGAATACAAAATATGTCCATTCGAAGCCTTATATGAATATTATGTTTATAGTTCTTTTTCATTTCTAGTAAAATATTTATAGACTAATTTAATGATATTTTTTATAAAATTATTTGATAATGAATAAAAAAATCTTTAAATAGGTTAACAACTTTAAATTTTAACCCACCAAGTTCATGCGTGATAGTATTTTTTTGGACAAAAACTAAAATATTAAAAAATTGAAGTATTGAAAATTTTGACGGTGTTAGAATTTTCACTTTGAAAGTTTAAAATATAACAAAATAAACATAAGAAGAAAAAAATTCAACATTTACCACATAAAAATAAAAAATAATTTTAGTTCTATACAAAAAGTCTAATATTTCGCGAAAGGAGATTGAGATTATAAATTTATATTTATTTAAAATATTACTTCATAAATAATGTGGTTAAATAAGTTGAAACTTGTAAGTAAAAATGTTGTTAGCCACATTAAGGATCCACTTAGAAAATATAGACAAATAACCTAAGAAAAAAGTGGCTAATGGAGTTCTTTATTGATAAGACTATTGAGTAATGATTGTACCATTTAAATATGAAATAATAAATATACCCTTGGTCGTCCTCCAATTCACTCTTCTATATAATAATAAATATAAATAGTACTAGATAATGAAGGGTCCGTTTGCAGGCTCAATATTATAATTTTAAATATATTTATAGTTATTTAATTATTTTTTTAAATGATTATTAGTATTTTTGAATAAACATAATGGAAAATGTAAGTAGACATCACACTATGTAATAAAAATATAACTTCTTATATTTATAAAATCAAATAATAGCCTATAACTTATTTAAGTTTTCATAATTAAAATTAAAATATCGTACATTCTAATGCTTTAACATTGTAATATCTATTTATTAACATTTTTTATAAAATCATACGAAGCAATAAAGAATACTAATCCATACATAAATTAATTTTAAATACATTTAAATTTATTTTATAGGTGTTTAACAAACGAAAATATGGGCTCATTGGATGAACATTTCAATGAATCAAAATGTTAAAGGATTGTCTTCATGTCTTGTCTTACATACGTTAAAAATAGGAGACCAATTTAATATAATAAACAAGAAATTTCTTTTAAAGTGATTTGTCTACCCGATGAGAAAACTTACTACCTCAAATAAAGAGAACCAAAAGAATCAACAAAAGTTAACATAATATATATTGTAATAATTTAACACGAGGTAGTTCATATTACATTTTAAATTAGTTGTTTAAAATAATTTTAACAGGTGATTAGTAAATAATTATATTTTCATAAATTATATGTATTGTAAATCTTTGTAATGATATGTATCATGTGAAGTTTTGGAATTATGAAGGAATCTCTTATTGTGTTTGATAAATAAACATCTATTCAATATTTATGAGTATTTTTTATTATTTTACTATAATATAGTAATAGTTACTTTATGAATGTGTGGCCACAATTAATTCACTTTTTTATATTTGAGTATTTACACACCCTCCTATAAACTATGTCTTCCTTGTTTCAATTTATATTATTTTGATTAAACATCAAATTTAAGATACCTTAAAAAATTTCGCAATGTTTTAAATTATCTTTAAAATAAATAAACTTTAAATAGAAGTGCATACCTTTGTGGACTTTTTGACAAATAAATGAAATTCAACGTGACTAATATATTGATACTCTTATAAAATACTAACCAAATAAAAAATGTCAATTCTTTTTAGAACTGATTAGAACTGGCAAACTTTTAACGGATGGAATAAATGAATCATTTCTGATAATTCGATGGCATATTTGAAACTTTTCCCTTTAAAACTGTAAAATCGACAATTCGCGTCCAAAGTTAAACAACCGTTTTACTAAACTTTAACGAAGGTGTAGATTGTGATTACCCTTAAATAAGCATGAACTAGAGAAAGAAGCTTGTTGTATTTTGGTTTTGATGATTTACAAACAAGAATTCAAGGGATCAGGTCCGCTGTGCTGATTTAACAATCGAAGGGAAACACGTACAGCTCTAATTTGTATTCCCTGTTTTGGCTAGTCGTGCTGCAGTGATGTAGCTGTCTCGCCGACACCTTAGTTGGGATCAATTATCGTTGGGATTTCACTAGGTATGTTGTTGTTGTTGGCAAATTTATAACACGAGATTGGTTCAGGTGCTGGTTATACTTACCTTACCAATCCTATCTCTTAGCTTTAAGATTTGAAGTTGATATACCCCTCGATAAACATGTGATGCATATATACCCTCAACTTTTAACATTGAAGTTGGGAATACTCCGATGCATTTACAACTCAACAAGTCAAGAAGGACGATAAGCGTCTCCAAGTGTGAAATCTTCAGTAATGGAGAGCTCTCAGGCATGTTGCAGTTTGCGTGGGTCTCAGGAAGTTGATTGCATACAACAGTTTTTATGGATTAAAATCACTACGTGTGGAGAGATGTTCTTGTGATTTTGGAATATTGGAAGAAGGAAGTGGACAGTTTGACCCTCTGCCAAATCTGGAACATCTCAGCCTCATTTCTGTAGATAATTTAAAGAGTGTTTCTGATTTCGGTCAACTTCTTGGTCTAAAATTTTCTAAATTACGCCAACTAGAAATACACTTTTGTTCTAGTAGGACATGTCTTTTAAATGTTGGTGAAGCTTTTTCTGTACCCAAGCACTTGGAGGACATTTCAATTACCTCTTCTCCTCAGCTAGTAGAGTTGTCAGTGCAATGTAGTTCAACTCAGGCAGCACATGTCACCTCAGAAGTTCCGAGAATCCGGAAGTTATATTTGAAAAACTTACCAAAATTACGAACGTTGGGGGAGCCACGGAGTATGTGGGAACACCTGGAGGAACATGAGGTTATCAATTGTGATCGAATCGAACACCTGAAGTTTGATGAATGGTGGAACTGACTGACAATTTCAGGTGATGAGCCATTTCTCAATGCTCTAATATTTGATCATTTTACAATATGGGTCCATCTTTTTTTTTCTTTTGTTGAAACGAGTTTAATAGCTTTAATGTTTTGGATTAAATGCATGCTCAAATTATTTTACAAGAAAGATGAACACATATGATGTGTTCGGTTTGATGGAAAGTGTTTTCTAGTAAAATAAGTGGTTTTCTTACTTATTTTCTCGTGTTTGGTATGTAAGCAAAAGAAACTGAAAATATTCTAAAAGCATTTGAATAATTTTCCCTACATCTACAAGGGAAGTAATTTTCCTCCATTTTAAGGAATTTGTTTTTCTAAAGAAAATATTTTCCAAAAAATTTTGACCAATCAAACATGTCGTAGCTTTATATATGACCGAATCACAAAAGATTTACAAGCTAATCAAGTGAAATTTTGATTCTTCAGAATCTCATGATAGCGAAATATTTTCAGAGGAAAGAAGCAAACTTGCGACCAAAAGTAGTTGTTTCTTGTATTGCGCCTTATATCCAGCGGCTATTACAACAGATGATCTCATAAACTGCTGGTGGGCCAAGGGGTTCCTCGGTGGACATGACTCGTATGACGAAGCCTACAACAAGGGAATCGAAATGGTTGAAAGTCTAAAAGATGCTTGCATGCTTGAAGCCCATAAGAAGGATTTTCTGAAGATGCATGATGTGGTTCGTGATTTTGCTATATCGAAAGCTACTACCTCTGGGAATGAACATGACTCTATTATTCAAGCTGGAGTTGAGTTGGCCGAGATATCGCATATCAAAGCATCATCTTCTGTCAGGAGAATATCTTTGGTAAGTAATGAAATTGAATGTTTACCTGATTGCTTCACGAAACGCCCAGAGACAACATCTCTACTTTTGCAATACAATGAACCCCTTGAGAAAATACCCCATGAATTCCTTTTGGCATTTCCAGCTCTAAGAGTTCTGAATTTGAGTGATACTGGTATTGGAGCACTTCCTTCTTCCATCAATAGTTTGTGTCAACTACGTGCTCTAGTACTACAAAGATGCCCCTGGTTGAAAGAGTTACCACCTATTGGTAAACTTTGCAATTTGCAATTGCTTGATTGTGATAATACGAGGTTATGTTGTCTGCCTCACAGAATGGACAAGTTGACAAATCTGAAGGTATTAAATCTGCCCATTGCTGAATTGAAGAACATGAGTAAAGGATTTTTCCTCAAATTGCCTAGCATTGAAATGTTAGACATGCTGGATAGAGAAATGACAACTCTCAGGCAATTAAATCTTATTGGAGCAACTTCTTTTGATGAGATACCATCTCTACACAATCTGACTTCTCTTTTTATTAGAGTGGATAGCTCATTGATTTTCAACCGAGACCACACCTGGATGTGTAGATTGAAAAGATTTCACATTGAAGTTGGGAATACTCCAACGCGTATACAACTCAACAAGTCAAGAACGATGATAAGCGTCTCCAAGTGTGAAATCTTCAGTAATCGAGAGCTCTCCGGCATGTTGCAGTTTGCTTCAGATTTGTACTTGCACGAATGCATGGGTCTCAGAAAGTTGATTGCGTACAACAGATTTGATGGATGAGAGATGTTCTTGAAGAGTGTTTCTGATTTCAGTAAACTTCTGGGTCTAAGATTTTATAAATTACGTCAACTAGAAATACACTTTTGTGCAAGTTTAACATGTCTTTTTACTGTTGGTAGAGATTTTTCTGTACCCAAGCAGTTGGAAGACATTTCAATTACCTTTTGTCCTGAGCTGGTACAGTTGTTAGTTCAACGCAGTCCAACTAAGGCAACACGTGTCAACACAGAAATTCCAAGAGTTCAGAAGTTAGTGTTGAGAAACTTGCCAAAATTAGTGTTGAGGGTGAATCTCAACCCATTCCTACCTCAGTATTTTTTTTTTGTTATCCGGATTCTTACTCATGCCTTACGATTCAGTTCCGTGATCATAGTTCGTGATTCCTGTATATGATAAAGGAACATGAAGTGATCAATTGTGATGGAATCGAACACAAGAAGTTTCCTTCCTGTCACGACCCGAACCGGGGCCCTGGCCGTGACGAGCATTCCGAACCATGAAGGCCCGAAACACCCCTATCTATCTGGTAATCATGCACATAATTCATATGATAATAAGAAATGCGGAAGATAAACAATATTACGAAAACATGGTCAAATCTGAATAATACTGTCTGACTCAGTCTGCGAAATCTCTACTATAAACAAATCAAGCTATCTGAAAACTGGGACAAGGCCCCCAGTAGACCAAAACATGACTATAGATAAATATCCGAAAACTAAACAGGCCTTCTGGAAAACAAAAGGCTCACCACTGCACAAGTCTGATCTGCGATCTGAATTTGTCTACTGCTTGTCTGGATCCCTAGACTGAGCCTCAGAACCTGAGATGGTTGGAGGGGGGAGGGGTCAGCACAAAAGTACTGGTGCGAAGAGCAAATCAAAATAGTCATTTATAATAAACATATATGAGAGCAGTTTAAAACCGTTCATAAGCAATTGTATAGTAAGAAATCTCATGGGCAATTTAAAAGACTCTATGACAACATCTGAAATCTGAGACACTCTTTGCACTACTTCTGCGTTAGGTGGTATACCCTACAATTCTGAAAATTTCACGGGCTTTGTGGAAACTACCATTAATTCGGCAGCTAAGCCCCCAACCCAAGTGTGCCGCAAGGGTCGGAGTCTCTAACTCTACTACTCCACACGACCGTCGCCAGCGTACAATAATAATCTACCTGTATCGGCAAATATGGTTTCGGGCTAAGAGTTGCTTGAACTCACGCCTTCTTCGGGTAACCACCAAACACTCTTTAAGCCCCTTTTTAAAAGTCTATGAAAATATGAATTCTGTGAAAACATATTCCGAAGACATACTCTAAAAACATATTCTGAAAACATACTCCGAAAACATACTCTGAAAACATAATCTGTCATGGCATAAATACATATGGTATCGTCATACCATTGACTTGCAAGTCACATCTCTGAGCCATTATTAGTCTATCATAAATCTATGTATCCAATACACAAGTTTTGAAACTCGCATTTCAATAATTTAATGCAATAAATCTTTTTCTCAAATCTCATGTAAACACATCCAATTCATTCTCATAATCACGAGGACACATTTATATCAAGAAAACCCTCTCACAATTCCAAATTGTCACGACCCGAGCCTAGGCCCTAGCCGTGACGAGCATCCCGAACCATGAAGGCCCGGAACACCCATTCTCTATCTGGTTATCATGCACAACATTCATAATCATAATAAAAATGCGGAATTGAAACTGAGTACGGAAAACATGGTCAAGTCCTGCAATATTTCTGAATAATACTATCTGACATCAGTCTGCGAAATCTCTACTAAGAACATAAACCTTTGTCTGAAAAGAAGCTGGGACAAGGCCCCCAGTAAACCAAAAACATAATAAATAAGATAGTGTCTGACATAATTAGGCCTTCCGAATAATAGAAGGCTCACCACTGTGAGATCAAGTCTGTAAACCCGAGAATGTCTACTGAGTAGCTAGACCCCTAGACTGTGCCTCAGAACCTGGAAGGATGGGGGGTCAGCACAAAAGTACTGGCACGCGAAGCAATCCAAAAGTAGTATAATGGAACATATATATATATATATATATACATATATATATTAAGGGAAAGAAATTTTTCATCAAGACATCATGTATAAAACTGTTTCTGAAAAACACATGGGCACTTTCTGAAAACATGCAACTTGTTTGTTCATTTCAAATCATGATCTGTGTTTTACTTCTGAGTTAGGTGGTATTCCCCTACAAGTCTGAATATTCCACGGGCTGTATGGAATCCGCCATTGACTCGGCGGGGAAGCCCCCAACCCAAGTGTGCCGCAAGGGTTGGAGTGTCTGAGTCTGATACGCCACAGGACATTTAAGTCAGCGCATAATAATATACCCGGGTCGGATAACCACGGTTTTAGGCAAAGAGTTGTCTGAAACTCCCTCCTTCTTCAGGGAACCACCTAAGCTCTCTTTATGCCCTATTTTAGCCTTTTCTGAACATGTATCATTCTGAAATTTCTAAATCATGAGAGTCTGATAAAAATCTAATTTCTGAACTAGTCTGTGTCTGTTATGGCATTTGTCTGAGTTAGTATCGTCATACCAAGACTTGCAAGTCCTATTTCTGAGCCATAATGTATTAAGCAAGAGCTTTCATTCAAAACATAGTTTAGATCACCAAAACATGTAATTTGCATTAAAGATGTCATGTTCCGAAACTCAAGTCAAATCCATGCAGAACTTTCATCAAACATATGGTGGTCATGTGCATTTTTGGCAAAACCATGCATTCTTTCATTACATGCATATTCAACATTCACAACCCTCTCTTTTGTGTTCAAAACATTGTATATTACGTGAAACATGGAAAAATTTACATTAAGAGAGAGGTTTCATGAAAATTATGCTCTAAATTTATATTTCAGGACAAACGCATATATATATATACATATAACTTTCAAATCACTTTGGGGGGAAGCCAAAAGGCCAAAACAATATCATTAAAGCTTCTGAAACATGAGTATGTACATGAATTTGAAAACCCAATTCTTAAAACATGATTTCTATGCCCATGAGATTTTAGGAAAACCCCGCGTACCTTATTCTCCACGAATTTTTGGTGTCTATCGAAGCCTACGTCGAGAGGATTCCGAATCTGTAATTTTTTTCACGAAGAAGTTTCGGAATGATCGTTCCTTCAAGCTTATTTTCTCAAACCCTAGTTGCTCCTTCTCTTAAGTTCTTGAAGGATTAGATTTTGGGATTTTATCGGAGGCTTCAATGTTGTTAATAGGCCCAAATCCGTTTAGGAGTGGGTAAGGACGATTTTGGGTTTCGTAAGGACTAACTTGAACTTAAAGTAACTCAAAACGGAGTATTTTCGTCACCTGAAACCATAACTATGCGCCGCCCTTTGCATTGCCTAAATTTACATAGGCGCCGCCCTATGCATCGCCTATATGTGCATAGGCGACACATTCAACTTTGAAAGGCCATAACTTCTTCACCGGGTGTCCGTTTTAGGCGAATTTGGTATCATTGGAAAACTTATTCAATTATCTACAATTTGGTATATAGTAGGCTACCCAGTTCATCATATACAATGAGTTATGGTCAATAGAATTTGACACAAATTACAACATCCACTAAAACTTAATCGATCGAAATGGTTTTAACTCGTCCTTGAGTTGAAGGACTTCTATGGTCTAAATTCATGCTCAAATGGATTCACATACTACAAAATTGATTAACATGCCAAATTGGCATAGGATTTAAGGCTCGGGGATTATCAACGCATCAGAGTCATATATTTTATTCTAGCCCGAAATGCGGGGCGTTACATTATCCCCCCCTTGGGATCATTCGTCCCCGAATGATGGGTAGGAACTTGTTGAAGCCTTAAATATATGGAATAACGCGGACATGACATGTCCTCTAATAAAAATACACTGATCTGAACATTTGGAATCTGAATTTAATGCATGATGCATGAACTGGGCTATACTCGTAACTACTGGTATACTCTATCTTCGACTAGTAGCATGTCTGAGATTTCGAGTAGCATGAATAAGTGCAAAGACAAGAAAACAAGTCATGCGAATCTGACTGCTAAACTGACTTATTGGCCATACAGACTGAATTATACTACACCCTCATACTTAACTGGAGTATTCTCTTCAACACTCTCTCTAAAGAAGCTCTAGCAGTAATAGGGAACCATGAATCTTGGGTATGGATTACACAAAACATCCCACTGAGGAAATCACAACATTGACACTACTCTGCAGTCTGGAATATAGACATATAACTCCTAAATTAGGATAGAATTTTCAGACCTTTGGCACTATGACTTCTTACTTTCAAGCTTAGCGCACTTCCCGAATATCCCTTAACTATACTATTACCTATAAATATCATATTCATTCAACTCAGCTTAAATTTCTCATATGAGCATTGGCAAATTTTTCTACTAATGTCTAAAATAGCTTAATCCTTACCCCGCGATCAAGCCTAACTCTAAGTCACAAAAATACAACATGCTACACCATGCTATTATTCTAAACCATATGATGCCACCTTCTATACCTATTTTAAAGATCACATTCTAAGCATAAAATGCCTTACCACTTCAATGACTACACTGAACTCTTAATATGAAGTCGCTAATGCATATGGCGACCTTTCACTACAATCCCAAAACGTCGTTCAAGCCTAATTTATAACCACATGTTAACTTCAAGGCAAACACCCATAAGTAGATACTTCACATAGTTTCTAAACTACTATCAATATAACTCCCACGCGCTATCCTAAAAACATACACACACAAACTTTTCCACTAACCATCACATGTATCAAAGACTTGGCCCCAAATCTTACTTCATACTTATGGCCTTATCTAAACAAGCATACTATGATCTTCCATCAACAAGAACATTTACATCAACACCACTATCATTGCATAGGAAGGGTCACTAAAAGGTTAAAACATAAGACCCTCAAGCGTGAAAAAGATCTTTATATGGGACTGAGCACACTATAAAGAGTGAGTACATGCGTCATGAGTTGCATGACCTCAACTAGAGTTCATAACATAAGGAATGTGATTCCGACTACTTGAATGAACTAGAACTCACTATCTTGGAATTGGAAGAGTACGTGACTCTCTATCATATATCGGAATCATGAACTATTGTCACGGAACTGCATCGTAAGGCATGAGTAAGCATCCGGATAACAAAAATAAAAAATAAAATATTGAGGTAGGAATGGGTTGAGATTCACCCTTACTTTCTGATGTTCTAAATCACACTGCATCACTACTAGAATCTGAGAGCCTTACTTTATTATTCGTTCTATCATCTCCCACTTAGCTTCAAGTCATCATCTAGCGTTTGGGAGATCCCTTACCAGATTCTAACTGAACTACACTTACTGCACTCTAGGGTCTGAAAAAAATTGACAATACATGCATATCATAGAACTCAACCCGAATGACTACCTTTTGGGATACACTCTATCTTTCCATAACCACCAATAGTCAAAGTATAATGCTTGCACACTTATTTCTATCCGTTCAACCTTCAAAACTCAAACTTAGATTCTAACACTTAACATGGATATCACCAAGCCTTTGATGAACCATACCACTTCCGTCCTAGCATACCAATATTGCTACTCCAAACTTATATCTCTCTACCATGAGAATCGAGATCACATCAAAAGGCTCAACACTATCAATCAAGGCTCCTTAACTTGGCTATCTAGAACACCATATATCATCTAACTAGTCTTTTTCCAACTAGAAACTCCATGGTACTACTAGTCACACACAACATGTAATAGTCTTAGAAAAATGCCACAACTCCATATCGCCTTGGGCATACTTACACACCATACCCACAACATTATACTTCATTACGAATCAATTTAAACTTAAGCCATTTCACACACTGTTCAAGCCTATTAGATCACTTTCATATAACTAACATCATTGATCAAGAAATCATCACATCCACCTTTATGAACTTCAACTATTCAAACTTAATATCTAGTGCTATGCATGACTTACGACCCAACCTTACACAAAATTTTTACTTGGAAACTATAAGTAAACATCACGAAACACTAGTGCACTAGAACTTCATAACCACAATAATCGATCATGACCTAACGGTTTACCTTATCATCATTCCGTTAGCATGTACTATTTCAGCACCTCAAGCCTACTAAATTAATCCCACAAAATATGCATCAACAAACTCTTGCCACTATTTACCACCACACCATTTAAATTCAAGCCTATAGTTTAGTATCAATCATCTACCACCAATGAAGAATGCAACATAATATAAATGCACTAATCCATCAAATTGGGATATTCTACCCAAATATCTCAAAAAACTACTACATACCTTCTCACAAGTAGCACTAGTTTACAACTACCAATGAAAAGAGGGTCAAGGGGGTTAAAGCCTCATAATAGACATGGTCAACCTTAATCTTATATTATAACCCCGTACAATTGTATCTACTTATACGGATTTCTCACCTCATACTTACTCACTCATTCATACATTTAGACTTCCTTCAAATTCCTCAAACAACCATGAGTCTATAATCATAACATACTCGCTAATATAGCCATTTCCACATTCAAGCAATCAACAAATCACCCTGACCAACAACTCCTTCTCTACCTTCAACTAATAACACACAAGGATGAATCACTTCATTACCAACTCTATCTCATGCAAACAGATTCAGCCATACATATATTAAACCAATGAAAGAACAACAAGTTGGACAACAAGTTGCTAGTGAATCGAAACAGGCCTCACATGGCTTCACTAGACTTTGGTTTTATATTTTGAACAAGAAAATGAGATGGATGACAAGGCAACTATGCTAGTGAATCGAAAGAGCCCCACACGGCTTCACTAGACTTTAATTTTTTATTTTTATTTTTTTCAAAAACATCACGATAACAAGATTACTTATTACAAGGGATAGAAAATTGACGCCTAATATTTAATGGTCTAAGAATATACATATTATTCTGTATAAATAAAAATCTGAGTAAAACACTTCCTCCATGGACTACCATACAATCCACACATGCTCCTAGCTACCACATTAGTTTATCACCATAAGGGGTAAATCACCCTCACTCTCACTTCTAACTTTGTGACTTTACATCACCAACTTCTTGGTCTAATTTCATTACCAATAGGTCATGAAAACAAAACTTTGACTCATACTACTATTTGGGTGGAAATACAGTTCCAACATTCTACTACACATCATCCCCCCTTAAGCAAGACATTTGTAACATAAATTTGAAGGGGACTAAACGCAATTAATACCTCAAGCTGAAAAGCACGATTCCATCAGGATCAATGTTTACATCGGAATCAATACACATTGAAGCACTAACGGATTCTTAGTCCTTGCACAAATTTTAACTCTTATATGGTTCAATCAGAAAGTACCGTACCATTTAGATTCTAAACTTCTGTACTTGAATCACCTTAATAATGAGACATATCTGAGGACATTAGAGTAAGGAAAGAATGTGGGATGACTTTTTACTTTCGTATGGGCGACACCATAGCACGAATTAGAGTATGAAAGAGGAACATTCTGACTCTATTGCACGAACTAGAACGTGAAAAAAAAAAGACATTCCTAAACGCCTAGTAGCCTCCTGCTTATAAGTGTGGCGCGCTACACACCCATAAACAAGACTCTACCCGACGCGATTTCGCAGACACCCTGGGACCATGAACCTGGCTCTGATACCAAGTTTGTCACGACCCGAGCCTAGGCCCTAGCCGTGACGAGCATCCCGAACCATGAAGGCCCGGAACACCCATTCTCTATCTGGTTATCATGCACAACATTCATAATCATAATAAAACTGCAGAATTGAAACTGAGTACGGAAAACATGGTCAAGTCCTGCAATATTTCTGAATAATACTATCTGACATCAGTCTGCGAAATCTCTACTAAGAACATAAACCTTTGTCTGAAAAGAAGCTGGGACAAGGCCCCCAGTAAACCAAAAACATAATAAATAAGATAGTGTCTGACATAATTAGGCCTTCCGAATAATAGAAGGCTCACCACTGTGAGATCAAGTCTGCAAACCCGAGAATGTCTACTGAGTAGCTGGACCCCTAGACTGTGCCTCAGAACCTGGAAGGAGGGGGGGTCAGCACAAAAGTACTGTCACGCGAAGCAATCCAAAAGTAGTATAATGGAACATATATATATATATATATATATATATATATTAAGGGAAATCAATTTTTCATCAAGACATCATGTATAAAACTGTTTCTGAAAAACACATAGGCACTTTCTGAAAACATGCAACCTGTCTGTTCATTTCAAATCATGATCTGTGTTTTACTTCTGAGTTAGGTGGTATTCCCCTACAAGTCTGAATATTCCACGGGCTGTATGGAATCCGCCATTGACTCAGCGGGGAAGCCCCCAACCCAAGTGTGCCGCAAGGGTTGGAGTGTCTGAGTCTGATACGCCACAGGACATTTAAGTTAGCGCATAATAATATACCCGGGTCGGCAAACCACGGTTTTAGGCAAAGAGTTGTCTGAAACTCCCGCCTTCTTCAGGGAACCACCTTAGCTCTCTTTATGCCCTATTTTAGCCTTTTCTGAACATGTATCATTCTAAAATTTCTAAATCATGAGAGTCTGATAAAAATCTAATTTCTGAACTAGTCTGTGTCTGTTATGGCATTTGTCTGAGTTGGTATCGTCATACCAAGACTTGCAAGTCCTATTTCTGAGCCATAATGTATTAAGCAAGAGCTTTCATTCAAAACATAGTTTAGACCACCAAAACATGTAATTTGCATTAAAGATGTCATGTTCCGAAACTCAAGTCAAATCCATGCAAAACTTTCATCAAACATATGGTGGTCATGTGCATTTTTGGCAAAACCATGCATTCTTTCATTACATGCATATTCAACATTCACAACCCTCTCTTTCGTGTTCAAAACATTGTATATTACGTGAAACATGGAAAAATTTACATTAAGAGAGAGGTTTCATGAAAATTATGCTCTAAATTCATATTTCAGGACAAACGCATATATATATATACATATAACTTTCAAATCACTTTGGGGGAAAGCCAAAAGGCCAAAACAATATCATTAAAGCTTCTGAAACATGAGTATGTACATGAATTCGAAAACCCAATTCTTAAAACATGATTTCTATGCCCATGAGATTTTAGGAAAACCCCGCATACCTTATTCTCCACGAATTTTTGGTGTCTATCGAAGCCTACGTCGAGAGGATTCCGAATCTGTAATTTGTTTCACGAAGAAGTTTCGGAATGATCGGTCCTTCAAGCTTATTTTCTCAAACCCTAGTTGCTCCTTCTCTTAAGTTCTTGAAGGATTAGATTTTGGAATTTTATAGGAGGCTTCAATGTTGTTAATAGGCCCAAATCCGTTTAGGAGTGGGTAAGGACGATTTTGGGTTTCGTAAGGACTAACTTGCACTTAAAGTAACTCAAAACGGAGTGTTTTCGTCACCTGAAACCATAACTATGTGCCGCCCTTTGCATTGCCTAAATTTACGTACGCACCGTCCTATGCATCGCCTATATTTGCATAGGCGCCGCCCTATGCATCGCCTATATGTGCATAGGCGACACATTCAACTTTGAAAGGCCATAACGTCTTCACCGGGTGTCCGTTTTAGGCGAATTTGGTATCGTTGGAAAGCTTATTCAATTATCTACAATTTGGTATATAGTAGGCCACCCAGTTCATCATATACAATGAGTTATGGTCAATAGAATTTGACACAAATTACAACATCCACTAAAACTTAATCGATCGAAATGGTTTTAACTCGTCCTTGAGTTGAAGGACTTCTATGGTCTAAATTCATGCTCAAATGGATTCACATACTACAAAATTGATTAACATGCCAAATTGTCATAGGATTTAAGGCTCGGGGATTATCAACGCATCAGAGTCATATATTTTATTCTAGCCCGAAATGCGGGGGGTTACACAAATCATGTTCAAATGCCAGAGTATTGCAATAAAAACATCTTTCAAAATCACAAACCACAATCTTCAATTCAATGCAAGAGAGGGAGTTCATAATTCATGCTCTCAACAATCTTTAATCTAAAATTCATACATATACGTATATATATAAATCAATCTTAGGAGTAAAGGCCACAAGGCCAAAGCAATAGTAGTATTAAAACTTTTCGAAATGCATATCAATGATATAATTCTCAAAACCCCCCATAAAATACATGCTTTAACAATTTCAAAGCCCATGTAGTTTTTAGGATAAACCCCACGCACCTCTGTTTCAGAAAATAACGGATGATTCTTGAAGCTTGCAGATTGGGGATTCCGAATCTCTAATTAGTTTTGAAAACCCACGGTTGAATCTCGTGCTCCCTTGACTTCTCCAACAAAACCCTAGGTTGTGTTCTTGCTCAATTTGGATGAAAATAATGATATCTTAGGGTTTGGAGGGATTAAATCCCGTGTTTGAGAAGAGAGGGGTAAGGGAAATTACCAAAGTGCCATTAATGAAAGGGATGTGGACTGAAAATTTAGCCTGGGGCGATCCACCAGGCGACGCGGGCTCTTGAGCACCGCTTTTTAGCAGGCGTCGCCCGCTCTATCGCGGGCTACCTTCCAAGACAGGCGATCCAGCGGGCGGCGCGGGCTAATCGTGTGGTGCCACTAGAATGCCAATCCAAACTCGCCCTTATGCTCGTCTAAAAATTCCAAAACTCACCCGAGACGTACCCTTGACTTCCCCGATCACAACGCAACAAAAATTTCTAAAATCGGAGGTTAGGAAGACTGAAAAGTTGTATCCCGAAGATCGCCAGCTAAAATGACTCTAAGTCCTCATTACACTTAGAAAAATTTTCAAGTTTTAAGTCTAAGAGCACACTATTAAAGGTTAGCCCATGCACGACTTTTACGGGGCGTTACACTTCCTCTATTCAAACCACCAACGTTAAAGTAAAAAAAGGAGTCCTAGAGTGGTTGAACCTACGGACAGTTTCAGGTGATATGCCAATTAACTTTCAGATTTCTCAGTTGTTATTAGTATTATATTTGATTATTTGTTCTATACTATGTATTGATCTTCACTTTTTGTTGCTTCATCAGAGATCTAAAAAAAAGCAAAGGAAGGAACATGCTGCACCAGAGAGACGGTGTTTCGAGCTAAAGTTAATCGGTCGAGTTTGCTGTGACGTATTTACTATCAGATGTCGTTAAGTTTTTTCTGCCAATAATTGTTCCTTGTTTTTAATATTCCTGCTTTCTGGTCCTAATGTTTTGATTGCTTGATTGTACCTAATTTCTTGTTTAGATTGTCATTCGAGAAGTCATTTTCTGTAAATAGTTTTCCGGTGTTTGGTTGTTGATCTGAGGTGGATTAATGCATCTCAAAGTTGTTATTCGGGCTTATTTAGCTTTTTTTTGAGAACTTCTTGTGTGCTTAATGTGTTAATAATGACATAATTGAGCATCTAAGTGTTTAAGTACTTAATTACAACGTTTAAGGTATTTTTCTAATAAGTTTGGACTTAAATTGGTCACTTAGAGATCAAATGAGAAAACTAGTGTTACTAGCTTGGGCTAGGGGTTGTTCTAGTTGATTTCGATGAACTCTAATGTGTGTGATGAGTTCCTAATGGTATGATTGTGTATGTATGTGTGGAACTTCTTTGTAGTGTTTGAGGTTCAATTGAAACAAGCCAAGGGTCAAACTCAAGAAAATTTGGCTATTAAGCCTCTTCAAGTTTCCATTAGTAAAATGGCCTACTTCTATTTTCTCATCTGTCGGATTGATAATTGATCTGTCCATATATGGGTTGGATCGATAATCGATTTGTCGAATTGATAATCGATCTGTCCATATATAGGTCGGATCAATAATCGATCTATCGGATTGATAATCGATCTATCAATATATCGGTTGGATAGATAATAGATCTGTCTAAAAAATGGGTAATTTCCCTAAAAAAAAAAAAAAAAACTTGTAGTCTATTTAATTAAAAAGAAGACTTGAAAAGACCATTTAACAAAAGATCCCGTCAAAACCAAGTTAAAGATAATCAAAAGGATGAAACTAGTTCTTAGCTTAAGTTTCTAGTTCACCGTCTTGGACATTGTGTTGTTTTGAGCTCTAATTTATGGTGTTTGATGTTATAGGATGCTTTGTGATTTCATGATGATGATGATATATGGATGATACACAAGCTGAAAATTAAGTGGAAACAACACCAAAAGGCTTAGAATGGATGGACAAAAGCACGGGACAAGATTTGACGTAAAACGGACACCTTGGATGTCCATGGCACGTCGCGGACCCAAGCCACTGCTAATGGGAACGTGCCACACATAGGGAGCTTCCTAATGAACCCAAAACAGTGTTTCTCCATGATTAGGGCGCATCGCGCACCCTAGGTACTGCGATAAGTGGCACGACACGGACCCATGTCAAAATCGGCAAGAATTGTCCTCCTATAAATAGGACACTTAAACATGAGGCTATACACCCTGGACGACTTTGAAACTTAGAGAGGGGCTGGAAAACACTTCAATTAGGGTTTTATATCTTTACTTTAGTTGTTTATGTATTTTAACATGTTTTCTATCTTTGCGATTACAGTTATGTCCATGAGCGGCTAAAAGCCCCCTTTCTGGGGTTAAGCCGTTAAGGCTAAGAACATGAATACTATTGCTATGAATTGATATGGTTTTGATTTTTTATCATATTTGGTTGTTTATTTACCTTGTAATCACTATTTTAAGGATTAGCTATCCTTAGAATACATCCATTGTCGTCTTGTGAGCCCGGGAGGAGGAACTAGAGGATAGAATGTGGGGTAAATAGAGTAGGATTATAATCTTCTACAAAATGAAGTTGTAATTTGCATTTAGGATAGGGATATACCTAAGTGACCTATTTGGTTCAATTACGGGATGAAATATGAATGCATTTAACCTAGTAACCACATTCCCGCTCAACGATGTAGTTGTGGAGCTATGTTAGATAGGTGATTAGAGGCTCGAGAGACCATGATCATAATATCAACCCCGTGAATCAACGACCAAGATAAATAACTTAACCAATCAAGTTCAATTGCATGGTATGATAGTTCGTAGTGCTTTTACATCAGGTTTCATTATCATTGATTGTCCAAGGCATTTACCTTTTCTCATTGTCTACTTTACTTTTAGTTTACAACTCTAAAACTCTTTCGGCTACTTTTACACCACATTAATATCAATAGTGCATTTTCGGAGGATCCGACACGGATGCTGCAACATTTTTGAAGAGTCCGAACAACTTAGCATAAAAAGAAACTCGTGTGTTGTCCAAATTGAAAGTGAGCAAAGAAAGGCATTCGTTGGGATTCTAGAGATTTTTGTTGTCCTTCAGCAGTGGAAGGGTTCAATTATTGTCGCTCATGTTGCATAAAGGTGGATTCAGAATTGTAATTCTTTACTAAGACAAATGCACGAAGGAAAGCCTTCGAGTAACTGGTAAAAATGTAAGGTAATGTTGCGTACAATACACTCATGTGGTGGGGCCCTTCTCCAGACCCTATGCATAGGGGGCACTTTAGTGCACCGTAAACTCATGTGATGAGGCCCTTCCCCAGACCCTGTGCATAGCGGACACTTTAGTGCACCGTACTATCCTTTAATGTTCATGGTTATTTCACCCATTTTTGCTTTAGTGTTTGGGATTAAATGCTCAAATTGTATTTACTATCCTTTAATGTTCATGGTTATTTCACCCATTTTGGCTTTAATGTTTGGGATTAAATGCTCAAATTGTATTTTACAAGAACGATAAACACACCGGCTCTGTTCATTGGAAATTGAATAGGTTAGGGAAAATGACTGACATATACACAAGGCAACTTTCTGTTATTCCTAAAGGAACATGGGCATATTGTCACTATCTGATCCAAGGCTCTGGTCACGACGGACATCACGAACCACGAATTTTTCTCTAAAGGAATATGGGAATAATGTCACAGCCAGGGCCTCGAGCCGAGGCCAGGTCGAGGCCCTGGCCGTGATGGACATCCCGAACCATGAAGGCCTGAGAGACCCCCTTAGCCCAACCCACTAATGATATTGTCCGCTCTAGGCCCAGGCCCGCCGGCTTTAAAATGCGTCTTTAGGGAGTAAGGCTTGCTTACTTATATACCCAGGATTCCTCCTGTGTTTTGCCGATGTGAGACTCCTTATCCTAAGTTGGGGTTGTTACAAATATAGTAATTGTGTTTAAATAATATCAAATACTGATTGTGTAAAAATGCTATAATGAAATATTTTCCAAATTTTTTAACCAATCAACATGAGAAAATGTTTTCATCCATACCAAACACACCCTAAAGCTTATTTTCTCTTTTTTCTTAGAGAAAAGCATCTAGTACCCCAACTTACGGGGGTCCTATTACCCTCGAACTAAATTTTAGCGTATTTTTGTCAACCTTTGGCATAAAATGATGAAAAAAATATGCTAGAATTGAGTTTAGGGGTAATAGTACCCCGTTATGAAGTTGGAGTGTGTCGTAGCAACTTTCACCATAGTTCGGGGATACTTGATGCTTACCTCTCTTTCTTATGTCATTGTAATGTGTCACCAATTGATTGTCCTTTTTTCCATGTTTGCATGCTTGAAAATCACCCTTTTGAAAATATTGAGATAAGCATCCAGTACTCCCGTACTATGGCAAAAGTTTCTATGACACACTCCAACTTCACAGGGGTCCTGAACTCATTTTTAACATATTTTTGTCACCCTTTTCTGCCGACATGGTACCTTTATTACATAAAATGGGGTCCACTCCAAAGGTGCCACGTCAGCTAAAAAGTTTGACAAAAATAAGCTAAAATTTAGTTCAGGATAGTAATAGAACCCCCATAAAGTTGGAGTGTATCGTAGTAAATTTGGTCATAATTTAGGGAGCACTAGATGGAGAGAAGGATCCTTTAGTCAAAAGGCATCATAGATGTTTCTTTCTGGGTGTATGGCTAGACTTTAGCCCATAGTCTTCTAAAGATAACCTTCTTTGTGTTTTTTTCTAATTGTGTTTGTGTGGTTGTTGATGTTCTGCAGTGGATGGGTATGTTCAATTATTAACAATCCTCTAACTAGTTGAGACGTTCTAAATTGATTATTTGTACTTATTCAAAGAATATATTAAGAGATATGCAGGACCTCAACCAAAGTTATTTAGTTTGACCTCTAGTAACACGACACGTGGCAAAACTGTTTTTGAAAAACCACCTTTAACAAGTAATGGCATGGATGAACCTGTTTTGTAACGGCAATGGCATAAACGAGCCAAACTTTTAACGGATGGCGTAAATGAGCCATTTCTGATAATTCGATGTCATATTTGAGTCTTTTCCCTTTAAACAATGGTCTCTCGTTTGTAAACTGTAAAATCGACAATTCGCGTCCAAAGTTAAACAACTGTTTTACTAGACACTTTAACTAAGGTGTAGATTGTGATTGCCCTTAAATAGCATGAACCAGAGAAAGAAGCTTGTTGTATTTTGGGTTTGATGATATTTACAAACAAGAATTCAAGGGATCAGGTCCGCGCTGTACAGCTGTAACTTGTATTGCCTGTTTTGGCTAGTAGTGCAGCAGCGGTGATGTAGCTGTCTCGCTGACACCTGGATCAATACTCGTTAGGATTTCACTGGGTATGTTGTTGTTGTTGTCAAATTTATAACACGAGATTGGTCCAGGTGTTGGTTATACCTTACCTTACCAATCCTAACGAGACTCCTATCCAATTTAATTTACATATTTTTCTCGATTTATTTTCGTAAATAAAGAATCTTTCTGAGACATTAAAAGACACTCATGAGTGGTCCAAATTGAAAGTAAGCAGAGAAAGGCATTCCTGGAGACTCTGAGATTTTTGTTGTCTTTCTGCATGGGTTCAATTATTGTCAATCATGTTGCATAAAGACGAATTCGAAATTCTAGTTCTTTTAAGTTAATGAGCTCTAATTAATAATTTATACATTTTAATGAATTTATTAAGATAAATACAAGATTTAGACCAGAGTTACTAAATTCGGCCGAACTGCTTATACTCTAGCTCTGCTCCTGAATGTTGCATAGTAATCTCTTTTGAAGTTACATTGCAAGTTATTCCAATAATTCTGCCTTTTTTATGTTACTGTACAATGGACATTCTTCCTTTTTGGAAACAAAAAGTAGTGCTTCTTATCTTAGCTCTTGCTAGTGACTTTCCTTTTCTTCTTTTCCTTCTGGTTAATTTAATAGGTAGGGACAAGCGGAGAATATATCTCTTAACTTTACGATTTAAAGTTGATATACCACTCGTTAAACATGTGTCCATATCTCACCCATTTTGTTTAACTCGGCCGCTACAGTGTTACTCCAATAATTGTCTTTGCCTTTTTCTTTACTTATTCTTTTTGTTCTCAGAATTCTGTATTAAACAAAACAAGAATAAGTCAGTTTAGCTTAATTATTTGATCATCTTTTCATATCAGAATAGTTCAATGGAAATAATAACTACTGTTGTATCTACTTGGGTTGTTGAGGTGGGAAAGTTTGTATGTAAATGCATCTATCCTAATATTGAAAATGTTGTTTGTTTCTCATCAAAAATTGATAATCTGAGGAAGGAAATGGAGGATCTAACAGAGTTTAGAGACGATATCGAAGCGAAGGTGGAAGTAGCGGCGCGAGAAGGCTATAAGCCGAAACCAGATGTTCTCGAGTGGATCGAAGATGTTCACGAGCTGGAGAAAGAATGGGAGTCTATGCAAGAAAGCATTGCAGCGGCTAAGGCACTTTCATTTAAATGCTGTCCAAAATGCAGCCTTCGCTCGGAAGTCTCCACTCAATCAGAGAACATCCGAGATCAACTTTGTAGGCTTAAGGAGGTCGGAGAAAAATTTGGATCCAATTTGATGGTAGAAAATTACCGGATGAAAAAGGTTGAGCACATCCCGGGACCATCAATAGAAGGCCAGCCAGCTGTAACAAGGAATCTCAATGAACTCCTACGACTATTAGAAGATGATAAGGCATTAATTGTTGAAATTAAATCAAGATTAGTAATCCTAAATTTTAGAAAATTTGGTAATTGTTAATTTTGTTAAGTCGATATTATTAGACATTATGTTTTAGTTAAAAAATAAATAAATGAATGTTAATCCTATCCAGAACGCCTTCTGTAATAATTTTTGCTAAGTACCGCTCAATGTTGATGCTTAAAAATTCAACAATATGTTTAATATTATTATTTAATTAAAACCTTCATTTGTTTAATTGATAATTCTTAGCCAGACATATTTTATATATCATATTATATTTATTTTATATTATATTGATATTCATATATTTTTTTTATATAGAAGAGTGAGTCGGAGGACAACCAAGCATATATTTGTCATTTGACATTTAAATGGTACAATCATTAGTCAATAGTCATATGAACTCCATTAGCCACTTTTTTTTCTAAATTATTTGTCTATATTTTGTAAGTGGATCCTTTATGTGACTAACAACATTTTTACTTACAAGTCTCCACTTATTTAACACATTATTTACGAACTAATATTTTAAATAAATATAAATATCAGTGTAAAGAACTTTTGCTATATTGTATAAATATATTTATATGTAAGCTTTCATAAAAATTGAGATTTGTAATCTTCAAAATAAGATATATTATACTCCACGTTCATTCCTTTTTATTTGTACCGTTTGGGTTGTGCTTATATTTCTATAAACATTTGGTTCGTTATCTTTCAAGAATAGTTTAAACAAAATTTTCTTATTATGCCCTTGTTCAATAAATGTAATCATCATTAATGTGAAAAGAGATATAAAATTTAATTAAGAGTATATTAGTGAAGTTGCTATTAATTTTATAGCAGTAAAAGACTAAAAAGTGAGTCTATCCCAAAAAGAGCAAATAAAAAGAAATGAAGAGAGTGCGATATAACATATAAATTAACCTGCATGTAAAATAACTTTAAACTAACATTAAGTAACATATACTTTTTTAGTACCTTTACTAAAAAATTTAACTCCATCAATATTATATTAATTTAATTTGTGCTCTATTTTTTATAGATAATTTTCAACCATCAATAACGTATCTTTAATATTTTATATTATTTTATTAAGAAAATGAATATTTGATATATTTCTATGGATAAGAACAATCTCTCATCTCCTTAACATAAACACACTATTTACTTTTATTTATATAGTATATTAGGTAAACATATCATATTATAAGAAAATATTGCACGTAAGATTTTGTAAAAAATGTTAATTTACTGAAACTTATAATTTTTAATTTATCATCTTGTATAATTTTCAAATAAAATTGAAAAATAAAAATATTAAAATTAGTTACTTAATTCAAGAAAATGTGTTTAACCTGATGTTAAAATAAGCATTGAAGCGTATTATATTTTTATTTTAATTAGGAAAATTTAAATAAGTTGTAAGCTAGCTATTATTTGATTTTATAAAAATAAAAATTAGATTTTTTATAGTGTTATTTCTACTATCATTTTCTATCATATTTATTTAAAAATATTAATTTAATTTTTTGATAAAATAAAAAAATACTGATAAATACATTTAAAACTATAATATTGAGCCCGTAAAATGGGCCCTTCATTATATAGTATTATTATATTTAGATTAATAAAGTTTGTATAAGAATATTTTAAATTGCTAATATGAGACCCACAAAATTTCGAGAGTCAATTCAATATTTTATATTTTTAAAATTTTTTAAGTTGTTAATTATTGTGATTAATATATTTTTTATGTATCTTTTGAAATATATAACAAATTAATTATTTTATTTAGATATTTTAAGTTGTTAACTATTGTAATTTATAATATTTTTTTAGGAAAAAAGCTCAAATATGTCATCGAATTATCAAAAATGGCTATTATTTTTAAGTTTCAATTTATGTGACATAAATAAAATTTACATAATCAATAGCCAATTATATTTTTAAAATACTTTAATTTTGTAATTGTTAAGATTTATAATACTTTTTTTTCTATTCAATTTAAGTGGCACTAATATAATTTTTGGAGTCAGTAAAATATTTTATATCTTTACAATTTTTTAAGTTGTTAATTATTGTGATTTATAGTACTTTTTAAAAATGTATAACAAATTATTTTTTTTAGATGCTTCAAGATGTCAACTATTGTAATTTATAATTCCTTTTATGTGATTTTTAAATAATACATTTTACCCTCCCTGTCCTAACATCTGTGGCGTTGATATTCAATTATATTTTTAAGTATTCTAATTTAAGTGACACTGGTATAATTTTGAGAGTCAATCAAATATTTTATATCTTTTAAATTTTTTAAGTTGTTAATTATTATGATCTATAATACCTTTTAACTATTTTTTTGGAATATATAATAGATTAATTTTTTAAAGATATTTTAAGTTGTTAAATATTATAATTTATAATACATTTTATGTAAATTTTAAATAATATATGTTAATTTTTTTGTCCAAAATTTTGTGGTATCGATAGTCAATTATATTTTAAAAATAATTTAAATTACTGTAATTTATATGCTTTTTTCTTCTATTTCAATTTAAGTGACACAATGCTTAGACGACCATAACAATTAATTAAGAGTGATATAGTAAAATTACAATTGAAACAACGAAATATACATATTTTGAATGAATTATAATAACTAATTAGAAGTGATATAACTAAAATATTTAAAAAATATAATTGACTGTCAATGCAACAAAATTTTGGATCAGGAGAGTAACATATAGTATTATTTAAAAATTATATAAAAAGTATTATAAATTACAATAGTTAACAGCTTAAAATATCTGAAAAATAATTTAATTTGATATATATTTTTTTTAAAATACGTAAAAAAATATTATAAATCACAATAATTAACAAATTTAAAAATTTAAAGGTGAATCTTCCTGCTTTGGCACAACTTCATTGGTCTTTTCCCTTGCCTTCATTTTTTTCATCCATTTTAATTTGTTTGGCTTATTTTTTAAAAAAATTATTATATATTTCCAAAAAATACAAAAAAAATCTTGTCAATACTAGTAATTAATTAAGTGGATCTCATATAAGACGTCAAGTAAATTTAACATTTAATATTATAAAATTTTTAATACTTAGATGACTTTATACTAATTTTTTTAATATTTAGATAACTTATAATAATTAATTAAGGGTGATATAGTAAAATAGGTCGAACCAGCTGAAGCAGACATGTTAGAAATGTCTGTTTTATTTTTTAGTAAATATTATTAATTTTTTATTGGCTAAATAACTTATAATAATTAATTAGAAGTGATATATTAAAATAAGGGAAAAGGGTCATATATGTCATTGAACTATCAGAAATGGATCATTTATGTCATCTGTTAAAAGTTTGGCTCATTTATGCCATCGCCGTTACAAAATCGGCTCATCCATGCCATTAATTTTTAACGGTGGTTTTCAAAAACAGCTTTGCCACGTCGCCTTTTATTAAAGGTCTACTTCATTAATTAAAATAAAGAAAAAGGCTAAAATATGCCATTAAACTATCAGAAATGACTCATTTATGCCATCAGTTAAAAGTTCAATTCATTCATGCCATCGTCGTTATAAAATCGGCTCACCAATGTCATTACTTTTTAATGATGGGTTTTCAAAAATAGTTTTGTCATGTGACCTTTTATTAGAGGTCTGCGACATTAATTAAAATAAATCAATAATATTTTAAATATCTTAGGCCCATTAAAAACAACCGATTCATTTAACTTAACCCGACCCACACCCATTAAAATATTTTTTTCCTACAACAACAACTATTTTTCTAATCAGAAAAAAATAGTGATTAATGTATATCCTTTTGCTATTTCTAGTTGATTCTAAATCATTATAAATGCTACGCTTAACAGAAACCTCAATAACTCTATCCTACAGTAACTGATTAGTTTTAATTTCAATGACTCCAATATATACTCAGAAGTTGCAAGAAAATAAACCAATGAACGATTAGGGCAAGCAAGAAAAAGAAAGAGGCATACCAATAGAACTTCTCCATTCTCCCATCACGAATTAGGGGAGTATACATTATTGAAAAAATCATTTCCAAATAACGACTTAAAAGAAGTCTGTTATCCCAATTATCCCGCCATGTGTATGGAATAACTTCTCCCATCACTAATTAGTGGAGCATACATTGTTGAAAAATTATTTTCAAATAATGGCTTAAAAGAAGTCTGTTATTCCAATTATCCCGCCATGTATATGGGATAACTTCTCTCATCATTATGGTATAAATGCTGGAATAAATAATTTCGATACTAACTAATTTCAGATATTTTGTTAATATTGATTTCTTTTAATTAATGGCATGGACTTCAAATAAAAGATCACGTGGCAAAGCTATTTTTTAAAATCCATCATTAAAAAGTAAGGGCATGAGTGAGTTGATTTTATAACGGTGATGGCATGAATGAACCGAACTTTTAACTGATGGAATAAATGAGCCATTTCTGATAGTTCAATGACATATTTGAGCCTTTTTGCTTATTCTAATTAATGACGTGGACCTCTAATAAAAGGCCACGTGACAAAGCTGTTTTTGAAAATCACCATTAAAAAGTAATGGCATGGATGAGCTGGTTTGTAACGGCAATGGCACGAATGAGCTCAACTTTTAACTGATGGCATAAATGAGCCATTTCTGATAGTTCAGTGGCATATTTGAGCTTTTTCCCTTAAAATAATAATTAAAATAGCTGGAAAAAAATCCTCAAATAATAATAAGTGAAATTTTGAGGAGCTTAGTAGTCATTTGAAAATCATCCTTTTTTTAAAAATATTATTAATATTATACCCTTGTGATGGGCCCTTCCCTGAACACCGCCGCGTATAGAGGTAGCTTTAGTGCACCGGGCTGCCCTTTACAATGAATTGTCTAAACGTTAATCAATTCAATTCAAAATCTGTGAAAGGCTCAAGGAAGAAACGAGTTTTCTTCTCATATTGGATGACATTTGGGAAGCTATAAATTTGGATGATGTAGGTGTGCCCTTACCTGAAGATCACATAGGAAGCAAAGGTAATTATAACTTCTCGTTCTTTGGAGGTTTGTAGGCAAATGAAAACAGACACAGAAATGAACATATTCACACTGAAAGAGGATGAATCTTGGCAACTGTTTGTCAAAAATGCGGGAGATGTTGCCAATCTGGAGTATATTCAACCATTGGCAAAGAAAATTGCAAGAGAGTGTGATGGTTTGCCGTAAGCAATCACTGTTATTGGGACGTCTATGAGAGGGAAGACAAGGGTTGAGCTCTGGCAAGATGCTTTGAAATCACTTAGAATGTCATCAAGTGGAGTTTTGATTCTTTAGAATCTCAGGTTATTGAATTATCCTCAGAGCAAAGAAGCAAACATGTGAACAAAAAGAGAGGTGATATTCAAAGTTGTTTCTTGTATTGCTCCTTATATCCAGCGGCTATTCCGACAGATGATCTCATACATTGCTGGCGGGCGGAGGGGATCCTCGGTGAACATGACACATATGAAGAAGCCTACAACAGGGGAATCACATTGATTGAGAGTCTAAAAGATGCCTGCTTGCTACAAGCCGATAAGATGGAGATTTGTGTGAAGATGCATGACGTGGTTCGTGATGTTGCCATATGGATAGCTAGTACCTTTGGGAATGAACAGACTTCTGTTTTTCAAGCTGGAATTGGGTTGACTGACATATCACATATTAAAATATCAGCTTCTGTCAAGAGAATATCTTTCATAAGCAACGAAATTGAATGTCTACCTGATTGCTTTACGAAATGTCCAAAGACAACATCTTTACTTTTGCAAGACAATGAACCCCTCTACAGAATACCCCCGGAATTCTTTTTGGCATTTCCAGATCTAAGAGTTCTGAATCTGAGGGGTAACACTAGTATTAGAGCACTGCCTTCTTCCATCAACAGTTTATGTCAACTACGTGCTCTAATACTAAAAAATTGCTCTAACTTGAAAAAGTTACCACCTGTTGCTAATCTTCACAATTTGCAAGTGCTCGATTGTGATAATACAGTGTTGCGTTTTCTGCCGCAAGGAATGGACAATTTGACAAATCTGAGGCTATTAAATATGACAAATCCGAGGCTTTTAACTATTCCTCGCTACGGTATTCTTTCGTGTAGCCTTAGAGCGACCGCTTTTGATGAGATATCATCTCTACAGAATCTTACTTATCTTTCTATTAGAGTGGATAGCTCATCATGTTTCAATAGAGATTACACCTGGATGACTGTATTGAAAGGCTTTCTCATTCAAGTTGGGGAAACTTCATGTTATGCACCACATATACCATACAACAAGTCAAAAAGGGTGATAAAAGTCTATTTGTGTGAAATTTTCAGTAACGGAGAGCCCTCAGGCATGTTGCAGTTTGCTTCAGATTTGTACTTGGACCAATGTACGGGTTTCAGGAAGTTGATTTCATACAACACTTGTAATGGATTAAAATTACTAAATATATACTACTGTGTTTGTTCTTTCGGACCAGTGGAAGGAGGAAGTGGACAATTTGACACTTTGCCAAATCTTGAATATCTCCATCTCCGTTTAGTATATAATTTAAAGAGTATTTCTGCTTTCGGTAAATATTTGGTCCATGATTTTCTAAATTATGCCAACTGAATATCTCTTATTGTGCAAGTTTAACATGTCTTTTCAACGATGGTGGAACTTGTTCTGTACCCAAGCACTTGGAAGAAATTACAGTTGACGCTTGCGATCAGCTGGTAGAGTTGTTTGTGCAATGCAGCTCAAGTGATCAGGCAACACTTGTCAACTCAGAAATTCCAAGAGTTCTGAAGTTAAGTTTGTACAAAGTTCCCCAACTAGGAACATTGGGGGAGCCACAGAGTATATGGGAACACTTGGAGGAACTCACAGTGAACGGTTGTGACGGATTAAGGAAGTTGCCTCTCTCTATTCAAACCTCAAAAAACATCAAAATAATAGAAGGAGAATCAAAATGGTGGAGCCAACTGGAATGGGATGATGAAAACTTCAAGTCAAATTTAGAGCATTGTTACAAAGAAAGGTAAAAACTGATGACAGAAGGATCAAAGTTGACGTTGTCTCCGCTGCATCTCAGGTATTAACTTTCATATTTTCAATTGTCGATGGTATTATATTTGATTATTTGTCCTCTAAAATCCTCTTTTGCAGAGATAATTTGGGCCTCTATCGTTCTTCTTAGAAAGGGTTTATAATGTTCATGGTTATTTCACCTATTGCCTTAATGTTTTGGATTAAAAGTATCTCATTGTTGATACTTTAACTGTAACGCCCCGTAGAAAATCGTGCAATACGTTATCCTGTAATAGCATGTTCATGGGATAGAAGCTTAAATTGTGAAAAATATTCTAAGCGTAAAAGAGACTTAGTTTCATTTGTAGCTCTATACCTTCGGGAATCTCATTCTCGGTCCTCCCGACCCCCGTTTTTAGATTTTTTTGTTGTGTTGCGATGGGGCAAGCCTATAGAACCTCTCGGGTGAGTTTCGAAATTTTTGGACATCGTTTAGGGCGCGTTTGATTTCCAAAACAGTAGCACCATGCGATATGCATGCGTCGCATGCTCCATCGCATGGTGGCAGCATGCGATATAGCATGCGTCGCATGCTCCAGTGCGGTGGGAAATAGTATGCGACACATGGTCTGTTGCACGCCTGGGAAATTTTTAGCATTTAAGCTCCGTCTCATTAAGGGCATTTTGGGTATTTTTCATCCCCTATCATCTTAAACACGGGATTTAATCCCTAGAAAGCCAAAATACACCCACATTCATCATATCTCTCCAAGAACTCTCTCAAGGGTTTCAAAATAAAAACCCTAATAACTCAAGATTCCACCGTGGGTTTTCAAAATTGACGGAAGATTTGAAATCCCCGCAACGTAGGCTTCAAGATGCACCTATTAATTTCGGATATAGAGGTACGTGGGGTTGTCCTAAATTTCATGGGCATGTTTTCAAAAAGAAATTTACGCAAAACTTTAAGTTTATACAAATATATATATGTTTTACAAATGGGGGTTTTCAATTGATACAAATAACATGTTTTGATATATGATTTTGAAAGAAATATTTAGATATCATGGGGTTGTTTGCTTGAATGTATTTTAATGGTTAAATTGTGAACATGTGACCTGAAATTTCAAAAGGATGCGATGTACATGAGTTGTGAATTTCCTAAATTCCCCATGATAATGTTTATACCCCATATTATACTTGTGTTAAACCATTGAGAGCATGAGTTTTGCAATTGATATGACATTACTCATAAATGATTAAACTTCTTGAATGATTGCATGTTGAGAACCATGGTGTATGTGCATGTTGTAAATGGTATGAGAAGTTGATGTGATATTGATGACTTGCAAGTCGGGTATGACGATACCCTGCAGAGTATGACATGTGATTGATTAAAATGAGTTTCATGCATTGATTTTGTGAGATAGGTGGTTACCCGAAGAAAGCACGAGTCAAATGACTCTATGCTGGATACCGTGTTTGCAGACTCGGGAACTTGGTACCTTGCTGTGTGATCTTGTGTACCTGATATTATGTCATCCCAAATTGGGACTATGGTTAGGAACCCTGCTTTGTGATCTTGTGCACTACCATAATTAATTGGGTCGAGACATCCTGCTGTGTGATATTGTGTGTCTTTCCCTCACTTATACTCTAATCTCGGCGGCAACCGAGATTTGACAGTTGGTCAAAATGTGAAATTGTAGGGTGTACCACCTAGCTCAGATGTGTTGCATTGTTGTTGAAAAATCATTATACTATGCCCATGTATTTTCGAAATTATTTTGCAATAATGTGTTTTATAACAGCTCTCATTTATTTTATATAAAAATCTCTACTTTGTTTTGGATTACTCTGCGTACCAGTACTTTGTATTGACCCCTTTCACTCCCAGGTTCGGAGGCATAGTCTAGGGGTCCAGATAATCAGTAGATTCTTCAGACAGATTTGCAGAGTCAAGTGGTGAGCCTTCTATATTCCGGAATGCCTGATGTTTGAAAGTTTATTTATCATTTAATAGTTTTGGGTCTACTGGGGGCCTTGTCCCAGTTTTCAGACAGTTGTTTGTTTTAGCCATGTAGTAGAAATTTCGCAGACGGTTTTCAGATGCCGATAGATGTTGTGGGACATTATTTCCCATTATTGATTTCATTTGACTCATGACCATGTGTTCCGTAGTATTGTGTATCTTCCACATTTCTCTTATCATAGGAATTATGTGCATGATTACCAGATAGATAGGGGTGTTTCGGGCCTTCATGGTTCGGAATGGTCGTCACGACCAGGGCCCCGATTCGGGTCGTGGATGATTGTACGCCGGAGATGTTAGCTATTGTCACTCTAGAGGGCTAGCATGGTGTGGAAGTAGTTCTTCAAAAAAGTTCTATAGATCACAGTGATCCTTATGTCCTTGTTAGTGCCTCCAATTTTATCTACCAGTCTGATTTTGTTTGTCAATTCTAACCCCTTGCCTATGTATAACTAATACATTGCGACAAGAAAATCTTCATTAGTCCCTCAATATGAAGGATTTTAGTATTCGGACCCATAGGAGTGTCCATAGGATTACATCCCATCATTCCTGTCTCCTCGAGAATGTCTACGGAGTACTTGCGTTGCAAAATAACAATACCTGATCTGGACTGAGCAACTTCAATACCTAAATAATACTTCAGCCTGCCAAGGTCTTTAGTCTGGAAATGCTGAAAGAGGTGTTGCTTCAAATTAATAATACCAAAAATTCATAGTTAAATATATTTTAAGAGTAGAGGGTTGAGAGGGAAATTCACTTAGGTGTACTTGGGATCTCTCCCCTTTCTTTGTTAATAATATAAAGACAGTTGTTGTGACGTGGATGTAGGATCATTCGGATCCGAACCAAGTTAAATCTTGTGTCTTTTCTCTTGCTCTTTATTTCACGTTTCCGCTAACAGAAAGTACAACCAACTTCCTGCAAATATAACCTGACTTATAGAACCAAATATGATGCAAGAGTAGACTTTTTCTAATGGCAAAATTCAGTATGCTTACCTTGGAAGTCTTAATTTCTACATCGTCAACCATGATCTGTTTTGACAGGGGTCTTAATAGGCAGAGGAAAGGGAAAATCTAAGTTCACAAAGACCACGTTACGAGCATGCCTGAAGAGAGGCATACATAAATAATGTTAATTTAACCGATCGTCTCTTATTTTGACTTATGTGCAGAGTCTGGTTGACGTTAAATATAGCATGAGTGAGGGCAAAGAAGCATAACTAAGCTTGAAGATGGAACTTCCTATAGTTCACATTCTTTCTGACAAATCCGTTACACTCAAATGCACGAAACATCGTAAACAGTGAGGTCCAGCAAATAGTACTTCATTCTGTGTTTGAACAAAGTATAGTTGCACAATCACCATTTCATGTTCTTATTATATTATTGGCATAATACAGAAGCATGCCTTTTAACTTGGCCTAATCTTATTTATGCACTCCAACTTTGGGTATGCACAAGTAGACATTTAAATTTGTATAAAGTCGAACAAATAGACGTATACGTCCTACGTGGCAATTTCACACGAATTCCTAGTGACTTTCCTTTTCTCCTTTTCCTTCCTATATGTTTGTCTTTTTCAATTAAGTAATATTTGTCTTTGTCTTCTCTTTTCTTTTTTCTTTGTAAGAAAATAGGAAAGCCGTTGCTTCTCTCATTTCTCAGGAATAATTGCAAAAGTAGTGCCTTATTATATCATTTATATAATCTGAAACTCTCTTGCTGACAACATTCTTTTTCTTCTTTTCTGTCCTATACTTTTGCTTTGTCAATTATATAGTTGAAAAATGAAAGGTTTTCTAAAGTACTTATACTAAAATATAAAAGGAATCATTCTTCTCCTATCTGCACAAGAATGAAGAGGCTCCGCAACAACAATTTTAAAAAGGCAGTTCGGTGCACTAAATCTCCCGCTATGCACATGGTTCGAGGAAGGGCCCGACAATAAGCACCTATTGTACGCAACCTTGCCTTGCATTTTTGCCAGATGCTATTTCCAAGGCTTGAACTTGTGACCTCCTTGTCACGTGGAAGCAACTTTACCGCTCACTCCAACACAGAGTTACTGTGCTAATATTTATCTTGCAACTTCATCACAGGTTAAATTCTTTTTCTTTTATTTAGCTTAACCATCTAATGTGTGCAGTATTTTCTACCTGGAGTTACTCCAACCAGGGACTCGAGTCAGAGATCTCTAGTTAAAAATGGATGGATCAACAAATATTTTTAACTTTATATTGGAAAAGAACGGTTTTTAAAAAAGCAATATTCTTCTCCTATCTGCACAAGAATGAAGAGGCTCCACAACAATAATATAAAATTGATTAATGATAGTCCTTAAGTAGTGCCTTAAACAAAGAAGAAGTAGTCAGTTTAGCTTCACTTGATAATCTTTGAGAGTTTTAGCATTCTGATCAGAAACACATTTTTTTCTTTACCTTAAGAATTATTCAATGGATATACTTTTTAATGCTGTAGGTGGCATTATTGTTGAGGTGGGAAAGTTTGTGTCTAAATGCATCTATCCTAAGATTGAAAATATCGTCCGTTTCTCATCAAAAATTGAAAATCTAAGGAAGGAAATGGAGAAGCTAACTAAGTTTAGCGATGAGATAAAAGAGAAGGGGGAAGGAGCTGAGGGAGAAGGCTACAAGCCAAAGACAGATGTTATCAAGTGGATTGAAGATGTTCACGAGCTGGAGAAAGAATGGGAGTCTATGCAAGAAAGCATTGCAGCGGCTAAGACGCTTTCATATAAATGCTGTCCAAAATGCAGCCTTCGCTCGGAAGTCTCCACTCAATCAAAGAACATCCGAGATCAACAATGCAGGCTTATAGAGGTCGGAAAAAACTTTGGATCCAATTTGGTGGTAGAAAATTATCGGATGAGAAAAGTTGAGCACATCCCGGGACCATCGATAGAAGGCCAGTCAACAGCAACAAGGAATCTCAACGAGCTCCTCCAACTATTGGAAGATGATAAGGTATTAATTGTTGAAATTAAATCAAGATTAGTAACCCTAAATTTTAGAAAGTTTGGTAATTGTTAAGTGGATCCTTTATGTGGCTAACAATATTTTTACTTATAAATCTCAACTTATTTAACCACATTATTTACGAAGTAATATTTTAAATAAATATAAATTTATAATCTGATCTCCTTTCATGAAATATTAGACTATTTTTATAGAACTAAAATTATTTTTTATTTTTGTGGTAAATGTTGAATTTTTCTCTTCATATATTTATTTTGTTATGTTTTAAACTTTCTAAGTGAAAATTCTAACACCGTCAAAATTTTCAATACTCCAAACTTTCCATATTTTAGTTTTCGTCCAAAAAATACTATCACGCATGAACTTGGTGGGTTAAAATTTAAAGTTGTTAACCTATTTAAAAATATTTTTTATTCGTTATCAAATAATTTTACAAAACATATCATTAAAGTAAGTAACATATATTTTTTAAATACCTTTAATAAAAATTTTAACTCTACCATTATTATATTAGTTTAATTTGTGCTCTTTTTCTATATAGATAATTTTCAACTATCAATAATGTATCTTTAGTATTTTATATTATTTTATTATGAAAATGAACATTTTATATATTTATATGGATAAGAACAATCTCTTATCTCCGTAATATAAACAAGCTAATTAGTTTTATTTATATACTATATTGGGTAAAAATACAATATTTTAAGAAAATATTGCACGTAAGATTTTGTAAAAAAATGTTAATATACTGAAACTTATAATTTCAATTTATCCTTTTGTATAATTTTTAAATAAAATTGAAAAATAAAAACATTAAAATTAGTTACTTAATTCAAGAAAATGTGTTTAACCTAATGTTAAAATAAGCATTGAAGCATATTACATTTTAATTTTAATTAGAACTGTGAGAAATAATGGAGAAAATATTATTGAATTGTTCTCTCTAAATTATTACATTGAGACCCTATTTATAGACGCTACATTCCAATCCTTTTCCTAATAGTACACTACATTACAATCTCTTTCCAAGTAGAATTCAATATGCTATTCCTATTCATCTTCTAGCACTCCCTCTCAAGTTGGTGCATACAAGTCATATGTACCAAGCTTGTTACAAATGTAATTAATACAAGGACTGGTGAGGGCCTTGGTGAAGATATCTGCAAGTTGATCACTTGACTTCACAAATTTTGTAACAATATCTCTCAAGAGTATCTTTGCTCTGACAAAGTGACAATCAATCTCTATGTGCGTGGTCCTCTCATGGAACACTGGATTAGATGCAATATGAAGGGTTTCCTGGTTATCACATACAAGTTCCATCTTACCAGTTTCTCCAAATTTTAATTCTCTCAGCAATTGCTTGATCCAAACCAGCTCGCAAGTTGCTGCAGTCATTGCTCAATATTTTGCTTCGGCACTAGATCGAGCAATCACACTCTGTTTCTTACTCTTACAGGACACCAAATTACCTCATACTAAAATACAATATCCAGATGTAGAATGTCTATCGGAGGGTGATCTTGCCAAATCAACATCTGTATATCCAATGATATGCTCATGGCCTCGATCATCGAAGAGTAGTCCTTTACCTGGAGATGACTTTATATATCGCAAAATCCGAATAACTATATCCCAATGACTATCACAGGAGGAAGTCATAAACTGACTTACAACACTCACAGGAAAAGAGATGCCAGGTTTAGTCACTGTGATAATTCAACTTTCCAACCAACCGCCTATACCTTCCAGGATCACTGAGTAGCTTCCCCTATCCTGGAAGAAGTTTAGCATTTGGATCCTTAGGAGTGTCAATGGGTCGACATCCCATCATTCCTGTTTCTTAAAGAATGTCTAAAGTATACTCGTTGATAAATAATAATACCTGATCTGGACTGAGCAACCTCAATACCTAGAAAGTATTTCAATCTGCCAAGGTCTTTAGTCTGAAAATGCTGAAAGAGATGTTGCTTCAAGTTAGTGGTACCATCTTGATCATTGCCGGTGATACTAATATCGTTACATATACCACCAAATAAATACACAAATTTGGTTCAGAATGGCGATAAAACACTGAATGATCAGCTCCACTACGAATCATGCCAAACTCCTAAATAACTGTGCTAAACTTTCCGAACCAGGCTCGAGGGGATTGTTTCAAACCATAGAGTGACTTGCGCAATCGACATACAAGGCTACTAGACTCCCCCTGAGCAACAAAACTAGGTGGTTTCTCCATATAAACTTCTTCATCAAGATCACCATGCAGAAAAGCATTCTTAATGTCCAACTAATAAAGAGGCAAATGACGAACGACAGCCATAGAGAGAAAAAGACGGACTGATGCTATTTTAGACACGAGAGAGAAAATGTCACTATAATCAAGCTCAAATATCTGTGTATATCCTTTGGAAACAAGGCGAGCCTTCAGCTGATCAACCTGACCATCTGGACCAACTTTGACTTTATAAACCCAACGACAACCAACAGTAGATTTGCCTGCAGGAAGGGAAATAAGCTCCTAAGTACCACTCATATGTAAAGAAGACATCTCATTAATCATAGCCTGTTTCCATCCTGAATAGGAAAGTGCTTCACCTATAGTCTTAGGAATGGAAATAGAGAACAAAGATGATACAAAAACATAATGGAGTGATGATAAACTATGATAACTCAAGAAAGCACAATGTGGGTTAGCATTACGAGTGGATCTTATACCTTTTTGAAGTGCAACTGATTGAATAAGAAGAGGCAGGTCTGCAGTAGGGGAAGCGTCAGACGCAGGACATGAATCATCTAGGAATAGTACTAGACATGGGCGGCGATGATAAGTCAAAAGTGGTAGCACTGTGGTTGGAGATAGAGAAGTAATCGTAGATTCCTCAAAGATTGGTGTGGGTAAGACTGGAGGTATAGGTAAAACCTCAGAGATATTAAGATGATCAGAAGATGTATAGTAAAGTTGAAATTCAAAGAATGTGACATCAACGGACATAAGGTAGCGACCCAGATCAAGTGAATAGCATCGATACCCCTTTTGAACTCGAGAGTAACTAAGGAAGACACATTTGAGAGAACGAGGGGCTAATATATCTTTTCTTGGGGCTAAATTATGAACAAAACATGTTCTCCCAGAAATACGAGGGGGTATGCAGTAGAGATGTGAATGAGGAAATAGTATGAAATAGGGAACCTTATTCTGGATCGAAGATGATGTCATTCTGTTAATGATATAGCAAGATGCGAGGACCATATCACCCAAAAATGCAGTGGAACATGGGTTTCAATGAGAAGAGTGCGAGCAGTTTCAATGAGATGCCTATTATTCTTTTCTGCTATACCGTTCTGCTGAGGGGTGTATGGACATGATATTTGGTGAATGATTCCTTGATGAGTCATAAACTCCTGAAACTGGAAGGATAAGTATTCTAAGGCATTATCACTACGAAAAGCACGAATAGAAACACCAAATTGATTTTGTATTTCAGCACAAAAACTTTTGAATATAGAGAATAACTCAGAACGATCTTTCATTAAGTAAACCCAAGTACATCTTGAAAAATCATCGATGAAAGTAACAAAATCCTAAAGGTGAACTGACTCTACTAGTACCCCAAATATCGGAATGAACTAATGAGAAAATAGACTCTGAGTGACTCTCAATACTACGTGAAGGTATAGCACGGGTGTGTTTTCCAAGTTGACACAACTCACAATCTAATGTGGATAGACTAAACAAACTAGGCACCATCTTTTGTAGCTTGGATAGACTAGGATGTCCCAAACGTTTGTAAATAAGGTTGGGAGGATCTGTAGCGATGTATGCTGTGAAGGAATTTGAAGCGGTAAGATGGTAAAGGTTTTGTGATTCATGTCCTATGCCAATTGACTGTCCCGTTTTGCGGTCCTACATTAGAAAAGAATCATAAAAAAAAGTTAATACTACAATCAAGGGAAAGTTTCAAGCGACTAACAGATGCAAGATTAAAAGGACAACCAGGGACATAAAGAACAGAGTCTAGAGTGACAGAAGATAGGAGTTTGACTTGTCCAACTCCTTTTGGCTCTGTTCGAATTCCATTAGCTAAAGTAATAGCTGGAAGAGATTGTGAATAAAAAATATTAGACAAAAGTGATTTATCACCAGAAATATGATCAGAAGCACCTGAGTCCACAATCCATGATCCAAAGGTAGGAGATTGTGCAGTTGAGGCTATTGGTATAAATTTATGCTTGCTTGCTTGATATTGAAGATTCTCATTATATTCCTTGTCAGATAAATACACCCGTTGATCACCTGTGGTGTTAGACTGAGCAATATGAGCATTTTTAGTTGGTCAACCATGCAAAGAATAGCATATTCCACGAGTATGTCCAAGCCGATTACCATAACTACACTTAGGTCGAGAATAACATACGCCACGAGTATGTCTAAGCCTTTTACAATAACTATACCTAGGACGAGATCTTCCAAATTGACCTTCTCCTCGTTGATTCTTCATGGACTATGACGTTTGATTTCTGATCTTCTCATTAAGGGCTCAGATTTAATCATAGGACTTGAACTTTCAATTTTAATATTTTTGGAGCCGAAAAAAAATATCATGCCCAAAAGATATATTGGGAATTTGACTTGAAAATTCCAAGAATCAGATCTGAATTTCTGAAAAAAAATACCCCAAAAAAACTTGATGTCGCGGGAATTAGGGTTCTGGCTGTCGGAATCTCAAAATAATTATCGAAATCTGGAAAGGAGCAAGTGGTCGGAGTCAGAATAGACCGGCGACCCCAACAGAAAAAGAAACAACTCAAAAATCGATCGGAGATGGGCTCACGCGCTGGTGCGTGATGAAGATCTCGCCAAAATTTCTAGATTCTGGCTGGCGCGTGGTAGCGCGTGAAGGGTAATTTTCCGGCGGTTTTCATCGGGTTTTCGTCGCCTGATCTTTCCGATCCTCTTTTTGGTGTTGTATTTTTCACACAACCCACAAAATAAAAGTTGATCCAAATCAATCACCGGAATTGACGCACAAAGACTGAGTTATCCATGATAAAGAATGGATCCTGGGCCCAACTCAACCTCAAAAGCTAGCTCATGAGGGGAGGATTGTCCAAGACCATATAAGTAGACCAAGGACTCTATAACCTACCGATGTGGGACTCCAACATCCCCGTACACCCAGGACTGGACATCTAGAGCGTGGACATTCTAAGATAGGGGGCCCAATATCAGAAACAAATGAATTGGGTGGGCCTAATTCTGATACAATGTGAGAAATAATGGAGAAAATATTATTGAATTGTTGTCTCTAAATTATAACATTGAGACCATATTTATAGACACTACATTCCAATCCAATTCCTAATAGGACACTACATTACAATCCCTTTCCAAGTAGAATTCAATATGCTATTCCTATTCATATTCTAACAAGAACAATTTAAATAAGTTGTAAACTAGCTAATATTTGATTTTATAAAAATTAAAAAAATACCTTTTTTAATTATTTTTATTATCATTTTCTATCATATTTATTTAAAAATATTATTATTTTTGATAAAATAACTAAATACCAATAAATACATTTAAAACTGTAATAGTGGGCCCGTAAAATAGGTTCTTCATTATCTAGTATTATTATATTCCAATTAAAACGATGCAGCTAAAAATTCCTTTAGAAAATTTAGAGTGGGGTGAAAATTTTGTGGAATTCTAAGAAGATAATATAACCATTGAATACTTAAAAAAAATATAAAAAATAAAAAAATATAACCATTGAATACATTTGTCACACTAAATTTTCTGGGAGCCTTGGAATAACTGGTAAAGTTGCTGCCATATGACCAGGCGGTCACGGGTTCAAGCCTTGGAAAAAGCCTCCAGCAGAAATACAATGTAAGGATGTACGATACACCTTTGTGGTGGGGCCTTCCCCGGACACCGCCCATAATGGTAGCTTTAGTGCACCGACTTGTCATATTCTGCATGTGCATCAGTGAGATAGTTGGATTGAGAACAATAAACCAACAGAGTTAGAACACATGGGAATACAGTCCAAGTGCTGCCCTTTACACTCAATTATCTAAACATTAATCGATTCAATTTTAAGACAGTCGGTATGCATTTTGTTTTATAATAGAACACAATGCATATGCAAAGAAATTAATAAACTTGAGATCAAGAGATTATAGTGATCAAAGCCTCCAATGTTCTTATTTCACTAATTTTCTAAATGTTTTTTTCTGTGTTCATTGGTGCATCATTCACTGGGTAAAGTTATTTGGATTTTAAATCCTTTTAGGTATGCATCATCGGTGTGTGGGGTACCGGAGGAGTTGGGAAAACTACTTTGGTGAAGAATCTGAACAACGAGCTCTTAAAGAATGTGCCAAGTTCCAAACTGTCTTTTGGGGTTGTGATATGGGTTACAGTCCCCAAACCGCCAATAGACGTAGATTCAAGCACAAATTGCCGGTAGATTATGCCTAACGGTAGATAACGAGGCAGGTGTAGAAAGCATTGCCAGCAAAATCTGTGAAAGGCTCGAGAAAGAAACGAGTTTTCTTCTCATATTGGATGACGTTTGGGAAGCTATAAATTTGGATGATGTAGGCGTGCCCCAACTTTCCCCGAGAAGCAAGGTGATTATAACTTCTCGTTTTTTGAGTGTTTGTAGCCAAATGAAAACAGATGTCGAAATGAAGGTTTACACATTGGATGAGGATGAATCTTGGCAACTGTTTGCCAAAAATGTGGGAGATATTGTCAATCAGGAGAAAATCCATCCATTGGCAAAGGAAATTGCAAGAGAGTGTGATGGTTTACCTTTAGCAATCATTGTTATTGGATCATCCATGATAGGGAAGACGAGGGTCGAGCTCTGGGAAGATGCTTTGAAATCACTTAGAATGTCCGAACCTCATAGCAAAGTTGTAGAAGATAAGGTTTACAAGGTCATCAAGTGGAGTTTCGATTCTTTTGGATCTCAGGATATTGAATCATCCTCAGAGCAAAGAAGCAAACGTGTGACCAAAAAGAGAGGTGACATTCAAAGTTGTTTCTTGTATTGCTCCTTATATCCGGCCGCTATTCGAACAGATGATCTGATACATTGCTGGTGGATAGAGGGTTTGCTTGGTGAACATGACATGTACGAAGAAGCCTACAACAGGGGAATCACAATGATTGAGAGATTGAAGGATGCATGCTTGCTAGAATCACTTGGGATGGATTCTGCAAAGATGCATGACGTGGTTCGTGATGTTACTAGATGGATAGCTAATTCCTTTGGGGATGAACACAATCTTGTTTTTCAAGCTGGAATTGGATTTTCTGAGATATCATATATTAAAGTATCATCTTCTGTCAAGAAAATATTTTTCGCAAGTAGCAATATCTCTCGCCTACCTGATAACTTCACGGAATGCCCAGAGACAACAACTTTATTATTGCAAGATAATGGTGACCTTTGGGATATTCCCCATGAATTCCTTTTGGCATTTCCATCCCTAAGAGTTTTGAATTTGAGCAAAACAAGTATTAGCACACTGCCTTCTTCCATCAATAGTTTATGTCAACTACGTGCTCTAATACTAAAAAATTGCCCCAATTTGCAATATTTACCACCTATTGGTAATCTCTGCAATTTACAATTGCTCGATTGTGATAAGACATCGTTACGTTATCTGCCGCAAGGAATGGACAAACTGACAAATCTGAGGCTATTGAATCTGCCTGTAGGTCTGTCGAAGGTGATCATTGGCCAAGGTTTTTTCCTCAGTTTTTCTAGCATTGAAATGTTAGATATGAAGGGTATCTGTGTTGGATCAACTTCTTTAGATGAGATATTATCTCTACCCAATCTGACTTCTCTTTTTATTAAATTGGATAGCTCACTAATTTTCAATAGAGAGCACACCTGGATGACTAGATTGAAAAGATTTCATATTACAATCGGGGACTATCCAATGCAAGGAAATGTCAACAAGTCAGCAAGGACAACATGTGTCTCCGGATGTGAAATTTTCAGTAACGGAGAGCTCTCAGGCATGTTGCAGTTTGCTTCAGATTCGTACTTGTACAAATGCATGGGTCTCAGGAAGTTGATTGGATGCAACAGTTTTAATGGATTAAAATCACTATCCATACAATCAAGTTCAATGGAAGAAGAGGGATTTCGACAGTTTGATCCTTTCCCAAATATCGAATATCTCAGCCTCAAATTTGTATATAATTTAAAGAGTGTTTCCGATTTCAGTCAACATCTAGTTTTTAGATTTTCTAAATTAGGCCAACTAGCTCTATCTGATTGTCGAAATTTAACATGTCTTTTTTAAAGTTGGAGCTTTCTCTATACCCAAGCACTTGGATGAAATTACAGTTGAAGATTGTCAACGGTTGGTAGAGTTGTTTGCGCAGTGCGCCTCAACTCAGACAACACTTGTCCACTCAGAAATTCCGAGAGTTCGGAAATTACTGTTGAGAAAATTACCAAAATTAACAACGTTGGGGGAGCCTCAGCGTATGTGGGAACACCTGGAGGAACTTAAAGTTATTGGTTGCGGTGGAATAAGGAAGTTGCCTCTCTCTATTCAAACCTCCAATGACATCAAACTAATAGAAGGACCACTAATGTGGTGGAAGCAACTCGAGTGGGATGACGATAACTTCAAGTCAAATTTGGAAAATTGCTTCCACTTGCCAAATTCAAAATTGCTTTAGCTGCATTTTCTCAGGTAATGTGCTAACTAACTTTCAGATTTCTCAATACTTTAATATTTGATTGGTCGTCCTCTAGCTTTCCCTTTTTTCTTCTTATGTTCAAAAGGATTTAATAGCTTTAACAAGAAAGATGAACACATATGGTGTGATGGATATGAAAGTAAATGTTTTAAAGAAAATGAGGAGATAGTATTTCAAAGGCATAACACATAAACATGCCCTTTAACTTGATATCAAATCATATCTATAACCTCCAACTTTGGGTGTGAACAAATAGACAAACTGATATAAAGTTGAAAAACCAGACACATATGTCATATGTGACGTCCTATGTGGCCAATTCTTGTCCTACATGGCATCCTACGTGTATTATGCCACATAAGACGTGTGTATTTACTTGTTCAACTTTATACAAGTTTAAGTCTCTACTTGTGCACACCCATAGTTGGAGGTCATGCATGTGATTTGATGTTAAGTTAAAGGGCATGTTTATGTATTATGCCTAACCCAAAAGGCACTCCACTATTGATATTTCATCTAGCGTCAGAACTTAATGCATTTGCTAGTGATGAGGACCTTTCTGAGAAGGAACTTAATGCTTTTGCTAGAGATGAGGACCTTTCTGAGGAGCAGGGGGAAGGGCTGGATATATGTTTTGAAAAAGTAGCTAGGGATGGGGATCTCTCACCAAGGCAACAAAGAAGTGGAAGCAGCATGGAGAATTTATTCCAAGGCACATGGAAGGCAACATAGTTGGGATGGTAAGGTTGCTGGGGAATTTATTCCAAGGCACCTGTCGATGCGACTTGCTAAGCAAAATCATATGACTGTGTCAACAACTTCAATAAAATTCAGTAAGTTAATTCTCTAGCTCATATTTTCTTCATGCTGGTTAAGTAGTAGGGGTTTTGTTACCTCATTAAGATTGGTAAGGTAAGGTCTAGCCCCCCTTGTACTTATTCACATTGAGGATGTTATTATTAATAAAAGACCGCTGGACACTCAGTCTAGTGGTATTAATTTTTTTCTTTTTAAAAAAAGCCAATCAACCAATTTAAATTATTATTTTTCATTAGATTTTGCTGAAATTGAAATTTTTATTTTAAGCTAAATCTCTAAGAAATAATAACATACCCATTTTAACCATTTTATTGGGTTACTATGCTAAAATAACCATGTCAATAATTTTTCTTAATGGTTGTATAAAGTCAAAATGTGACGAGTAAAACCAAACAGTGGGAGTTAACAACACTAAGTATTGAGCTTGACTTTTTGTTTCTTCATTCAAGGAACTAAAGAAAGCAATTTTGGATCTCCAAGCTTTTCGCCGACTCTAGAAGCAATTTTGGAGTCTCAGAGATTGCGGCATCTAGGTACTCTGTTCATTTTGGCTTTGCAAAGTTTTATGAACTCTCGTTCGGAGGATGAAGCCATAGCTATGGTAGTTACCACATGTGCCGCGACCTTTTTTTGGAGAAAAGAGTCATATTTGTTTTATGTATTTTCAGCTCTGATAACTATGATTCCCTTGAATTTGATAGACTCAAAAAGCGGTATTTTCAGCTCCGATAACTATGAGTCCCTTGAATTTGATAGACTCAAAAATGCGGCTTCACCATTATCTGATAGTGAACCGGCTATTAACCTCTTCTTCAACAACGAGTAACCATTTTATCAAATTGTACTGAAAATATAAATCATTTGACCATGATTAAAACATAATAGTTTGAATGAAAGTCACGTCTGGTACGGAGAATCTGATATAGATTATAAAGAAAGAAAATCAAGCAAGTTGAAGAATTGAGTAGGATACAACCTTTCTGCAATCAAAATCATAAGTAATTTTATATGACAAGTTCATATGAATAAGTGTAATATTACTATAAGCTAAAGGCATTAGGGGAAGAAAAACTTTTTGGAAATTAAATCACTTGGTAAAATATATTTCACAGAATTTACAGAGTTCACACCCTATATGTTACAACAGATGACATATACACAAGACAACTTTCTGTTTTTCATAAAAGGGACATAGGAATATAGACATTGTGTCAAACTAACTGATGACCTATTAAATGGGATGTGTTGGTCTATAGAGGCGAGAGGAGGGTTTCATAAGGAATACGAGCGAAATACTGAAAATGAACCTTTTTTGTTTTTGCAATTTTTTGTGGGTGTTAGCCTAGGGATCAGAGGGTGGGTGCGGTCGCCGGAATGGGATTTGAACGAAACTTCTTGGGCACACCCCTGAAGACCTATTAAATGAAATATGTTGGTCTGGAAGGGTGGGAGAAGGCTTTTCCTACGGCATATGAGTGAAATACTAAAAATGGAGGATTTTTTGAGATTTTTCGTGGGTGTCAGCATATGGGTCTTTTCGCCCTTTTGATTGAAAAAAATGGCTCCCCGTTCCCCACCAAAGCAACCCGATCCATTTAATATTCCGTTGGAGGACCGCCCGAGAACTTTTTCTCAGAATTTTTCTCGGGGACCGAGCCCACCCCCGAATCATGGGCTAACACCAACCGAAACTTGCAAACAACCCGTAATTCTTGTTGTTTCGCCCGTTTGACTTGGAAAATGACTCATGCTTCCCTGCCAAAGCAACCTAATCCATTTAATAGGCCATGGGGGGATCGCGCGAGAAGTTCCGATAGAATTTTTTTCGGGGTCCGAGCCCAACCCCCGAACCATGTTCTAACCCCATTGAAACTCGCAAAAAATCCGCAATTCCTGCCATTTTTACACTTGAGTTCGAAAATGGCTCCCCCAGCCCTGCCAAAGCAACCCAATCCATTTTATAGGTCGTCGGGGCACCGCTCGAGAAATTTCGCCAGACCTTTTTCTAGAGACCGAGCACACACTCCGAACCGTGGGCGTAAATCCACCAAAACTTCGCAAAAAACCTACAATTCCAGTCGTTTCGCCCATTCGACTTGGAAAATGATTCCCCAGCTCTGCCAAAGCAACCCGGTCCATTTAATAGGCCGTTAAGGGACCGCCCAAGAAGTTTCACCCAGAATTTTTCTCGAGGTCCAATTCGATCCATGAACCATTGGCTAACACCCAACGAAACTCGCAAAAATCCGCAATTCCTGCCATTTCGCTCGTTTGACTTAGAAAATGGCTTCTCCGGCCCCTCCAAAGCAACTAATTCATTTAATAGGCCGTTGGGAGGTCGCCTTAGAAGTTTCACACAGAATTATTCTCGGGGCCCAATCCCATCCCCGAACCGTGGGCTAACACTCATCGAAACTCATAAAAAAACTGCAATTCCTGCCTTTTCGCCCGTTTGACTTGGAAAATGGCTCCCTTGACACCGCCAAAGCAACCAGTTCCATTTAATAGATGTCGGGAGATCGCCCAAGAAGTTTTGCCTAGAATCTTTTTTCGAATCCCAAACCCACCCCTGAACCATGGGCTAACACCCACCAAAACTGGCAAAGACCCACAATACCTGCCGTTTCACCCATTTAACTTGGAAAATGGCTTCCCGGCCCCACCAAAGCAACCCAATCCATATAATAAGCCGTCTGGAGACTGTCCGAGAAGTTTTGCCAATAATTTTTCCAGAGCCTGAGTCCCCTCCTCCCTCGAACCGTGGGCTAGCACCCATCGAAACTTGCAAACAACTTACAAATCCTGTTGTTTTGCCCATTTTTCTTGGAAAATGGCTCCTCCAGCCCCACAATAGCTATCTGATCCATTTAATAAACTATCGGGGGACCTGCCGAGAAGTTTTGCCCAAAAATTTTCTTGACGTCGGAGCCTACCCGCCGAACCATGGGCTAACACCCACCAAAACTCGCAAAAAATCCGCAATTCTTATCTTTTCACCCATTTTACTTGAAAAATGGCTCTCTCGGCACCGCCAAAGCAGCCTGTTCTGTTTAATAGGTCATCGGGTGACCACCCGAGAGGTTTCACACGAAACTTTTTTGGGGGCTGAAGCCCACCCTCGGAACCGTGGGCTAACACCCACCTAACTTAGCAAAAAAACCCACAATACCTGCCCTTTCACCCATTTCACTTGGAAAATGGTTCTTCGGCCTCGCCAAGGTAGCCCAATCCATTTAATAGCCTGTTGGGGGACCACCCGAGTAGTTTTGCCTCCAACTTTCCACGTGAAAAATTTAAGATCACATGGTTAAAGGGTATTTTGGTATATCTGCCATAACTTTAATTTAAGACTACAAGATTCAAAAGTATTGGTCAGAAGGAAAGACCACACTTCACAATCATGGCTCTCAAAAAGAGTATTACCGATTACTGTGTTTCGAGAACAAAGATCTGCAAATCAAGGAGAGAAAACATTCATATTTTTTTCCCTTTAAAGAGATTTTGCCTTGGAATCGTGCCTTGAGAGGGGATGCTGCCAATCCTACAGAGGACTTTTCGAGAACTGAGAAAGACATAACGGAAATTGAGTTCGTTGAGCAAGTCAAACTCGATCATGTAATTTTCTTAAACTCCGTGCCAAGTCAAAACAGATCATTCTTTTTAAAACAGAGGGAGTATACAATAGGGAAAACTCTTGCTTCACTCATTTCTCAAGAATAAAGAAATTGCAAAAGTATCATTTATATAATATGAAACTCTCTTGCCTGGCAACATTCTTTTTCTTCTTTTCCTTCTTATACTTTTGCCTTGTCAATTAAATAGTTGGAAAAAAAAGGTTGTCCAAAGTACTTATATTAAAATAATAGGAATCATTCTTCTCCTATCTGCACAACAATGAAGAGGCTCCACAATAACTGTTAAAAAATTATTAAAGATTTTCTTGGAATTCTGCTTTAATAAAGAAGGAAAATAAAATACAAAGTTACTGTGCAAAGTATTTATCTTGCACTTAATCACAGGATAAATTATTCTTCTTTTTAATCTCAACCATCCAATATGCACGGTGTTTTCTACCAGGAGTTTCTCCATTTAAGGACTCGAACCCAATATCACTAGTTAAAAGTGGATGGATCAACAAATATTTTTAACTTTATAGTGGAAAAAAACGGTTATCGAAAGCTAAGTTGCTTGGACTCTCCAAAAATGTTGTTGCAACTGTGTCGGATCCTCCTAAAAAGCACTACTTTTGAAGGATCCGACACGCACGTGATGGTATTTTTGAAGAGTCCGAGCAACACTGATCGAAAGTTTATAATAGTTCTAACAGGAATCATATTCTCCCTTCTGAGCAAGATTGAAGAGGCTCCACAACAATAATATAAAACTGATTAATGATTGTCCTTAAGTAGTGCCTTAAACAAAGAAGTAGTCAGTTTAGCTTCACTTGATAATCTTTGAAAGTCTAATCAGAAACACTTTTTTCTTTCTTCACTTCAAGAGTTTTCCATGGAAATACTTTTTAATGCAGTAGGTGGCTTTGTTGTTGAGGTGGGAAAGTTTGTATCTGTAACACCCCGCATTTCGGGCTAGAATAAAAAAAGATGACTCCGATGCGTTGATAATCCCAGAACCTTAAATCCTATACCAATTTGGCATGTTAATCAATTTTGTAGTATGTGAATCCATTTGAGCATGAATTTAGACCATAGAAGTCCTTCAACTCAAGGACGAGTTAAAACCATTTCGATCGATTAAGTTTAAGTGGACGTTGTAATTTGTGTAAAATTCTATTGACCATAAATTATTGTATATGATGAACCGGGTGGCCTACTATATACCAAATTGTAGATAATTGAATAAGCTTTCCAACGATACCAAATTCGCCTAAAACGGACACCCGGAGAAGAAGTTATGGCCTTTCAGAGTTGAATGTGTCGCCTATGCACATATAGGGGATGCATAGGGCGGCGCCTATGCAAATATAGGCGATGCATAGGGACGCACCTATGTAAATTTAGGCAATGCAAAGGGCGGCGCATAGTTATGGTTTCAGGTGACGAAAACACTCCGTTTTGAGTTACTTTAAGTGCAAGTTAGTCCTTACAAAACCCAAAATCGTCCTTACCCACTCCTAAACGGATTTGGGCCTATTAACAACATTAAAGCCTCCTATAAAATCCCAAAAATCTAATCCTTCAAGAACTTAAGAGAAGGAGCAACTAGGGTTTGAGAAAATAAGCTTGAAGGACCGATCATTCCGAAACTTCTTCGTGAAACAAATTACAGATTCGGAATCCTCTCGACGTAGGCTTCGATAGACACCAAAAATTCGTGGAGAATAAGGTACGCGGGGTTTTCCTAAAATCTCATGGGCATAGAAATCATGTTTTAAGAATTGGGTTTTTGAATTCATGTACATACTCATGTTTCAGAAGCTTTAATGATATTGTTTTGGCCTTTTGGCTTTCCCCCAAAGTGATTTGAAAGTTATATGTATATATATATATGCGTTTGTCCTGAAATATGAATTTAGAGCATGATTTTCATGAAACATCTCTCTTAATGTAAATTTTTCCATGTTTCACGTAATATACAATGTTTTGAACACGAAAGAGAGGGTTGTGAATGTTGAATATGCATGTAATGAAAGAATGCATGGTTTTACCAAAAATGCACATGAACACCATATGTTTGATGAAAGTTTTGCATGGATTTGACTTGAGTTTCGGAACATGACATCTTTAATGCAAATTACATGTTTTGGTGGTCTAAACTATGTTTTGAATGAAAGCTCTTGCTTAATACATTATGGCTTAGAAATAGGACTTGCAAGTCTTGGTATGACGATACCAACTCAGACAAATGCCATAACAGACACAGACTAGTTCAGAAATCAGATTTTTATCAGACTCTCATGATTTAGAAATTTCAGAATGATACATGTTTAGAAAAGGCTAAAATAGGGCATAAAGAGAGCTTAGGTGGTTCCCTGATGAAGGCGGGAGTTTCAGACAACTCTTTTCCTAAAACCGTGGTTTGCCGACCCGGGTATATTATTATGCGCTGACTTAAATGTCCTGTGGCGTATCAAACTCAGACACTCCAACCCTTGCGGCACACTTGGGTTGGGGGCTTCCCCGCCGAGTCAATGGCGGATTCCATACAGCCCGTGGAATATTCAGACTTGTAGGGGAATACCACCTAACTCAGAAGTAAAACACAGATCATGATTTGAAATGAACAGACAGGTTGCATGTTTTCAGAAAGTGCCCATGTATTTTTCAGAAACAGTTTTATACATGATGTCTTTATGGAAAATTGCTTTCCCTTAATATATATATATATATATATATATGTATGTTCCATTATACTACTTTTGGATTGCTTCACGTGCCAGTACTTTTGTGCTGACCCCCCCTCCTTCCATGTCCTGAGGCACAGTCTAGGGATCCAGCTACTCAGTAGACATTCTCGGGTTTGCAGACTTGATCTCACAGTGGTGAGACTTCTATTATTCGGAAGGCCTAATTATGTTAGACACTATCTTATTTATTATGTTTTTGGTTTACTGGGGGCCTTGTCCCAACTTCTTTTCAGACAAATGTTTATGTTCCTAGTAGAGATTTCGCCGACTGATGTCAAATAGTATTATTCAGAAATATTGCAGGACTTGACCATGTTTTCCGTACCCAGTTTCAATTCCGCATTTTATTATGATTATGAATGTTGTGCATGATAACCAGATAGAGAATGAGTGTTCCGGGCCTTCATGGTTTGGGATGCTCGTTACGGATAGGGCCTAGGCTCGGGTCGTGACAAACTTGGTATCAAAGCACAGTTCATGGTCCCAGGGTGTCTGCGAAATCGCGTCGGGTAGAGTCTTGTTTATGGGTGTGTAGCGCGCCACACTAATAAGCAGGAGGCTACTAGGCGTTTAGGAATGTCTCTTTTTCTTCACGTTTTTGTTTGTGCAATAGAGTCAGAATGTTCCTCTTTCATACTCTAATTTGTGCTATGGTGTCGCCCATACGAAAGTAAAAAGTCATCCCACATTCTTTCCTTACTCTAATGTCCTCAGATATATCTCATTATTAAGGTGATTCAAGTACAGAAGTTTAGAATCTAAATGGTACGGTACTTTCTGATTGAACCATATAAGATTTAAAATTTGTGCAAGGACTAAGAATCCGTTAGTGCTTCAATGTGTATTGATTCCGATGTAAACATTGATCCTGATGGAATCGTGCTTTTCAGCTTGAGGTATTAATTGCGTTTAGTCCCCTTCAAATTTATGTTACAAATGTCTTGCTTAAGGGGGGATGATGTGTAGTAGAATGTTGGAACTATATTTCCACCCAAATAGTAGTATGAGTCAAAGTTTTGTTTTCATGACCTATTGGTAATGAAATTAGACCAAGAAGTTGGTGATGTAAATTCACAAAGTTAGAAGTCAGAGTGAGGGTGATTCTGTGTAAATAATATTTCAGTTGAATAATCGATGTTTGAGGATGATTTACCCCTTTATAGTGATAAACTAATGTGGTAGCTAGCAGCATGCGTGGATTGTATGGTAGTCTGTGAGGGAAGCGTTTAACTCCGATTTTTATTCTTACGGAGTAAGATGTGTATCCTTAGATTATGGAATGTTGTGTGACAAACTTCTATCTCTTGAAAATATTTTATCATCGTGTTGGTGAAACTAAAAAGTCTAGTGAAGCCGTGTGGGGCTCTTTCGATTCACTAACAATTTTTCACTCAACGTGTGGTTCTTGTGTTGGTTGAATATATGTATAGACTCATGGTTGTTGTGGATTTTGAAGGTAGTGTAAATGTACGCTTGGGTAAGTAATTGTGATGTGAGAAAGAAGTATAAGTAGATACGATTGTACGGGGTTATAATATAAGGATAACGTTGACCATGTCTATTATGAGGCTTTAACCCCCTTGACCCTCTTTTCATTGGTAGTTGTAAACTAGTGCTACTTGTGAGAAGGTATGCAGTAGATTTTTGAGATATTTGGGTAGAATATCCCAATATGATGGATTAGTATATTTATATTATGTTGCATTCTCCATTGGTGGTAAATGATTGATACTAAACTATAGCCTTGAATTGAAATGGTGTGGTGGTAAATAGTGGCACGAGTTTGATGATGCATGTTTTGTGGGATTAAATTAGTAGGCTTAATGTGCTGGAATAGTACATGCTGATGGATTATGATAAGGAAAACCGTTAGGTCATGATCGATTATTGTGGATATGAAGTTCTAGAGCACTAGTATTTCGTGATGTTTATTTCATAGTTTCCAAGTGAAAATTTCGTGTAAGGTTGGGTTGTAAATCATGCATAGCACTATATTAAATTTGAACAGTTGATGGCCATGAAGGTGAAAGTGAAGGTTTCTTGACTAATGATACTAGTTATTGGGAAGTGATCTATAGGCTTGAAACAGTCTATCCGAGTGCCTAAGTTTATTTGATTTCATAATGAAGTATGACGGTGTATGTATGATGTAGAAGTATGCCCAGGGTGGTTTAAAATGGCGGTATTTATTCTAATGCTACTACATGTTGTGTGTGACTAGTGGTACCGTTGAGTTGATGTGTGGCGAGTGCCTTGAAAGTTGTGCTAATAGAAATAAGAGTAGAGGTACTAGAGGGTGTTCGCTTCAACTTTGGGGATGCTCATGAAGATTCGAAGTTAGTAAGTGTTCGAGTAATAGATGATGACTATTGGGGTTACAGAATGATAGAGTTTGTCTCAGAAGGCGGTATTTGTAGTAGGTTTTTCCACTTCCAGATGTAGTCATTAGGGTCAATTTATATTGATTACGTGTATTGTCATTTTTCATACCCCAGAGTGCAGTTAAGTTTAAAGTCTAATACGGTATCTCCCACAACTTAAGATGATGGTTTGAAGCTAAAGGGGAGATGATAGAATGAATAACCAAGTCAGGTTCTCAGATTCTAGTAGTGATGTCATGACGACAGAGAACGTCAGAAAGTGAGAGTGAGACTCAACCCATTCCTATCTTAGTATTTTTCAGTGATCCCAATGCCTACTCAAGCTTTACGTTTTAGTTCCGTGATCATAGTTCGTGATTCCTGTATATGATAGAGAGTCACGTACTCTTCCAGTTCCAAGATAATGAGTTCTACTTCATTCAAGTAGTCGGAATTACATTCCTTATGTTAGGAACTCTAGTTGAGGTCATGCAACTCATGACGTATGTACTCACTCTTTATAGTGTGTTCAGTCCCATATAAAAATCTTCTCATGCTTCAGGATCTTATGTTTTAACCTTTTAGTGACCTCCCTATGCAATGATAGTGGTGATGATGTAAATGTTCTTGTTGATGGAAGATCATAGTACGTTTGTTTAGATAAGGCCATAAGTATGAAGTGAGATTTTGGGCCAATCTTTGATACATGTGATGTTTAGTGGAAAAGTTTGTGTGTGTATGTTTTTAGGATAGCGCGTGGGAGTTATATTGATAATAGTTTAGAAACTATGTGAAGTATGTATTTATGGGTGTTTGCCTTGAAGTTAACATGCGGTTATAAATTAGGCTCGAATGACGTTTTGGGATTGTAGTGGAAGGTCGCAATATGCATTAGCGACTTCATATTAAGAGTTCAGAGTAGTCATTGAAGTGGTAAGACATGTTATGCTTAGGATGCGATCTTTAAAAGAGATATAGAAGGTGGTGTCATATGGTTTAGAATAATAGCGTAGTGTAGCATGTTGTATTTTTGTGACTTAGAGTTAGGCTTGATCGCGGTGTAAGGATGAAGCTATTTTAGACATTAGTAGAAAAAAAATTGTCAATGCTCATATGAGAATTTTAAGCTGAATTGAATGAATATGATATTTATAGGGAATAGTATAGTTAAGGGATACTCGAGAAGTGTGCTAAGCTTGAAAGTAAGAAGTCACATTGACTAAGGCCTGAAAATTCTACCCTAGTTTATGAGATATATGCCTATGTTCCATACTATAGAATAGTGTCAATGTTGGGATCCTATAGTCGGATGTCTAGTGTGACTCATGCCCAAATATTTTGCTATCTAATGCTACCAGGACTTCGTAAGGAAGAGTGTTGATAAGATACTCCAGATTGAGTATAAGCCTCTAGTGTAGTTCAGTCTATGTGGCCAGCAAATCAGTTTAGCCGTCAGATTCGCATGACTTGTTTTCTTGTATTTTCATTCAATCATGCTACCCAAAATCTCAGATATGTTACTATTCCAAGATAGAGTATACTAGTATTTGCGAGTATAGGTTAATTCATGCATCATGTGCTCGTTTTAGATTCCAGATGTTCAGATATGATTAAATTTGTAGGTGCCTACTGCATTGCCTCAGTTTTCTGAGCATCTTCGTGAATTGAGCATTCATAGAGGGACATAGGGTCCCAAGGGGTAGATACCCCATTCAGTTGCATGCATAGATTTTTATTACAAGCTCTACACCAGTTATCATTGTGTATTCGGTCATACGTTCACACGTCAGTTCAGTCAGATATGCATTAGAAATGCATGTCCCATAGAAAAAGCTCAGCTTATCTGTGTATTCAGTTCTGCGTTCATGAGAACAACTCAATAAAAAATCCATACATTAGGTATGCATGTTCATTATGAGAACTCAGCTTATGAGTAGCTCCAGTCGTGTATTCCATGCATCAGATATGCATGTTCGATATAAGAATTCAGAATATCAGTAGTTCCATCCATATGGTCATGTTTCAGATCAGTGTATTCTTTATTAGAAGACATGTCGTGCCTGCATTATTCCATACCTTTAAGGCTTCAACAAGTTCCTACCCATCATTCGAGGACGAATGATCCCAAGGGGGAGATAATGTAACACCCCGCATTTCGGGCTAGAATAAAAAAATATGACTCTGATGCGTTGATAATCCCAGAGCCTTAAATCCTATACCAATTTGGCATGTTAATCAATTTTGTAGTATGTGAATCCATTTGAGCATGAATTTAGACCATAGAAGTCCTTCAACTCAAGGACGAGTTAAAACCATTTCGATCGATTAAGTTTTAGTGGACGTTGTAATTTGTGTCAAATTCTATTGACCATAACTTATTGTATATGATGAACTGGGTGGACTACTATATACTAAATTGTAGATAATTGAATAAGCTTTCCAACGATACCAAATTCGCCTAAAACGGACACCCGGAGAAGAAGTTATGGCCTTTCAGAGTTGAATGTGTCGCCTATGCACATATAGGCGATGCATAGGGCGGCGCCTATGCAAATATAGGCGATGCATAGGGCGGAGCCTATGTAAATTTAGGCAATGCAAAGGGCGGCGCATAGTTATGGTTTCAGGTGACGAAAACACACCGTTTTGAGTTACTTTAAGGGTAAGTTAGTCCTTACAAAACCCAAAATCGTCCTTACCCACTCCTAAATGGATTTGGGCCTATTAACAACATTGAAGCCTCCTATAAAATCCCAAAAATCTAATCCTTCAAGAACTTAAGAGAAGGAGCAACTAGGGTTTGAGAAAATAAGCTTGAAGGATCGATCATTCTGAAACTTCTTCGTGAAACAAATTACAGATTCGGAATCCTCTCGACGTAGGCTTCGATAGACACAAAAAATTCGTGGAGAATAAGGTACGCGGGGTTTTCCTAAAATCTCATGGGCATAGAAATCATGTTTTAAGAATTGGGTTTTTGAATTCATGTACATACTCATGTTTCAGAAGCTTTAATGATATTGTTTTGGCCTTTTGGCTTTCCCCCAAAGTGATTTGAAAGTTATATGTATATATATATATGCGGTTGTCCTGAAATATGAATTTAGAGCATGATTTTCATGAAACCTCTCTCTTAATGTAAATTTTTCCATGTTTCACATAATATACAATGTTTTGAACACGAAAGAGAGGGTTGTGAATGTTGAATATGCATGTAATGAAAGAATGCATGGTTTTGCCAAAAAAGCACATGACCACCATATGTTTGATGAAAGTTTTGCATGGATTTGACTTGAGTTTCGGAACATGACATCTTTAATGCAAATTACATGTTTTGGTGGTCTAAACTATGTTTTGAATGAAAGCTCTTGCTTAATACATTATGGCTTAGAAATTGGACTTTCAAGTCTTGGTATGACGATACCAACTCAGACAAATGCCATAACAGACACAGACTAGTTCAGAAATCAGATTTTTATCAGACTCTCATGATTTAGAAATTTCAGAATGATACATGTTCAGAAAAGGCTAAAATAGGGCATAAAGAGAGCTTAGGTGGTTCCCTGAAGAAGGCGGGAGTTTCAGACAACTCTTTGCCTAAAACCGTGGTTTGCCGACCCGGGTATATTATTATGCGCTGACTTAAATGTCCTGTGCCGTATCAGACTCAGACACTCCAACCCTTGCGGCACACTTGGGTTGGGGGCTTCCCCGCCGAGTCAATGGAGGATTCCATACAGCCCATGGAATATTCAGACTTGTAGGGGAATACCACCTAACTCAGAAGTAAAACACAGATCATGATTTGAAATGAACAGACAGGTTGCATGTTTTCAGAAAGTGCCCATGTATTTTTCAGAAACAGTTTTATACATGATGTCTTGATGAAAAATTGCTTTCCCTTAATACATACATATATATATATATATATATATATGTATGTTCCATTATACTACTTTTGGATTGCTTCGCGTGCCAGTACTTTTGTGCTGACCCCCCCCCCCCTCCTTCCAGGTCCTGAGGCACAGTCTAGGGGTCCAGCTACTCAGTAGACATTCTCGGGTTTGCAGACTTGATCTCACAGTGGTGAGCCTTCTATTATTCAGAAGGCCTAATTATGTCAGACACTATCTTATTTATTATGTTTTTGGTTTACTGGGGGCCTTGTCCCAGCTTCTTTTCAGACAAATGTTTATGTTCCTAGTAGAGATTTCGCAGACTGATGTCAGATAGTATTATTCAGAAATATTGCAGGACTTGACCATTTTTTCCATACTCAGTTTCAATTCCGCATTTTATTATGATTATGAATGTTGTGCATGATAACCAGATAGAGAATGGGTGTTCCGGGCCTTCATGGTTCGGGATGCTCGTTACGGCTAGGGCCTAGGCTCGGGTCGTGACAGTATCCAAATGCATCTATCCTAAGATTGAAAATGTCGTTTGTTTCTCATAAAAAATTGAAAATCTAAGGACGGAAATGGAGGAGCTAGCAAAGTTTAGAGACGATATCAAAGAGAAGGTGGAAGGAGCGGATGGAGAAGGCTATAAGCCAAAACCAGATGTTGTCAAGTGGATCGAAGACGTTCACGACCTGGAGAATGAATGGGAAGCTATGCAAGAAAGAATTAACGCGGCAAAGATGCTTGCGTATAAATGCTTTCCAAAATGCAGCCTTCGCTCGGAAGTCTCCGCTCAAGCAAAGAACATCTGGGATCAATTCTGCAAGATTAAAGAGGTCGGAGAAAACTTTGGATCCAATTTGGTGGTAGAAAATTACCGGGTGAAAAAATTTGAGCACATCCCGGGACCATCAATAGAAGTCCAGTTAACAGCAACAAGGAATCTCAACAAACTCCTACGACTATTGGAAGATGATGAGGTAATGTTGGAATTAATCCAAGATTTAAAGCTAAATGTTTTACGAATTGATAGCTTTTAATTTCATTTACTCCTGAGGGGAGGATCTAAAAGGCCGGGTGGGGGTTCCCGGGAACCCACTAACTTTCGTGCGTATGTAGTATCTCTATAGAGAAATCTAGTACATATATAACAATTATAAGTTGGGAACCCATAAATAAAATGTGTTGTTGGTCTAGTGGAGTAGAAAGACTTGTAAAAGGTTTATTGACCTCTTGGTTGTGGGTTCAAATCCCCTAGTTACTATTTGATTTTATTTTTATCTAATATGGGGAACCCATAAACCCTAAATCCTAGATTCGCCTCTAACTCCTGTGTAATTGGATTTTATAGTCTAAATGTTCTTCTCACAAAAGTAGTTTTTTTTAATATTATAAATTAGTTCATAAAGGGTAAAATGAGAAATAAATTAAAGGCTTAAATATGTCATCAAACTATTAAAAATGGTTCATCTATGCCATCCGTTATAAGTTTGCCTCATCTGTGGTAGAGATTTTAAGAATTTGACTCATCTATGTCACTGTTATTACAAAAGGTTCATTCGTGTCATTATTTGTAACAGTGGTTCTACAAAACCATTTTTCCACGTGCCTCTTGTCAGAGGTCCTCGTCACCAAATCCAAATCAGTCGATAGTATTATTTAAAATCAAAATTAAAATAAAATTTGATCCACACGGTTAAAATAAAAATTGAGCTCATTAGAAGTAAAAATCTGACTCGTTAAAAATAAAATCAGACCTATTAATTGCGCTGAGTTTTAATTTGATAGGTTCGATTTTTATTTTGGTTCAAGTAATATTGGTTGTTTTAGATTTAGTGACATGCACTTCTAATAAGAGTTTATGTGTCAAAAATAGTTTGCATAACCCCCGCTCTGCAAACTAATGACACGAATGAACCTTCTGTAATGATAGTGACATAGATTAGTCATTTCTAATAGTTCGATGACAAAGATGAGTCATTTCTTCTTCTCGTCCTTCTTCAATGCTTGATTTTAAAATTTAACGTACTGTAAACATGAAATTTTTTCTAAGTGAATAATATATAAGAAGACTAGAAACATCTAAAGGAGCTCATATATATAATTTGGAAATGTTTAGAGAAATTTGAGTTGGACGGGATTGAAAATAAAAGAATGTATAAATATTCTATAAACAGTGTTTATGAATGTATACAATATTCTATTTATACAATATCACTGCATAATATATACTGAGTGATCAAAGCCTCCTAAGTTCTTGGTTCTCAAATTTTCTTAAATTTTTTATATGACTATTATTGTTGCATCTTTCACTTTTGTGTACGTAAATATTTTGTTTTAAGTATTTGAATCCTTTCAGGTATTCATCATAGGGGTGTGGGGAGCAGGAGGAGTTGGGAAAACAACATTGGTGACTAATCTAAACAATGAGCTCCTAAAGACCGGTGTGTTAAGTCGCAAACTGTCTTTTGGTGTTGTGATATGGGCCACCATGCCCAAACCGCCAATAGACATAAGAAAGGTTCAAGCACAAATTGCCAGCAGATTAAACATAAAGATAGATAGTGAGGGAAGTGATCGAAGCTTTTCTAGCAAAATTTGTGAAAGGCTCAAGGAAGAAAAAAGTTTCCTTCTCATACTAGATGATATTTGGGAATCTATAAATTTGGATGACGTAGGTGTGCCCCAATTAGCCGCGAGAAGCAAGGTAATTATAACTTCTCATTTTTTGAGTGTTTGTAACCAAATGAAAACTGACGTTGAAATGAAGGTTTACATATTGGATGAGGATGAATCTTGGCAACTGTTTGCCAAAAATGTGGGAAATATTGTCAATCAGGAGCAAATCCATCCATTGGCAAAGGAAATTGCAAGAGAGTGTGACGGTTTACCTTTAGCAATCATTGTTATTGGATCATCCATGAGAGGGAAGACGAGGGTCGAGCTCTGGGAAGATGCTTTGAAATCACTTAGAATGTCCGAACCTCATAGCAAAGTTGTTGAAGATAAGGTTTACATGGTCATCAAGTGGAGTTTTGATTCTTTAGAATCTCAGGATATTGAATTATCCTCAGAGCAAAGAAGCAAACATGTGAACAAAAAGAGAGGTGACTTTCAAAGTTGTTTCTTATATTGCTCCTTATATCCGGCCGCTATTCCGATAGATGATCTCATACATTGCTGGTGGGCAGAGGGGATCCTCGGTGAACATGACACATATGAAGAAGCCTACAACAGGGGAATCACGTTGATTGAGAGTCTAAAAGATGCCTGCTTGCTTGAAGCCGATAAGATGGAGGATGAAGATTGTGTGAAGATGCATGATGTGGTTCGTGATGTTGCTAGATGGATGGCTAGTAGCTTTGGGGATGAACACACTTCTGTTTTTCAAGCTGGAACTGGGTTGACTGAGATATCACATATTAAAATATCAGCTTCTGTCAAGAGAATATCTTTCGTAAGCAACAAAATTGAATGTCTACCTGATTGCTTCACGAAATGTCCAAAGACAACGTCTTTACTTTTGCAAGACAATAGAACCCTTTGGAAAATACCCCAGGAATTCTTTTTGGCATTTCCAGCTCTAAGAGTTCTGAATCTGAGTGGAGCTGGTATTAGAGCACTGCCTTCTTCCATCAATAGTTTATGTCAACTGCGTGCTCTAATACTACAAAGTTGCTATGAGTTGGAAGAGTTACCAACCGTTGGTAATCTTCACAATTTGCAAGTGCTCGATTGTGATCGTACAGAGTTGCGCTGTCTGCCGCAAGGATTGGACAATTTGACAAACCTGAGGCTATTAAATATGCCAGTTTATAATATGAAGAACATCAGCCAGGGATTTTTCCTCAAATTTCCTAGCATTGAAATGTTAAATATGTCATATAGCTCTATTGGAGAGACTTCTTTTGATGAGATATCATCTCTACACAATCTGACTTATCTTTATATTAGAGTGGATAGCTCATCATGTTTCAATAGAGATTACACCTGGATGACTAGATTGAAAGGATTTCTCATTAAAGTTGGGAAAACTATAATTTATATACCATACAACAAGTCAATAAGGGCGATAAATGTCCACAAGTGTGAAATTTTCAGTAACGGAGAGCTCTCAGGCATGTTGCAGTTTGCTTCAGATTTGTACTTGTACGAATGCATGGGTCTCAGGAAGTTGATTTCATACAACACTTTTAATGGATTAAAATTACTAAATATATGCTACTGTTCTTGTTCTTTCGGACCAGTGGAAGGAGGAAGTGGACAATTTGACCCTTTGCCAAATCTAGAACATCTCGACCTCCATTTGTTAGATAATTTAAAGAGTGTTTCTGATTTCGGTCAATATTTGGGTCTAACATTTTCTAAATTAAGCCTACTGAATATCTCTGATTGTGCAAGTTTAACATGTCTTTTCAATGATGGTGGAGCGTGTTCTCTGCCCAAGCACTTGGAAGAGATTACAATTCGTTATTGTAGAGTTCTGGTAGACTTGTTTGTGCAATGCAGCTCAAGTGATCAGGCAAAGCTTGTCAACTCAGAAATTCCAAGGGTTCGGAAGTTAAAGTTGTACCACTTACCAGAACTAGGAATGTTGGGGGAGCCACAGAGTATGTGGGAACACTTGGAGGAACTCACGGTGTACGAGTGTGACAGATTAAGGAAGTTGCCTCTCTCTATTCAAACCTCTAAAAACATCAAAATAATAAAAGGAAGATCACAATGGTGGACCCAACTGGAATGGGATGATGACAACTTCAAGTCAAATTTAGAGCGTTGTTACAAAGAATGGTAAAACTCATGACAGAAGGATCAAAGTTAACGTTGTTTCTGCTGCATCTCAGCTGATGTGCCATGTAATCTCCTTTTTGCAACTTTAACATAGTTTGTTAATACATATTACAAACATTCTACATAATTACATTGTTATAATTAAGTAATTTACCTCCCTGGAAAAACATATGCTTTTACAAAAATATTTTTAAACATTGTTAAATACACTAGCATGATTGGGTTATCATTCAAATGTTAACAAATGTATTAAGCTTCATTTATTTTTTGCTTCATTCAGGGGATTAAAAAGGCAAAGGAACTTCCTGCACCAGGACATAAAGTTTCGAGCTAAAAGTAATCGGTGCAATTTGCTGTGATGTATTTTCCTATCAGACGTCTCAAGTTTTTTCTGCTGATAATCGTTCCTTGTTTGTACTATCCTTGCTTCCTGGTTCCGATATTTTGGATTGCTTTGATTGTACACCGAGTAATTTCTTGTTTCATTTGTGTTGTGCGATCATCTTGTTTATTTGTAATAAACTGGTATTGCTTCGGTGTTTAAACATTCTAAAGCATTCTTACTTAAGTTGTACATTCAAAATTTAGCACATACACTTGATTTTAAAGTCAATTTCTGAAAATGTTTTTCGAGAAATGACTCATTTTCAAGTTGAAGATGGGATAAGGATTCAACCTTTCCGCAATCAAAACATAAGAAAGTTTTCATATGACAGTAACCTCCATATGACAAGTTGATATGAATAAGTCGACAAAAATATGCTAAAATTGAGTTCGGAGGTAATAGGACCCCTGTGAAATTTGAGTGTGTCGTAGAAACTTTGGCCATAGTTCGGGTGGGTACTAGCTAGATGCTTATCTCATTGTTTTACAAGAAAGATGAACACATAGTCTTCTTTCTTTGATCTTTTTTATTAGTTTTCTGCTTAACTTTGTGCTGTATACTATGCTATGGTTTGTTAATATCACTTATTGTTTGTACTATTTGTGCTTTCTGATTCCGATATTTTGATTATTTGAAATCGGAAAGAGCCTATTACACATTTCTGACAATGGTTTCTCGTGTTGTAATAAGGTCCATTGTAAACAACTGAGAATTTACCCGACAAGAAACTTCGCTACCTTAGTACCATTATAGTTTCATATTTACAGAGTCCACAGCCTATAGGTTACAGCAGATGACATATACACAAGACAAAAAGGCCAGCCCGGTGCACTAAGCTCCCACTATGTGCAGGGTCGGGGAAGCGCCCGATCGCGAGGATCTATTGTATGCAGCCTCACCTTACATTTCTGCAAGGGGCTGTTTCCAAGGATTGAACCCATGACCTTTTGGTCACACGGCAACAACTTTACCTGTTACTTCAAGGCTCCCCTTCCAATGTATCAAATACTGATTGTGATGCTAACTGTCTTGACAATTCAAATCTGGATCATCGACTGTGTTGAAGTACAATGTGGAAAGTTTGTCATCGAATTTGGAAACCATTTGATGGACAGACAATCCACAGTAACGCTTCCCAAGTCGAGCTAGGAAAATGTCGGTTATTTTCTTGAACATGTCGTCCCCTTGAATGAAAGGCTGCTCCACAAACTCAACCAAAGGCATCCACTGCATCAGAAAAAAAGAAAAGGCAGCTCGCGTAAATGCAAAGTCGCATAAAGCTGCAGACATAAGAGTCTAACTCAACCCCAAAAGTTAGCTCATGAGATGTCGATAGTCCAAAAACATACAAGGAAACATCTTATTTTCCCAACCGATATGGAGTACTAATGCACTGACAATAGGACATGCAGGACCAACATTGTGAAACACAAGATTAAGGATGAGCTAAAGAAAAACTGACTTGGATCTAACTTAACCTTGGTCTTGCCGATTATCAATTCCTGCAATATGCTTACCTTAGCAGCCTGAATTTCTCGATCGTCAACCATGATCTGTTTCGACAGAGGTCTTAACAGGCAGACGAAGAACAAATCTGACTTTTCAAAGGCCACATTGTGAGCATGCCTGAATAAGGACATCGAAAAATGTTAATTCAAACAATAGTCTCTTGTTTGTAAACAGTCTTTTTACTAGACACTTTAATCTAAGGTGTAGTGTGTGATTTCCCTTAAATAGCATGAGTTAAAGTCTAGAAAAAAGTAGTTCTACTCAGTTGCTTGGACTCTCCAAAAATGTCGCCACATCTGTGTCGGATCCTTCAAAAACACACTATTTTTGGAGGATCCAACATGCACCGATCGACACTTTTGAAGAGCCTGAGCAACATAGGTTCTACATTCTGTGTCTGAACCAAGTTGTTCGTGTAGTTATGGTATCAGAATTTCATGTTCTTATAAGATTTATAATATAGCTCTTCTGATCGATAAAATTATGGTCATTTGAAGAAGAAGAATTTTGTTACCTGAAAGCCATAACCTCTACAAATTCAGTATTAATCTGGAAAAAATAATGACAAAAGATGAAAAACAGCTTTTAGATAACGATTGCTTGTTATGGGTTGCTAGTTTAGGAAGGAGATACATTAAGCTTTGTTGCTTGAACTCTTCAAAAATGTCAGCGGCTGCATGTCGGATTCGCCAAAGTAGTGTATTTTTGGAGAATCCGGCACGGGTGCGGCATCAAAAGTGAAGAGTCCGCGCAACTTAGAAATTAAGAATTTCTTACCCCCGTCTCCTCCTTCACTTCTCTCACAACTCCTGTAAAGATCTCCTCGGACTGATTTTTTAACGCAAAAACAAAACGTAGTAAGTATGCAGATTTCATGTTTCAATATTTTGCGTTACAGGAACATACCTCAAGAATGAAACCGGTTGGTATTTTCCAGAGGCCTGAAAGAGCCGGTGCAAAATGTTTCTCTTGCACGACGAGCACCTAAAGCAGTAAGTTTATCAGTCTAAGGGACTACACAAAGGATTCAGAAGTTTAGAAGGGCCTTGCAAACAGAAAAATATACACCTCATTTTTGTCGTTGATCACAAAACCACCAACTCCGACTTGATGAGATGCATTCGAAGGAAGCATGGAGGGTTCCTCCGGAATACAATAAGTCATCATGACGTAACCACTTTCTGCATGATGGTATTGAAATCCTTCCTACAAAATTTAATGTGTGATTGTTACAGAATCTCGAAAACTATATGTTATTATGTATAAGATAGCATAGTTGATCTTTGAGTGGGTAAAGTTCCACATTGGTATGAGTTAACTTTTGGGATTGAGTTTGGTCATGTGTCATATCGTTACACGATATCATGCACCAGTTCCTATCATCATCTGATCCTACTACGCCTGATCCTCCTCAAAACCGTGACCTCCTTATTGCTCTTCGCAAAGGTGCATGTACATATCTTATCAATTATCCTAGATGGTCAAATGCAACGCTTGATGAAATACATTTCTTAGCGGAGAATCACACGTGGGATTTCGGTCTTCACAGTTAAAGTTGATTCAGACGGTTCCTTTGCAAGACTAAATTAGGTTAGACTTGTGGCTACGAGGTATGCTTAGACATATGAGGTAGATTATTCAAACACCTTCTCCCCGATTGTCAAATTCACTTTCGTCCTTTGTATCAGTTGGATATCAAGAATGTGACTCGTCTATATATCGATTTTGCATTAAGTGTTGTCAGCCAGTTCACGTCTACACCTACCACAAACATCGGGAAGCTTTGGAATAGATGTTACATTACTTGAAAGAAGCTCCCGGACTTGGCTTATTGTATAACAATCACAGTCATACTCGTGTTGAGTGCTTCGCAGATGCTGACTGTGTCTTTATCGGAGGAAACCTAGTATCATGGATGAGTAAGAAGCAAAGTGTTATACCTCGATCAAGTTACTCTTCATATTTCCTCAAATATGGTGTATCGCATGAAAGAATTAAACATATTGAGGTTGATTGTCGTTTTATTTGTGAGAAGATACAGGAACTACGAGAAGACAGGAAATCAACTAGCTGATTTGTTCACAGAGGCATTGAATGGAACTCGAGTTAATTACCTTTGTAACAAACTCAGCATAATCAATTCGGAATACTTTTACTGAAATTCATCAACAAAAAGGAAATACCTTTACTGCAATAGGAACTAGATCACATTTTTCCAGTGGTAGTTTAAGCCAAACTCCCTTCTTCCCCTGCATCGTCAAGAGCCATCAATTACCAAAAGGCAGTAGCGGAGCCAGGATTTTCATTGATGGGGTGTAGAAGTAAATATACGAACTAGTCGAAGGGGTTCAATATCTACTATATATGCATAAAAAATATTTTAACCATGTAAAAATAGTATAAAAACAGTATAATTTTCCGTCGAAGGGGGTTTGGATGAACCCCTGGAGCAAAGGTAGCTTCGCCACTGCCAAAAGGTGTTTTATAAGTTTACTTGTAATACACCAAAAACTACGCTTAGTTGGAGTTCTGAACCAAAATATGTTATTGTTATGGGAGCCTGTACAATTACAGGCGGGATGATTAGTACCGATTCTTATAGTATTGTTCGGGGAGCCGATAAGCTAATTCTTGTATAGGTATATTTGCCAGATTGCCCACATAAACCGGAAATGGTTATAGATTCTATAACAAAACTCCGTAAGAAAATATCTCGAGAACTCTATGAAGATCGAATTAGGTCTCAACGAGCGAATCAGTGTTTTACTACCAATCACAAGTTTCATGTTCGACACAATATTCATATGGGAAATTCTCAACCACCATCTACTTCAGAGATCCTTACGGAAATCTTTTTCAAATACAGAAATTCAGCATCCTCCCTCGAATTAGTGAATTAGACAGGATTCCGTTGTCCAGAATAAGAAGTGGTGGGTCAATTTTCATTAATTTAATTGTAAATGTGAAATAGTTAGACAAATCAAAATGTGGGAGAGATAAAAAAAATGCAGGGTCATTTCTCTGCTTGAGCACCTATAGGGCTGACTCCAACAAGCGTAGGACCTGAAGTAAACGTACTAACATGACAAACTAAGTTGCGCGGACTCTTCACTCTTGATGTTGCACCCGTGTCGGATTCTCCAAGAATACACTACTTTTGGCGAATCCGACACGTAGCCGCTGACATTTTTGAAGACTCCGAGCAACATAGATGACAAACACGTATCTTCAACTATTGGTATGGCCTATATGTATGTTAGTTGGTTTTTCGAGAAAACTTTCTTCCATATGAAACCACAAACCAAATCATGAAAATTTTTAGACTAGACGATGAGGTACCTTCGCTTTCCAATGAGAGTGCGATGCGCGAAGCGCAAAGGTAAATTTGTCAAGATCGGATGGTAGTCTTTCTGAGTCGACGATTACTCCTCCATATTCATCGTCAGAGGCATCGAGTACCCATTTATCTCGAAAATACAAACTTGTATGGTTCGCGCCATATTTATCGGATACGAGAAAGTTTCCATTAAGAAGTTCCTCTTGCTTACTGATCTTGTTGTATCATAAGAAGTACTTGAATAAGAAGCCTTCATTATAAACCTCCCTGAAGGTAAAACTCAAATTTGCAAAATTTTAACTTCATGACAGATACAAACAGCAAAAACATTTCGAACCCAAGGTCTATGTTGCTCGGACTCTTCAAAAATGTCAGTGGGTGCGTGTCAGATTCTCCAAAAGTAATGTCTTTTTGGAGAATCCGACATGGGTGCGGCATAAAAAGTGAAGAGTCCGCACAACTTAGACCAAGGGTGTTGCCTAGTGGTCAATGTAGTGGATTGAGAAATATGAGGTCTCGGGATCAAATCCTAGCGGACAGAGGCAGAGCCAGCCTAGTAATAAGGGGTGGGTTCGGCCGTTCGACTGAAATTTTTATTATTAATACATGGTTAAAATGATTTTTATGTATATACTGTAGATGTTGAACCCCCTTCGGTGAGTTTTTCTTCAGATTTTGAACCCCACAGTAGAAATCTTGGCTCCGCCTCTGCTAGCGGAGACAAAAAAACACTAGGTGCTTTCTTCTCATCAGTCCTAGCCATGGTGGACAGAACTAGTCGAGGTGCGCGCAAGCTAACCAGGACGTCACAGTTATTCAAAAAAAGAGGCAACATTTCTTATTTAGCAGCAGCAATGGTGTTATCTAAAATCACATTGATTGATAGATGATATTTTTCTTAAGGGAAAAGGCTCAAAATATGTCATCGAACTATTAGAAATGACTCATCTATGACATCCGTTATAAGCTTGGCTTATTTATGCCACCGTCTTTAAAAGTTTGGCTCATTTATGTCACTGTCGATACAAAAAGTTTCATTTGTGTCATTATTTTTGCCACATGGGGGTCTTATTAGAAGTCTACATCACCAAATCTAAATCAGATTCATTAATTGTGTCGTATTTTATTTTAGCAAGTCCGATTTTTAATTTTGATCTTAAATAATATTGGTTGATTTGGATTCTATGATCGATGTGGACCTCGAATAAGAGGACACGTGAAAAAAATGGTTTTGCAAAACCACCGTTACAAAATAATGGGCATCCCTAGCATCTCACAACTCGATACTGGGCAATTTCTAAAAGGATCATCGAAAATGTGTGAATACTTCTGTTCCCACATAACCCTCCTCTCAATGATCATTCGCCCCTAAAAACAAGGCAAGAGACAATCTTCCAATTCTTTTGAACTATACCCGACCTGATCCTCATTAACTTGAGGTATGTAGGCAACTCTAAATTAGAGTTCGGTCGAATTTTTCTATAAAAAAAAAAAATCATATTTTGTCGAGCAAAATTATCTACACATCAACGTTTTTGTTTGAATACTTCTACATCGTCCTCAAACGAAAAGGGACAACTGTTGACACCCAATTTTTGCTCTCTGTGCCTAAAATTAACGTCTTCAGGCTTCTTGATCGTTAAAGGACACAAAATATAATTTTCACATCTTTTTTATAATTGTTGACAAATTATTGATAATCATCCTTACTTTATGATTTTTATCAATTTGTTATCGTATTTTTACTTTTCATAATTTATTAATAATCCTCCTGATATTAGAATTTTTATCAATTCATTATCGTCTTTAATATTCTTTTAACAATCATTTGTACATGTACACGACATGACATCACATTTTTTCTTATCATTTTTCAAATTAATTATATTTTTTAATTACAAATCAATTTCTGCATTTTTTTTATAGTTCGCAAACGCTAAGTCGGATCAATTAATTTTACACAGTATAATAATTCGATGTCTTGTCGCATTCGACAATGACCACACAATAATGTCTTGTCACATTCGACAGTAACTACACATAATGTCTTGTCACATCCGACAATGACTACACAATGATGTCTTATCACATCCGACAATGACAACTCAATGACACTATCCTTTGGACAATAACTCTATCCATCGGTCAAAAGGATGAACATTCTTTGGTCAATATCCTAAGGACTAAAGAATGTGCTATTATAAAAGAGGGGACACCCCTTTATCCATTGGATAATAAGGAGTGTCCAATTTTATTATAAATAGGCAAGGGTGGAAGACAATTTTATTTATCTTCTCTCTCTACATACACATTTTCATACACCCACACATATTTTTTCTCTCTCTCAAATACATACACAAAAAAAATACAAGAAAAAATCTTTCCTCATTTTTCATTTTCTCTTCCATAAATATACAAATGCATATGCACATTTTTTAATCACACACACATTATATTCTTCTTTCTCCCCTCTCTCAAGACTAAACAAATACAGACAAATTTTTTCTCCTTTTTCTCTATCTCAAACACACAAAAAATACACATATACACATAAAAATAAATTAAATTTTTGCTCCCTATTTTGGTAAAATTCCACCATTTTTACTAGGGATTATGTTGGTTACATTTATATATATATATATATATATATATATATATATATATATATATATATATATTTCTCAAGTGTTGTTGTTGCTATTCATATTTTCTTACTGTTCATGGCCGATGAAAATATCTATCCGTCGGATACTTGAGGCCACTCCATTACAAATGATGGATTTTATTTTCAAAAGATTACTATTTTATCTCAAAATAAATGCTTGGCCAATGACATTATTTCTCCGTCGGATACTTGAGGCCACCCCGTAACAAAAGACGGATTTTATTTCTCAAAGTTTACTTATTTACATCAAAAATAAATGCTTGGCCGATGAAGAAATTCTCCGTCGATTTTGAGGCCTCCACAAATAAAAGACAGATATTACGTATATAAATACGTAGTAAAAAAATTAAATATTTCGGGTAATGACGAAACTTTTATAACACCACGACAACACAAAAGGTTTTATGATTCGTATCTTGGCAAGGCGATTTAGGACGGCCGATTAGTTGAGCAACCACTTCGTAGCCATGGCGAGTCTAAAATTTAATTCGAGCCCATGTTATAACAAAAAATTATTTTTATATGTACATCTATATGTACATGTGTGCACATTATTTCACTTACTTTAATAATTATTTGTTCATTTTATTACTTTATCAAGAACTTATACATAATTCTCGAGCTTTATGTTTGTAGTTTATTTTCATTTGTATAATTGTACATAAAGATAAAAAATAGAGAAAACTTTACTTTTTGGGTGCCGGGCGGAGATATTCTTTATTTACATAATTTCATCACTTTTAGGCAAAACTTAGGCCATTAATATTTACATAAAAGAGTCAAGTTAATCAAGTAATTCACGTATTGTGTAGTCTTTTCTTCTCAAATAAATTTTACTTTTTCATAATTTAAATCAAATAAAAATATTACTTGTAAATACCTTTTCTTTTCATGACACATTAAAATACATTTCTTTTCGTATGTCATAAAATACTTTTCTTTTTCACATGTAATTTATACATTTTATACATATCTTTTACATGTTTTTATTTATATAGTTAATATACATATACTTTTACATGGTTTTAAACATTTATATTTTTTTCAAAGAATTATTTTATACTTAATACACATACACTTTTATATTATTTTAAATATTTATACCTCCTCCCTCATTGATAAGTTTAGTCTAGCCGGGTACCACATTTGTGGATCCTGAAGGGTGCTTAACCCCTTCCCTTCGGTATAATTTGAACCCTTACCTAGAGTCTCAATAGATTTTTGTAGACTAAAACATTAATCATACGTATTAACAAATAAATAGGTTTCCTTATTTTCCCTTAAAAATTAGGTGGCGACTCTATACAAAATTTCAATTCTTTAGAGTCCAATAAGTTAGGTTTTGTTTGACCTTGGCAAAAACAGGGCATGACAATGTGTCATTTAATCCCATCAAAAATTGGTACAATTTTTGCCTCTGGAGATACATCACAAACTCTCTTGATTTCTCACAATTGCAGGCAGGAGATGGCACCATAGAATCAAACTCATCCCACAAGTTTTTTAGCTTAGTAAAGTAGACAAAAACAGACTGAACTCCTTGAGAGATAGTAGCAATTTCTTGATGGAGATTATAGGTTCTTGAACCATCAATCTTATCAAATCTTTCTTTTAAATCTTGCCAAACAAGGTGTGCATTAGATGCACACACTATTCCACCAATAAGATCAGAAGATACAGAATTCATTAACCATGATAGAACAATTGCATTTACTCTTTCCCACTGATTACTCAATTCAACAGAGAAGCTTTCTTTCTTACAAGATCCATCAACAAGGCCAAATTTATTATGCCCTAATAATGTAATTCTAATTGCTTTACTCCAAACAACATAGTTCTCACTTCCTTTCAATTGGAATGAAACAAGAGAGTTACCAGATACATCCACAACCGATAGGTGCAGAGGATGATTGATATCCAGAATTGCAGAGGAATGGGAACTGCTCTGAGTAGGAACTGCAGTTGAATCCATTGCTTGAGATTCTGATAATGCCCAACAGATTCAAACAAAATGTGAATTTCTTGATATCAAGAAGAATATAGGATCGCGTGAGCACTGATTTGAATCAACCTGGCTCTGATACCATGATGAATTAGTGATTAAGAAGCAGCTGAGTTGATGATCAAGCAGCAGTAGAGTATGAAGATGATGAAGATGAAGAGGTAGAAGAAGAAGAAGTAGAAGATTAGAGTGAAATGAGAGAAGAAGAAAACTGCCAATCTATATTTTCATTCATCTGAGTAGTGCATGTAGCCTATGTATATATAGAGTAGTATTCTTCTAGATGATAACTAACTACCTTCCTAACTTTTGTAACTGACTGATACTTAGCTCCTTTGTTACATTTGTATTAACCTATCTCCTTAACAATATTCCCCATGAATTCCTTTTGGCATTTCCAGCCCTAAGAGTTTTGAATTTGAGCCAAACAAGTATTAGAACACTGCCTTCTTCCATCAATAGTTTATGTCAACTACGTGCTCTAATACTAAAAAATTGCTCCAATTTCCAAGATTTACCACCTATTGGTAATCTCTGCAATTTAGAATTGCTCGATTGTGATAAGACATCGTTACTTTATCTGCCGCAAGGGATGGACAAACTGACAAATCTGAGGCTATTGAATCTGCTTGTAGGTCAGTTGAAGGAGATCATTGGCCAAGGATTTTTCCTCAGTTTTTCTAGCATAGAAATATAAAATATGAAGGGTATCTGTGTTGGATGACTGACTAGATTGAAAAGATTCCATATTATAATCGGGGACTATCCAACGCAAGGAAATATCAACAAGTCAGCAAGGACAATATGCGTTTCCGAATGTGAAATTTTCAGTAACGGAGAGCTCTCAGGCATGTTGCAGTTTGCTTCAGATTTGTACTTGACATATTGCATGGATCTCAGGAAGTTGATTGGATGCAACAGTTTTAATGGATTAAAATCACTATCCATACAATCAAGTTTAATGGAAGAAGGTATTCGACAGTTTGACCCTTTCCCAAATCTCGAATATCTCAGCCTCAAATTTGTATATAATTTAAAGAGTTTCTGATTTCAGTCAACATCTAGGTTTTAGATTTTCTAAATTACGCCAACTAGATATATCTGATTGTCGAAATTTAACATGTCTTTTTAAAGTTGGAGCTTTCTCTATACCCAAGCACTCGGATGAAATTACAGTTGAAGATTGTCAACGGTTGGTAGAGTTGTTTGCGCAATGCGCCTCAACTCAGACAACACTTGTCAACTCAGAAATTCCAAGAGTTCGGAAGTTAGTGTTGAGAAAATTACCAAAATTAACAACATTGGGGGAGCCTCAGCGTATGTGGGAACACCTGGAAGAACTTAAAGTTTATGGTTGCGGTGAAATAAGGAAGTTGCCTCGCTCTATTCAGACCTCCAACGACATCAAACTAATAGAAGGATCACCAATGTGGTGGAGGCAACTCGAGTGGGATGACGATATCTTCAAGTCAAATTTAGAAAATTGCTTCCAATGGTCATAGTTAAAATTGCTTCCGCTGCATTTTCTCAGGTAATGTGCTAACTAACTTTCAGATTTCTCAATACTTTAATATTTGATTGGTCGTCCTCTAGCATTCTTTTATTTTCTTCTTATGTTCAAAAGGATTTAATAGCTTTAATGTTTTGGATCAAATGCATGCTCAAATTATTTAACAAGAAAGATGAACACATATGGTGCGTTGGATATGAAGGAAAATGTTTTAAATAAAATGAGGAGATAGTATTTCAAAGGCATAATGCATAAACATGCCCTTTAACTTGACATCAAATCACATCTATGACCTCCAACTTTGGGTGAGCACAAGTAGACACTTAAACTTACATAAAGTTGAACAACTAGACACATATGTCCTATATGAAGTTGGCCAATTCTTGTCCTACATGGCATCCTACATGTATTATGCCACATAGGACGTGTGTGTTTAAATAAAAGTCACTCAACTATTGATATTTCATCTAGAAAAGTCAATCAACCAATTTAAATTATTATTTTTTCATTAAATTTTGCTGAAATTGAAATTTTTATCTTAATCTAAATCTTTACGAAATAATAACATGCCCATTTTAACCATTTTATTGGGTTACTATGCTAAAATAACCATGTCAATAATTATTTTTCTTAATGGTTGTATAAAGTCCAAATGTGACAAGTAAAAGCAAACAGTAGGAGTTAACAACACTAAGTATTGAGCTTGATTTTTTGTTTCTTCATTCAAGGGACTAAAGAAAGCAATTTTGGATCTCCAAGCTTTTCGCCGACTCTAGAAGCAATTTTGGAGTCCCAGAGATTGCGGCATCTAGGTACTCTGTTCAGTTTGGCATTGCAAAGTTTTATGAACTCTCGTTCGGAGGATGAAGCCATAGCTATGGTAGTTACCACATGTGCCGCGACCTTTTTTTGGAGAAAAGAGTCATATTTGCTTTATGTATTGTCAGCTCTGATAACTATGATTCCCTTGAATTTGATAGACTCAAAAAGCGGTATTTTCAGCTCCGATAACTATGATTCCCTTGAATTTGATAGACTCAAAAACGCGGCTTCACCATTATCCGATAGTGAACCGGCTATTAACCTCTTCTTCAACATCGATTAACCATTTTATCAAATTGTACTAAAAATATAAATCATTTGGCCATGATTAAAACATAATAGTTTGAGTGAAAGTCATGTCTGGTACGGAGAATCTGATATAGATTATAAAGAAAGAAAATCAAGGAAGTTGAAGAATTGATTAGGATACAACCTTTCTGCAATCAAAATCATAAGTAATTTTATATGACAAGTTCATATGAATAAGTGTAATATTACTATAAGTTAAAGGCATTAGGGGAAGAAAAACTTTTTGGAAATTAAATAACTTGTTAAAATATATTTCACAGAATTTACAGAGTTCACACCCTATATGTTACAACAGATGACATATACACAAGACAACTTTCTGTTTTTCATAAAAGGGACATAGGAATATAGACATCGTGTCAAACTAACTGATGACCTATTAAATGGGATGTGTTGGTCTATAGAGGCGAGAGGAGGGTTTCCCAAGGAATACGAGCGAAATACTGAAAATGAACCTTTTTTGTTTTTGCAATTTTTTGTGGGTGTTAGCCTAGGGATCAGAGGGTGGGTGCGGTCGCCGGAATGGGATTTGAGCGAAACTTCTTGGGCACACCCCTGATGACCTATTAAATGAGATATGTTGGTCTGGAAGGGTGGGAGAAGGCTTTTCCTACGGCATATGAGTGAAATACTAATAATGGAGGATTTTTTGAGATTTTCCGTGGGTGTCAGCATATGGGTCATTTCACCCGTTTGATTTGAAAAATGGCTCCCCTTTCCCCACCAAAGAAACCCAATCCATTTAATATTCCGTCGGAGAACCGCCCGAGAACTTTTGCTCAGAATTTTTCTCGGGGACCGAGCCCACCCCCGAATCATGGGCTAACACCAACCGAAACTTGCAAACAACCTGTAATTCCTGTTGTTTCGCCCGTTTGACTTGGAAAATGACTCACGCCGCCCCGCCAAAGCAACCTAATCCATTTAATAGGCCATGGGGGATCGCGCGAGAAGTTCCGCTAGAATTTTTTTCGGGGTCCGAGCCTAACCCCCGAACCATGTTCTAACCCCATTGAAACTTGCGAAAAATCCGCAATTCCTGCCATTTTCCTACTTGAGTTCGAAAATGGCTCCCCCAGCCCTGCCAAAGCAACCCAATCCATTTTATAGGTCGTCGGGGCACCGCTCAAGAAATTTCGCCAGAATTTTTTCCAGAGCCCGAGCACACACCTTGAACCATGGGCGTAAATCCACTAAAACTTCGCAAAAGACCTACAATTCCAGTCGTTTCACCCATTCGACTTGGAAAATGATTCCCCAGCTCTTCCAAAACAACCCGGTCAATTTAATAGGCCGTTAGGGGACCGCCCAAGAAGTTTCACCCATAATTTTTCTCGAGGTCCAATTCCATCCATGAACCATTGGCTAACACCCAACGAAACTCGCAAACAACCCGCAATTCCTGCCATTTCGCTCGTTTGACTTAGAAAATGGCTTCTCTGGCCCCTCCAAAGAAACTAATTCATTTAATAGGCCATCGGGAGGTCTCCTTAGAAGTTTCATACAGAATTACTCTCGGGGTCCAAGCCCATCCCCTAACCGTGGGCTTAACACTCATCAAGACTCACAAAAAAACCGTAATTCCTACCTTTTCGCCCCTTTGACTTGAAAAATGGCTCCCTTGACACCACTAAATCAACCTGTTCCATTTAATGGATGTCGGGGGATCACCCGAGAAGTTTCTCCTAGAATTTTTTTCGAAGCCCGAATGATACAAGCACGATCACGAAGATGGACACTTTTGAGTATTTTGAATGCAACATTCAGAGTGTATGAGTTGAAGTGTTAAAAGATCTCCAAAGTCTCCCCTCTATTGCACTCCATGGGCTCCATTTTGTTCATTTAACACTAAGGGGCAATTTTGTCATTTTGGCTCTTATTGTAATAAGTCTATAAATAGAACATGTTAAGGTTTTAGCTCATTAGTTGTTGAATGTTGATGATAGAACACATCTCTTGAGAGAGAGACAGAGCCTCCCTAGGCCGAAACTAGGACATGAGCAAGTGTGGATTCACTTGTGAATGTGTATTGCTTGGAAACGATGGTGCTTGAGCGGTGGAATCCCTCTCGTGTCTTCGTAAGAGTGTGGTGTTGCTATCGTAAGTTCTAGGGGTCCTTAGATTTAATATATCTTTGGGTTCTTGGGTCTTATTGTAGTGTATGTCTCACTATCTATCTCTACATTTTATGTCTTAGTGTTGTTTAGGGAAACCGTTGGTTCTTGTTGTTCATGTATCTTGTAACCGTTTGTTGTTGTTATTATCCTTATCATATTGTTGTCTATCTTCTTGTGTTCATCACGTTTTAGTGGATGTTTTGGTGTATAAATACACCTTGTTTCCTTGTATTCTTGTGTTGTAGTTGTTTGACCGAAACTAGCTCTCAAAGGGGTCCTCGGATTCCTCTTGATTTGTGGACTGTTTTGAGCCTTTTCTTGTGTTCCTTGGTCTTCTTGTATCATTTGGTATCAAAGCATGGTTTGATCTTGTTCCCACAAGATCAATCTTGGGCTTGTTAGTTGAAAAAAAAATAAAAAAATTGTTGAAAGCTGAAAATTCCAAAAAAAAAAGAGCAATCTGTCCGTGTTGTGTTCTTGGCTGAAATCTGTGTTCTTGTTGTGTCTTAGCCGAGATTTTTACTTGTATTTGTTGTCTCTAAGTGTTAGTTTTGTTCCTCACTAACACATTGAGTCTATATCTTGATTTGAGCTTACATTTGTTGTAGTTTTCACCTTGGCCTTGTGATGTTATTGTTGTTCTAAGCTTGGCCTTGTGTTGTTGTTGTGGATTTGGACTTGGAAGTTGGATGTTGTTGCTAGTTCTTGAAGTTTGTTGTTGTTCTTGGGGAATGTTGTTGTAGTTCTTGATGTTCTTCACAACCTTTATGTCTTGTTAAAATAAAGTGCTTATTTGATCCATAAAGGTGAAGGAAAAAGGGGGTGTGACTTGTTAGTCTTGAAAGACACTACAACTACCAAAGACTTTATCAACCATTTTCCAACAACTTTCCTTCAAACAAGGGACCTTGTCTTGTGGGACTAGTAAAGTCAAATCTCACCTTTTGAGTTTGAAAAGTTGAAAGGTTACAAGACTTTACTTTCCTTCCAATATCAAGTCATCCATTACAAAAAATTATGTAAAGATTAAGACTTCAACTGATGAACAAATTGTGTGGGCCCTGACCAATTGTAGACTGCCACGTCACCATATATAATGTTCACGCAATAAATTTTGGCTCAAATTTTGATCTTCTAGTTTCAATTTGTTGTTCTTTAGTTTTGTTTGTTGATTCCAATACTAATTTACAAACTAGTGACTATTTACTAGATTGTAAATTAGTTTTGAAAACCGTTCTTCGTGTCTACGTTCCTTTGTGTGTCTTAGTCTATTTTTTTGAGTCGTTGTAAACATTTGGTTCACCTCTCAACACCTCCCGGAGTACAAGAAAGCTTACAACACTTGTGAAATTAAAGTGTGAGGAATCCGAGAGGCAAAGAAATAAAGGGAGAGTGTGAGGACCTTTCTTGTACAACTAATTTGTTTGTGTTTTGTAGGTAACTTCTTGGCTACAATGAATAACAACGTTCCTAGTGCTATATTGGCCGAGCATGAAACTCAATTGAGCCGAATAAGATTGAAGGCAAATCTCAAGATGGAGAGAAAGCTGAGGTGCAAAATGAAGATGTTTGCCGAGACTTGAAGTTTGTTATGTCATCGGTTTCTTCTTATTTTGTGGACTGTTTTGGGAGCCATTTTCATTTGGTTAGTGCCGTGAATTTGAGGTCAAATTCCTCTCAAGATGGAGAGAATGATACAAGCACGATCACGAAGATGGACACTTTTGAGTATTTTGAATGCAACATACAGAGTGTATGAGTTGAAGTGTAAAAAGGGCTCCAAAGTCGCCCCTCTATTGCACTCCATGGGCTCCATTTTGTTCATTTAACACTAAGGGGCACTTTTGTCATTTTGTCTCTTATTGTAATAAGTCTATAAATAGAACATGTTAGGGTTTTAGCTCATTAGTTGTTGAATGTTGATGATAGAACATATCTCTTGAGAGAGAGAGCCTCCCTAGGCCGAAACTAGGACATGAGCAAGTGTGGATTCACTTGTGAATGTGTATTGCTTGGAAACGATGGTGCTTGAGCGGTGGAATCCCTCTCGTGTCTTCGTAAGAGTGTGGTGTTGCTATCGTAAGTTCTAGGGGTCCTTAGATTTAATATATCTTTGGGTTCTTGGGTCTTATTGTAGTGTATGTCTCACTATCTATCTCTACATTTTATGTCTTAGTGTTGTTTAGGGAAACCGTTGGTTCTTGTTGTTCATGTATCTTGTAACCGTTTGTTGTTGTTATTATCCTTATCATATTGTTGTCTATCTTCTTGTGTTCATCACGTTTTAGTGGATGTTTTGGTGTATAAATACACCTTGTTTCCTTGTATTCTTGTGTTGTAGTTGTTTGACCGAAACTAGCTCTCAAAGGGGTCCTCGGATTCCTCTTGATTTGTGGACTGTTTTGAGCCTTTTCTTGTGTTCCTTGGTCTTCTTGTATCACCGAACCCGCCCCCGAACCATGGGCTAACACCCACCAAAACTAGCAAAGACCCACAATACCTACTGTTTCACCCATTTAACTTGGAAAATAGCTTCCCGGCCCCACCAAAGCAACCCAATCTATTTAATAGGCCGTCGGAAGACTGTCCGAGAAGTTTTGCCAATAATATTTCCAAAGCCTGAGTCCCCTCTCCCTCGAACCATGGGCTAGCACCCACCGAAACTTGCAAACAACTCAATAATCCTATTGTTTTGCCCATTTTTCTTGGAAAATGGCTCCTCCAGCCCCTCAATAGCAACCCGGTCCATTAATAAGCTATCGGGGGACCTGCCGAGAAGCTTCGCCCAGAATTTTTCTAGGCGCCGAAGCCTACCTGCCGAACCATGGGCTAACACCCACCAAAACTCGCAAAAAATCTGCAATTCCTGTCTTTTCACCCATTTTACTTGAAAAATGGCTCTCTCGGCACCGCCAAAGCAACCTTTTCTATTTAATAGGTCGTCGGGGGACCACCCGAGAAGTTTCACACGGAATTTTTTTGGGGGCTGAAGCCCACCCCCGAGTAGTTTTGCCTCCAACTTTCCACGTGAAAAATTTAAGATCGCATGGTTAAAGGGCATTTTGGTATATCTGACATAACTTTAATTTAAGACTACAAGATTCAAAAGTATTGGTCAGAAGGAAAGACCACACTTCACAATCATGGCTCTCAAAACAAGTATTACCGGTTACTGTGTTTCGAGAACAAAGATCTGCAAATCAAGGAGAGAAAACATTCATGTTTTTTTTTCTCTTTCAAGAGATTTTGTCTTGGAATCGTGCCTTGAGAGGGGATGCTGCCAATCCTACAGAGCACTTTATGGATATTTTTTTCTAGAGGTGAGAGGTACTAGATAAAACCCCCGAATAGGGCCTGGTAGAGAAAGACAAAGGAAATCGAGTTCATTGGGCAAGTCAAACTCGATCTTCCAATTTTCTTAAACTCCGTGCTAAGTCAAAACAGATCATTCTTTTTAAAACAGAGGGAGTATACGATAGGGAAAACTCTTGCTTCACTCATTTCTCAAGAATAAAGGAATTGCAAAAGTATCATTTATATAATATGAAACTCTCTTGCTTGGCAACATTCTTTTTCTTCTTTTCCTTCTTATACTTTTGCTTTGTCAATTAAATAGTTGGAAAAAAAAGGTTGTCGAAAGTACTTATATTAAAATAATAGGAATCATTCTTCTCCTAGCTGCACAAGAATGAAGAGGTTCCACAACAACTGTTAAAAACTTATTAAAGATTTTCTTGGAATTCTTCTTTAATAAAGAAGGAAAATAAAATATAAAGTTACTGTGCAAAGTATTTATCTTGCACTTCATCACAGGTTAAATTATTCTTCTTTTAAATCTCAACCATTCATTATGCACGGTGTTTTCTACCAGGAGTTTCTTTATGTAAGGACTCGAACCCGATATCTCTAGTTAAAAGTGGATGGATCAACAAATATTTTTAACTTTATAGTGGAAAAGGACGGTTATTGAAAGCTAAGTTGCTCGGACTCTCCAAAAATGTTGCTGCACCTGTGTCGGATCCTCCTAAAAAGAACTACTTTTGAAGGATCCGACACGCACGTGATGACATTTTTGAAGAGTCTGAGCAACACTGATCGAAAGTTTATAGTAGTTCTAAAAGGAAACATATTCTCCCTTCCGAGCAAGATTGAAGGGGCTCCACAACAATAATATAAAACTTGTTAATGATTTTGCTTAAGTAGTGCCTTAAACAAAGAAGTATTCAGTTTAGCTTTGAGAGTTTAGCATTCTTATCAGAAACACTTTTTTTCTTTCTTTACTTCAACAGTTGTTCATTGGAAATACTTTTTAATGTAGTAGGTGGCTTTGTTGTTGAGGTGGGAAAGTTTGTATCCAAATGCATCTATCCTAAAATTGAAAATATCGTTCGTTTCTCGTCAAAAATTGAAAATCTAAGGAAGGAAATGGAGGAGCTAGCAAAGTTTAGAGACGACGTCAAAGCGAAGGTGGAAGTAGCGGTGCGAGAAGGCTATAAGCCAAAACCAGATGTTATCAAGTGGATCGAAGATGTTCAGAAGCTCGAGAATGAATGGGAAGCTATGCAAGAAAGCATTGCAGCGGCTAAGACGCTAGTGTATAAATGCTGTCCAAAATGCAGCCTTTGCTCGGAAGTCTCCGTTCAAGCAAAGAACATCCGGGATCAATTCTGCAAGCTTAAAGAGGTCGGACAAAACTTTGGATCCAAATTGGTGGTAGAAAATTACCGAGTGAAAAAAGTTGAGCACATCCCGGGAACATCAATAGAAGGCCAGTCAACAGCAACAAGGAATCTCAACGAACTCCTACGATTATTGGAAGATGACAAAGTATTAATTGTCATTTTTGCTTTGCCTCGAATTATTGAAGTTATTTGATTGCCTACATAATTTCTTTTAGGTTAATTAGTACAATTATGTTTAAAAATTTAAATGATTGGGTCATAATATTGGCGTTTGATGAATCATACAATTACTTAAAAATTCTATGATATGTGTAATTTTGTCATTTAATTAAAACCTTCGTTTGTTTAATTGATAATTCTTAGTTAGACATATTTCGATATACTATATTATATTATATTATACTCCTATTATTTATTTATTTTTATTTTTTTTATATAGAAGAGTGAGTAGGTGGGGCGACCAAGGGTATTCTTGTTATTTTAAAAAATTCATAATTAGTTCAACTATTTTATCACAAGTCTCCAATATCTAAATGATCATAACTTTTTATTTTGTCTTGTATTTTTAAGAGATAATACCCAATTACCCCCCTGAACTATACCCAAAAAGTTGTGACACACCTTAACTTAAAAGGGTGTGCTATTACCCCTGAACTAATTAAAAGTGGAATTTTCACCCCCTTAGTGCCTATGTGGCACATACGTACGGGTTAAGCCTTGGAAATAGACTTTGTCAGAAATGCAAGGTAAGGTTGTACGATTCACCCTTGTGGTGGGGCCCTTCCCCGTACACCGCGCATAGCGGCAGCTTTAGCGCACCGGATTGTCCTTTACACGTTTTGTCTAAATGTTAATTGATTCAATTTTAAGACTGTTGTTATGCAGTGTTTTATAATACAACATAATGCATATGCAAAGAAATTAACAAACTTGAGTTCAAGAGATTATAATGATCAAAGCCTCCAACGTCCTTATTTCACCAATTTTCTAAATTTCTTCTGTGTGTTCATTGGTGCATCTTTCACTAGGTAAAGTTATTTGGATTTTGAATCCTTCTAGGTATGCATCATCGGTGTGTGGGGTACCGGAGGAGTTGGGAAAACTACTTTGGTGAAGAATCTGAACAACCACCATCAAAGATCCAAACTGTCTTTTGGGGTTGTGATATGGGTTACAGTCCCCAAACCGCCAATTGACGTAAGAAAGATTCAAGAAAAAATTGCCAGTAGATTAAGCCTCGCGGTGGATAACGAGGCAAGTGTAGAAAGCATTGCCAGCAAAATCTGTGAAAGGTTCGAGAAAGAAACGAGTTTTCTTCTCATATTGGATGACGTTTGGGAAGCTATAAATTTGGATGATGTAGGCGTGCCCCAACTTTCTGCGAGAAGCAAGGTAATTATAGCTTCTCGTTTTTTGAGTGTTTGTAGCCAAATGAAAACAGATGTGGAAATGAAGGTTTACACATTGGACGAGGATGAATCTTGGCAACTGTTTGCCAAAAATGTGGGAGATATTGTCAATCAGGAGAAAATCCATCCATTGGCAAAGGAAATTGCAAGAGAGTGTGATGGTTTACCTTTAGCAATCATTGTTATTGGATCATCCATGAGAGGGCAGACGAGGGTCGAGCTCTGGGAAGATGCTTTGAAATCACTTAGAATGTCGGAACCTCATAGCAAAGTTGTAGAAGATAAGGTTTACAAGGTCATCAAGTGGAGTTTTGATTCTTTTGGATCTCAGGATATTGAATCATCCTCAGAGAAAAGAAGCAAACGTGTGAACAAAAAGAGAGGTGACATTCAAAGTTGTTTCTTGTATTTCTCCTTATATCCGGTGGCTATTCCAACAGATGATCTGATACATTGCTGGTGGATAGAGGGGTTTCTTGGTGAACATGACACATATGAAGAAGCCTACAACAGGGGAATCACAATGATTGAGAGATTAAAGGATGCATGCTTGCTAGAATACCATGGGATGGTGATTTTTCCGGGGCAGGTTGTGGATTGTGTGAAGATGCATGGCGTGGTTCGTGATATTGCTAGATGGATTGCTAGTACCTTTGGGTATGAACACACTTCTGTTTTTCAAGCTGGAATTGGGTTGACTGAGATATCACGTATTACAATATCAGCTTCTGTCAAGAGAATATCTTTCGTAAGCAACAAAATTGAATGTCTAACTGATTGCTTCACGAAATGTCCAAAGACAACATCTTTACTATTGCAAGACAATTATCCCCTTCAGAAAATACCCCAGGAATTCTTTTTGGCATTTCCAGCTCTAAGAGTTCTGAATCTGAGTCAAACTAGTATTGAAGCACTGCCTTCTTCCATCAATAGTTTATGTCAACTCCGTGCTCTAATACTACAAAGTTGCTTTGCGTTGAAAGAGTTACCACCCATTGCTAATCTTCACATTTTGCAAGTGCTCGATTGTGATGAAACATTGTTCAGTTGTCTGCCGCAAGGAATGGACAATTTGATAAATCTGAGGCTATTAAATATGCCTGTTGCAAATATGAAGAGCATCAGCAAAGGATTTTTCCTTAAATTCCCTAGCATTGAAATGTTAGATCTGTCGTATGGCTCTCTTGGAGAGACTTCTTTTGATGAGATATCATCTCGCTCTCTTGGAGCGACTTCTTTTGATGAGATATCATATCTATACAATCTGACTTATCTTTCTATTAGAGTGGATAGCTCATCATTTTTTAATAGAGATTACACCTGGATGACTAGATTGAAAGGATTTCACATTAGAGTTGGGGAAACTTCAATTTATGTACCATACAACAAGTCAGAAAGGGCGATAAATGTCTTCAAGTGTGAAATTTTCAGTAACGGAGAGCTCTCGGGCATGTTGCAGTTTGCTTCACATTTGTACTTGCACGTATGCATGGGTCTCAGGAAGTTGATTGAATACATCACTTTTAATGGATTAAAATTACTAAAGATAGAGTACTGTTCTTGTTCTTTTGGACTAGTGGAAGGAGAAAGTGGGCAATTTGACCCTTTACCAAATCTAGAATATCTCGGCCTCGTTTCAGTAAATAATTTAAGGAGTGTTTCTGATTTCGGTCAATATTTGGGTGTAAGATATTCTAAATTACGCGAACTGGTAATCTGTCAATGTGCAAGTTTAACATATGTTTTCAACGATGATGGAGCTTGTTATGTACCCAAGCACTTGGAAGAAATTAGAATTATGGTTTGCCCTCAGCTAGTAGAGTTGTATGTGCAATGCAGCTCAAGTGATCAGGCAACACTTACCAACTCAGAAATTCCAAGAGTTCGGAAGTTAGATTTGAACGACTTACCTGAACTAGCAACGTTGGGGGAGCCACAGAGTATGTGGGAACACTTGTAGGAACTCACGGTGATCGATTGTGACGGATTAAGGAAGTTGCCTCTCTCTACTCTAACCTCCAAAAACATCAAAATAATAGAAGGAAAACCATCAAAATGGTGGAGCCTACTGGAATGAGATGATGACAACTTCAAGTCAAATTTAGAGCATTGTTACAAAGAATGGTATTACCGATGACAGAAGGATCAAAGGTGATGTGCCAATTTACTTTCATATTTTCAATTGTCGATGGTATTATAATGTTCTTCTTATAGAAGGGTTATTTCACCTGTAGCTTTAATGTTTTGGATTAAATGCTCAAATTATTTTACAAGAAAGATGAACACATAGGGTGTGTTCGGTATGATGGATAATGTTTTCAATCTGCATTATATTGAGATTGTGCTTTTATTGCTTCATTCAGGGAAGAATAGAAGCTGAGAAAGGACATTCCTGCACTGGAGAGACACAGGTTTCGAGATAAAGTTAACCAGCGAGTTTGTTGTAATGTATTTCCTTAACCAGTCAAGTTTGTTGTAATGTATTTCCTTAACCAGTCAAGTTTGTTGTAATGTATTTCCTTAACCAGTTGAGTTTGTTGTAATGTGTTTCCTATTACCAGTCGAGTTTGTTGTAATGTATTTCCTTAACCAGTCAAGTTTGCTGTAATGCATTTTCTGCCCATAATTGTTCCTTGTTTGTACTCGTGCTTTCTGGTTTGGTATTTTGATTGTTTGATTGTACGCCGAGTAATTTCTTTGTCTTTGTTCTCATGATAGCACAGACAAACCACCTATCAAGCGGTTCGTTAATTTTTTTAAAACCTAATACGATATTGCCAACAACGTTTATATTAGTTTTGTAAAGTTTTTAGAAAACATATTACATTGGTGAATTGATTTAAAAAATGACTTATGTTGATCAAAACTTAGAATATACTATATATACATATATTCATACATATGTATAACATATGAAAAAACCAAAAGGGATTTAACATTTGCTATATATACAATAAAAAGATAGGGACTTAAACTTTAACGTCAACTAACAAGTACATACTTTGTGAAACTGCACATCTAGACACTTCAACTCGTCCGCGCTGTGTCTCATGGTCACTCGACACTGGCATGTCACATAAATTTTAAAGGTGTCTAAAGGGACCATCTCATGTTATATGTATCAACCCGGATGCCATATGCATATTAACTGTTTTTGAGCTTATATGAATTCTTAACAGATAATTTTATGATCTGAACTATGAGTTTTATGAGCTCAACTGAACTCACTGTTTTTGACTCGAACTATGTGTACATAAACAAAGAAAGAAGATAAAAGATCATACTCATTTCTCCGGCTCTATATTTTCGCCTCTGAGCAGACGCAGAAAGTCAGTATGTACGTCAGTATCAACTGTCAAAGCCCAGTAAACTCATTCACAATCATCGACTCCAAACTATCAGCTCAGTCACAACTCACCTATCAATGCATAACATACGCGACAAAGGAGTGTTGTAGAATGTGGAAAATGTTCGCTTCATTTTCTTCTTCTACTTATTTTTTTCTCCGTTTCTTTCTTCTCGATGCTCTCCCCCTCATCCTTCTTTCTTTCTCAAAGTAACGCTGTTGCTTGCATAGACATCATGGAGATATGCCGACCATTTCAACATCAGCATGCTTTGTAGTTTCAAAAACATCAAACTTGAGATCATTTCAAGAAGTAGTTCAATATGTCGGAAATCTGTGAAATGCTAGCCATGATGTTTGGGCAAAAGTTCAAATGTGATTTCTTTTTCCCTACAAACAACAACAACAACATCATATTCGATTCGGAGTTGGATTCCAAATTTGGAGAAGTGCTCCTACTCCAAGCCTGTTTTTCAACTCGATCTTCATAAATTCCAAATAAAGTGTTCTCCCCTCTCCGTTGCAAAATGTATAACCAAACCAATTCCATCTTTAACTCCAAATTCATAGATTCCAAATAAAGTGAAAAATATTTGGAATCTCCCCAAACGCCAAGTAAGAGAACTGAACCAGCTGCAGCTCTTGAAAAGGTTTTTGTATATCGACATCCGAATTGACAAGCTCTAGCCTCTAAACGTCATAAATCCAAATCCAATAGACCACCAAATTGGAAAAACTAGAACTCGAGGAATTATGATATTTGTGATAGTTGAAGCTGATTGAGCCTGCTAAACCAAATTGAACACAAAATCATATGGAACAGATCATATCTAGTCGGTGTTGAGTTCCAAAGAAAATGCTTCTGCACCATCTTGACGTTACTTTGCATGGCCTGGTAACGTCTCAGAGGTATACATGATAAAATGTCCTTTAGCTTAGGAATATCTTTCTCAGAAACAACCACAGAAAAGGCAGTCCAGTTAAGAACTTCACTAAACGGAAGGGCAAAATTATCAGCGATGATAACCGGAACACACTCATAATATATTGCCTCAACAATCCTCGGGCTGTTCACTTCATAACCCTCAACAACACGCAGAGAGCTTTTTATAGTGTTTCTACTTAGCTCCTCATGGTCCTTTAGAGTGTAAGGTCCCTGTAAGAATTTGTTAAAATATAAGAGTAGTAAGAAAACGTAAAATACTCGTCAATTGAAAACGCATAACATTCCAAATCAACGACCAGAAAAGAGTTCAACACATAATAATTGCAAAAAAGGTTTTCTTATTTATACTATATACTCCCTCCGTCCCATTTTATGTGCTTTTATTTGACTGGCACAAAGTTTAAGCGACTTCTAAAACTTATGGTGTAAAAAAAAAGAGATAACGCCCAATTACCCCCCTGAAATATACCCAAAAGGGTTGTGACACACCTCAACTTTAAGGGGGTCCTATTACCCCTGAACTAATTAAAAGTGGAATTTTCACCCCCTTAGTGCCTATGTGGCACTTACATGGCACAACACACTGAAGTATCCACGTAGGCACACGTGTGTGCCACGTATGTGCCACATAGGCACTAAGGGGGTGAAAATTCCACTTTTAATTAGTTCAGGAGGGTAATAGGACCTCCTTAAAGTTGAGGTGTGTCATAGCCTTTTTGGGTATAGTTCAGGGGGGTAATTGGGTATTTTCTCTAAACAAAAATCATATATATTTGTGTAGGCTATGCACAACGAGCGCTCGCTGTTCATCTCGCAACATTTGTAGTCTCATCTCGAGGCGTATTATGTTTTCATTTGCCGCGCGCGTGCGGTCACCTACGACAGCAGGGCTTAAATTAAAAAGGACTTAAATCATTTCTAACATCTAACATCAATATCTAGAAAATTTCACAGTTTCTGTCATTTCGTTGTGACAAGAGCGGACAACTTTATGCTACTTTACATTCATTCAAGTCAAAGACAGAACCAACATTTGAATCTAATGAAATCTTATAGGATAGTACAGTTTGTGTTGTAGAGATAACAAACATAATGACATAATTCTATTCAAAAAAGTATCTGGTACCCCCTGAACTATGACCAAATTTGCTACGACTCATTCCAACTTCACGGGGGTTCTATTACCCCCGTGAACTAAATTTTAGCGTATTTTTGTCAACCTTTTAAGATGACATGGCACCTTTGTCAACCTTTTTAGGTGATGTGGTACCTTTGATGTGGGCCCTATTTTATGTAATAAGACCCCTATGAAGTTGGAGTATGTTGTAGCAATTTTTGTCATAGTACGAGGGGATACTGGATGCTTATCTCTTTAAAACTGATTAATGGTTTTCTTTAAACAAAGAAGAAGTAGTCAGTTTAGCTTCACTTGATAATCTTTGTAAGTCTAGCATTCTGATCAGAAACACTTTTTTCTTTCTTTACTTCAACAGTTTTTCAATGGAAATACTTTTTATCTAAATGCATCTATCCTAAGATTGAAACAGAAAATATTGTCTGTTTCTCATCAATATTTTCAATCTTAGGATAGATGCATTTAGATACAAATTTTCCGACCTCAACAACAAAGCCACCTACAGCATTAAAAAGTATATCCATTGAACAATTCTTAAGGTAAAGAAAAAAACAACTGTTTCTGATTAGAATGCTATGATCGATTAAACTGATTGTTTCTTCTTTATTTATAGAACAACTTTGAAAGAAGGCAAAAAGAAAAAGCAAAAAAAGAATGTGAATGGAATAAGTAAAATTGAAGGCAAATACAATTACTTTTATTGATAAAGCAAACATATAGGAAGGGAAAGAAGTACGTAATACTTTATATTATTAACAAATACAGTTACTTTAATTGATGACAAAGCAAACATACAGGAAGGTTCTTTAGATAAGAATGGAGTAATGCCTTTTCCCATTTTATAGAAGTATTTATTAATAGAGTCCTATATTAGTAGAATTTTCTATCCTATTTTAGGAGTATTTTTTCTAATTGATCTGTACAAAGGAAAATGTTAATTGATTCTTCTTCCATATATTTTAGGAGTCCCATATATTTTAGTAGTCTGGTTAATATAATAAAAATAATTAAATAATAAATTGAAGAAAATAGTGAAAAGAAGTCTTTTAATGTTGGACAAAAAGTTCAAGGGCCTTCACACTTTTAATATATTATAGATTATAGATATAAATATAGATATTTTTGCTTAAACAGTAGACTGAAGCAATATCCTGATGTACTTTTCATTTCATCAGTGGATCCGGCCAAATCACTTCTGAGAATCCATACAACTTGAAATTCTCACACTTTTTGAATTTGACCCCATACTCGACAGTACCTTTGATGTATCTTATAATTCTTTTTGCTTCTTGCAAATGCATTTTAGTAGAACAATGCATAAACCAAGACAAAATACTTACAACAAATAGAATATCGGGCCGTGTAGCAGTGAGATACATCAAGCATCCAATCAAGCTTTTAAAGTTTCCTTCATCAACTCTATCAGTTCCATCCTCTTTGCTCAACTTCTCCTTTGGATTCATCGGTGTGCTTGTTGCCTTGAGATTTTCCATATGGAATTTCTTCAGTATCTCCCTAGCATACTTCTTTTGGTAGATAAAGATTTCATTGCAACCTTGCTTGATTTCCATCCCTAGAAAGTATGTCATTAGTCCTAGGTCTGTCATCTCAAAGACTTGCATCATTTTCTTCTTAAACTCTTCAACCAGCCGCACATTGTTTCCTGTCACCAAGAGATCATCAACATAAAGGGAAACAATAAGCAGATCAGTTCCCTTGTGTTTGACATAAAGAGTAACTTCAGACAAACTTCGAACAAACCCAAAACTCAACAAGTGATTATCAATCCTGCTATACCAAGCTCTTGGGGATTGTTTTAAGCCATAAAGAGACTTTCTAAGCAAACAAACTTTTTCTTCTTTTCCTTGCTCAATGAAACCCTCGGGCTGCTCTACATAGATTTCTTCCTGTAATACACCATTTAGAAAAGAAGATTTGACATCTAGTTGGAACACTTTCCAACCCATTTATGCTTCTATTGCTAGCAACATTCTGATGGTATCTAGTCGGGCTACTGGAGCAAAGGTATCCGATTAATCAACACCAAATATTTGGGCATATCCCTTGACGACAAGCCTAGCCTTGTATTTGTTAATAGAACCGTCAGAATTAAGCTTGGTTATAAATACCCATTTTACTCCAATGACCTTTCTATCTTTTGGTCTGTCAACTAACTCCCAAGTGTTGTTTTTCTTGATCATTAGCATCTCCTTCTCCATCGCGTTTCTCCTTTTTTCATCTTGAAGCGCTTCATTGTGCCCTGCAGGCTCACAAACTGCCACATTACTTTGTTGGTAGATGTCAGAAAGTAATCTTGTACCTCTAACAGGAGGATCGTCTACTAACTCGTTTTGCCATTGATCGGATTTCTTCTCCTCCGAAGCTTTGACTGAAAGTTGATTGTTTTTCCAATCCCATTTCTTTTCCTCATTGAAGTGCACATCTCGACTGATAATCATCTTCCCTGTTTGTGGATCATAAATTTTGTAGGCTTTGGAGGATGAGCTATAACCTACAAAGATTCCCGGGACGACCCTTTTATTAAGTTTGTCTCTTTTAACCTGCGGCACATGAAAGAAACAAACACAACCAAATACTTTAATGAAGGTTAGAGATGGTTTGTCCATTCCAAGCCTCAAATGGAGTTTTACTCTCCAACGCTTTAGTGGGAAGCCGATTTTGGAGAAATACTGCTGTATTAGCTGCCTCAGCCCAAAAACTTTTTGGCAACTCTTTTTCATGCAATATGCACCGCGTCATCTCCATTATATACCTGTTCCTCCTTTCACTAACTCCATTTTGTTGCGGAATGTACGGAGTAGTAAGCTGATGAGAAATACCCCCTTCCTCACAGAATTTGTTAAATTCTTCAGAAGTGTACTCTTTTCCATTATCAGAACGCAGGGATTGGATTCTGCAACCACTTTGATTGTCCAACATCTTCTTGAACTTCCAAAATATTCCAGCCACCTCTGATTTGTATTTCATGAAACAAATCTAGCAGAATCTTGTATAATCATCAATGAATATAACATAGTAAAGACTACCATTAAAGGACGGTGTTCTTTGAGGTCCTGCAACATCTATGTGAATCAATTGCAATCTTTGAGAAGCCCGCCATGATGCTTTAGGAAATGGTTTCCTATTCTGCTTACCAAATTGACAAGATTGACAAGTTGGTAAGTGATCGACGAGAGTTGGTAGTCCTCTTGTCATATCCTTCTTCTTCAGTAACAATAATGCTTGTAGATGACAGTGACCAAGTCACTTGTGCCAAATTTTCGTTTCATCTGCCTTCATGGAATAAGAAAGTTGCTCCTTTTCTGTTGGACTAAAGGAAAAACTCCTTCCTCTCATCTTCACCCTGAAAATTTCATTTCCAGCAGTGTCACTGATTTGGCAGTGATCATTTTCAAAGAAAAGTCTAAATCCTTTTTCCATCAGATGTCCTACACTTAGCAAGTTTTGATCAATTTCAGGAACATAAAGAGCTTCAGCAATTTTCTTTATGCCTGTGTAAGTCTTGATAACTATGGTTCCAATTCCTTTGACATGAAGATGGTCCCCATTTCCTATCCTAACCTTGGAAATTTTAGTGGGCTTCAACTCCTTGAATAGTCTCTTGTCATCCCACTATCAATTAACCAAGAATCTGTTGAGATCTTACTTGAGAAGCATGTTGCAACAAAAAGAAGATCCTCCTCTTCTTGATCAACAACTTGAGCATTTTCTTCCTGCCGCGGGGCTTTACTTTTTCAAATCACTGCCTCATGTCCAAGTTGATTGAATTTCTTACATTTAGCATCAGGTCTCCTCCAACACTTAAATGGTGGATGGCCTTTTCTTCCACAGTGATGGCAAGGGGGAAAGTTTTTCGCACTTCCTCCCTTACCTTTGCTGTTGGTTGATGTTTCTCCTTCACTCAATGCTTGATTCTTTTTCTTCTTTGGAAATTCGTCAACCTGGTGCTTACTGACAAGAGCCCCTTCTGTTGTAACATCCTGTCTCATGAGCCTTCTTTGCTCTTGAGCTTTCAGGGAATTGAGCAACTCCGTCAAACTAATTTTTGACAAATCCTTAGTATTTTCTAAGGTCATAATTGTTGCTTCATATCTTTCAGGAACTGTTACCAGAATCTTCTCAACAATTCTTGAGTCGACAAGTGTAGAGCCAAGTAGCCTCACTTTATTTGCAATATTAAGAAGTCTATCTGAATACTCCTTCACTGTTTCAGAATCCTTCATTCTTTGCAATTCAAATTCCCTAATTAAGTTTAAAACTTGCATACCTTTTATTATCTCATCTCCAGCATACTCTTCCTTAAGATAATCCCATACTTCTTTAGCAGTTTTCAGAGACATTATTCGTGTGAAAACTGTTGACGATACAAAAGCAAATAGACATGCCTTGGCCTTCGATTTCCTTGTCTTCTTTTCCTTGTGTGCTTTAATCTGAGCCATGGTGGGATTATTCGGTAGGGATGGAACATTGTAATCCTCTTCCACAGATTCCCATAGATCTAAAGCATCCAAGTATGTCTCCATTCGTACTGCCCAAACCTGATAGTTATCTCCATCAAAGACTGGCGGAGCAATTGGTGAGAAACTGGTTTCTGCATCCATGACTTCTCCAACTCAATCACAGATCCCTTAAGATGAAAGCTTTTATACCAAATGTTAGTTTTAAATAGACAAATCACACATAACACTATGCAAACGATATCTAGATTGCTACAGAAAAGAACCAGGAGAATGAAGAAGATCACTGAGAGAGAGAAACTTGTGCAGAGAGTTTTACTTTCTATCAAAGAGAAGTTACATAAAGTGTTCTTTTAAAAAAACTGAAATAGATAATGGCCCTATTTTAAAGTCATGGTTCTAACCATACTAACTACCTCTAATAACTTAAAAAAGAAATACAGGAAATAAAATAAATAAATACTGCAGTCCTAAAGCAACTAATAATACTTATCATTATTGTCTGCTAAATTAGTTATTTCTTCCATAAGCATTCTTCTGTGGACCTTAACTTTCAAATTTGCATTTTACGCATGGGGAGTTGGACTTACTTTTATACAAGAAAAGAGTAGACTGATCTAGTGGTAAGAGATCAACATGTGTGGATTAGATGCATGCCAAGGTTAGAGGAGCAGGTCTATTATCCATCGAGTTTCGAACCGTGCATATGAAAGAAAAGTTCTTTTCCTGCATAAGAAGCTGCTCTCTCCATCTCAATTTATTTGACACTCTTTCCTTTTATTTTGTTCCAAAAAGAATATCGCCTTTCTATATTTACAAACAATTTAACTGTAAAATTCTCATTTTACCTTTAGTGATATGATTTATAGACCATGCACATAAAATGGAACGGAGGGAGTATATTGTATAAATAAGAATACCTTTTTTGCAATTATTATGTGTTGAACTCTTTTCTGGTCATTGATTTGCAAGGTTATGCATTTTCGATTGACGAGTATTTTACGTTTTCTTACTACTAGTATGTTTTAACAAATTCTTACAGGGACCTTACACTCTAAAGGACCATGAGGAGCTAAGTAGAAACACTATAAAAGCTCTCTGCAATGCAGATATATCTGAAGGAATATTTGTTTCTGGGAAGGACATTTCCCTTCCTGAGACCACTATAAGTAATCCCAGGAGGCCTCTTAGAAACCTCGGTGGAAAAAGAGTTCCACAACGCTCGATTCTTGCCTTTTTTGCTGGAAATATGCACGGTCCGGTACGTCCCACACTCCTCCAGTATTGGAGAAACAAAGATGAATCCATAAGAATTTATGGGCCTTTACCCCATAGTCTCAAAAGTCATGTCTTATTCCGAACACATGAAATCAAGCAAGTACTGCCTTTGTCCGATGGGTTATGAAGTGAACAGCCCGAGGATTGTTGAGGCAATATATTATGAGTGTGTTCCGGTTATCATCGCTGATAATTTCTCCCTTCCGTTTAGTGAAGTTCTTAACCGGACTGCCTTTTCTGTGGTTGTTTCTGAGAAAGATATTCCTAGGCTAAAGGACATTTTATCAAGTATACCTCTGAGAAGTTACCAGGCCATACAAAATAACATCAAGATGGTGCAGAAACATTTTCTTTGGAACTAAACACCGACTAGTTATGATCTGTTCCATATGATTTTGCATTCAATTTGGTTTAGCAGGATCAAGCAGCTTCAAGTATCACAAATATCATAATTCCTCGAGTTCTAGTTTTTCCTATTTTGTAATCTATTGGATTTGGATTTATGACTTTTAGAGGCTAGAGCTTGTCAATTTGGATGTTGATATACAAAAACCTTTTCAAGAGCTGCAGCTGGTTCAGTTCTCTTAGTGGGCGTTTGGGGAGATTCCAAATATTTTTCACTTTATTTGGAATCTATGAATTTGGAGTTAAAGATGGAATTGGTTTGGTTATACATTTTGTAACGGAGAGAGGAGAACACTTTATTTGGAATTTATGAAGATCGAGTTGAAAAACAGGCTTGGGGCAGGAGCACTTCTCCAAATTTGGAATCCAACTCCGAATCGAATATGATGTTGTTGCTATTTGTAGGGAAAAAGAAATAGCGGTTAAACTTTTGCCCAAACATCATGACTAGCATTTCACAGATTTCCGACATACTGAACTACTTGAAATGATCTCAAGTTTGGTGTTTTTGGAACTACTAGAAGTGTGCTGGTGTTGAAATGGTCGGCATATCTCTATGATGTCTATGCAAGCAACAGAGAGTTACTTTGAGAAAAAAAGAAGGATGAGGAGGAGAGCATTGAGAAGAAACAAACGGAGAAAAAAATAAGTAGAAGAAGAAGAAGAAAGTGAAGCAAACATTTTCCACATTCTACAACACTCCTTTGTCGGGGATGTTATGTCTTCATAGATGCGTTGTGACTGAGCTGATAGTTTGGAGTCGATGATTGTGAATGAGTTTACTGAGCTTTGACAGTTGATACTGACGTACACGCTAACTTTCTGCGTGTGCTCAGAGGCGAAAATATAGAGCCGGAGAAATGAGTACGATCTTTATCTTCTTTCTTTGTTTATGCACACATAGTTCGAGTCAAAAACAGTAAGTTAAGTTGAGCTAGTAAAACTCATAGTTCAGATGATAAAATTATCTATTTTAGAATTCATTTTGTGTATGCATATAAGCTCAAAAACAGTTAATATGCATCTGGCATCTGGGATGATGCATATAAGATGACATGCCAGTGTCGAGTAACCATGAGACTCAGTGCGGACAAGTTGTAGTTGTAAAGATTCAGAGAAGGAGATCAAAAAAGGATGATTCTATTAACTCTGAAAGCAAGCTTTTAAATACAAGATATACAACTAACTACACCTAAAGTTCAGGCCACTATCTGCACACTATGCCACTATCTGCACACTATCTACAACTAACTAACTATTCCTAAATATACTCCAACCATCAAAGACTTATTCAAACTATAACAACTAATAACCAGAGTTACATAAAGATAGTAACAAGAGGTAAATAAAGATAGTTAATACACCCCCTCAAGTTAGGTACAATGCAACAATGCCTAACTTGGAACGACACCTAAGAAAGGCTGATTTAGGCAGTGGCTTGGTGAAGGTATCCGCAAGTTGATCACAAGCATGAGTATGAGTAACATGAACTTGATCACGGACATATGCGAAATCTACAGCAACATGTTTCATACGAGTATGGAACACTGGGTTGTGAGATAAATAAGTCACTCCAACATTGTCACAGTAAATTATTGGCATCTTCGGAATGGTGACATGTAACTCATGAAGTAAGTTTCGCACCCATGTGATCTCTGAAAGTGCATTGGCTACTGATTTGTACTCTGCCTCAGTGGACGAGCGTGCCACTGTACGTTGTTTTCTGGACGACCAACTGACTGGATTTGGTCCAAAGAAAAGTATGTAACCGGATGTAGAGATTCTATCATTTGGATCGCCAGCCCAGTCGGCATCAGCATACATATACAAATTGGAGTCAGAGCTGCGAAGGATGCGAAGTCCTGAACTTGCGGTTTCTTTTAGATACCGTAGTACTCTTTTAACTGCTTTCCAATGTTCATCAGTCGGACTATGCATAAATTGTGACAATTTATTGACTGCATAAGATATGTCAGGCCGAGTGAGAGACAGATACTGCAATTTTCCAAGGGTACGCCGGTAGCACGTGGCATCAGTTGGTGGCGAACCATCAGCTACCCGAAGGGGTACACTGGAACACATGGGAGTGGAAACACCTTTACAATTGTCCATATCTAGTTCAGAAAGAATTTCCAAAATGTATTTGGATTGAGAAAGAATGAGACCATCTGGTACTTGCTTAACATCAACACCCAAGAAGTAGTTTAGATAGCCAAGATCCTTCAATGAAAATCTTTCTGCCAAGGAATTGATGACGAATTTAATCATTTGTGGATGGTTTCCAGTGATTATGATGTCGTCAACGTAGACAAGCACATAAATAGTGATAGCCAAATGCTTCCATACAAATAAAGAGGTGTCAGATTCTGTTCTGACAAAGCGCATTTTGAGCAGATGTTCACGCAGAGCATTATACCAAGCCCGTGGGGCTTGTTTGAGGCCATAGATAGCCTTCTTTAGTCTGCAGACATGATTTGGAAATTGGGGATTAATAAATCCACGGGGTTGAGACATAAAGACTTCTTCATCCAATTTTCCTTGTAGGAAAGCATTATTGACATCAAGCTGATGGATTGGCCAATTGTGTTGCACAGCTATAGATAGCACCAATCTTACGGTTGTCGGTTTGACAACAGGACTGAATGTCTCATGAAAATCTAAGCCAGGACGCTGCGTGAACCCTTTTGCAACTAGACGAGCCTTGAACCGATCTATAGAACCATCTGCTTTTCTCTTGATCCTATACAACCATTTGCAATCCACAACATTTGTTGACATGTTTCGCGGCACAAGTTCCCAAGTCTGATTTTTAATTAAAGCATCATATTCTGCTTTCATTGCTTGTCTCCACTCTTCATGTTTATCAGCCTGTTTGAAAGTTACAGGCGTAGGGGTCAAATGGGTTAGAAGTGAAAGTTTTCTTTTAGGCTTGAAAATACTATTTTGGGACCGGGTTATAATACGATTTGAAGATGGTGGTGGAATCGGGGCAGCAGGTATTGAAGGAGAAGGATCAAGTAATTGGTTTGTGGGATTTGAACCTTTTTGGGGAGGCAGGGGTGGAGGAGTGGATTTACTGGTGGTTGGGACTTGGTGGGATTGCAGGTTTGTGGTTTTTCGTCTTTGGTATGTGAGCAAAGGCTTATGTGTAGCAGTGTTATGCACAGGAGGAGAAGGAGAAGGAAGTTGATTAGAAGAAGGAATAGGGAGAGGTGTATTACCTGATAACGCTGGAGCTGCTGGTACTTGGTCGTTGCTGTTGGAGTGAGCATTGCCAGGGGAATAGGTGTTATTGTTGGAGTAGGACTCTACTTGGAGTGGAATAAGGGATGGAATAGAGAGAGGAGTGGTTTGAATTGTTGTTGGACTGTCCTCTTTGGAGTCAATGACTTCCCAACTTAAATGTGAAGTATATTTTTTTAAATGGATGAACATTTGTTTAAAAGGAAATTCTTTTTCAAAAAATTGAACATCACGACTTATGAAAATTTTGGACTGGACGGGGTCAAAGCACATGTGAGCATGGTGAGTCTGAGAGATACCTAAATACACACATGGGGTGGACCGGGGTTCAAGTTTATTTTTGGTATAAGGTTTAAGCCATGGGTAACAAAGACAACCAAAAACTTTTAGGGTGTGATAGTCAGGAGATCGACCAAATAATTTTTGGTAGGGTGACTCATTATTGAGGATGGGAGTGGGAAGTCGGTTAATAAGGTAGACCGCATATTGACATGCAAAAGACCAAAATTCAGAGGGTAAGGAAGCTTCATGAAGAAGGGTTTTAGCAGTTTCAAGAATATGGCGATGTCGACGTTCAGCTATGGCAACACGCTGTGGAGTGTAGGGAGGAGAAATTAAGTGTTCAATGCCATGTTTTTGAAGATAGGGCTGAAGACCGATGAACTCACCTCCTCCATCTGTATAGATTGATGTAATTTTTGTTTTGAAAAAATTTTCTACTAAAGGATGAAACGTTGGAAATATTGACGCAACCTCACTTTTATTTTTAAGTGTATACAACCAAGTATATTTGGTATACTAATCAACAAAAATGCAATAATACAACTTTTTGTCGAGTGATAAAATGGGTGATGGTCCCTATAAATCACTAAAGATAATCTGAAGAGGAACACTACCGGACAAAGTGAGTCGGTGGAATGGCAAACGATGTATTTTATTAGAAGAACAAGCATTACAAAGTTCAAACGGTTCTTTGCTAGCAACAACTGGTAAGGAAAATTTCCTCAAAATAAAATTTAAAATGCTAGAGTGGGGATGACCCAATCGACAATGCCAAAGTTGAAGTGGGGCTTTTGTGGAGGCAAGGTGAATGGAGGGTTTCCTGGATGGCAAACATGGCCACTCATACAGTCCATTTTTGTTCCGACCTTGTACCAGCGGCTTCAGAGTATGCAAGTCCTTCACAACAAAAGTAAAAGGAAAAAATTCAATAGACGTGAGGTTATCTTGACAAAACTTAGCAACAGAGATGAGATTCTTTTTGATTAATGGAGCACAAAGTGTGTCAGAAAGCTTAAAAGCAGATTTAGATGCCTGAATTAGAGTTGAACCAGTATGAGTGATGGGAATGGTTTTACCGTCACCCATAGAGATTTCTTCAGTTCCTGTATACTCTTCAAGGTTGTGAGGTTCGGCAGTGACATGGTGAGTCGCTCCAGAGTCTAAAACCCAAGAGTTTCCAGATGATTGCTGCCTAGATGCAAAGTTAGCCTTAGCTTCAAAATGATTGTGCGACTTGGAGCGACAAACATCTGCCGTGTGACCAAACTTTTGGCACAATTGACATTTGACAGATTGCTTAGGTGGTCGCCTGTTTTGCTGATTGTTGGAATTTAATTGTTGATTGTTAGAATTCCATTGTTGAGACTGCGATGGCTTCCATGGTTGATTGTTGAAGCGAGGATTATTCCTGTTGAATTGCGGAGGCGTGTTGGACTTCTGAGCAACAGCAGCTGTGATCATAGATGGTTTTTCCAGATCTTGATGTTTTAGGAAAAGCTCATGATCTGTGAGCTTGTGAAATAATTCTTCAAAGCTCAAAGGAGAGTCTCGTGCTCGTATCGCAGCAGAGATTTCACGATACTCGGGGCCAAGGCCACTTAAAATTTTGACAATAAGTTCATCATCATTGACAGGTGAACCAGCAACTTTAAGAGCATCAGAGAGGGAACGAACCTCCTGCAAGTATTCTGCAATGGTTTTGGAAGTCTTCTTGGTGTTTTGCAGTTGATCTCGCAAGCTGAAGATGCGAGTATGGCTTTTGTTGGCGTAGGCTGTGTGAAGGAGTTCCCACGCTTTGTTAGCAGATGGTGCTGCTGCAACAGTTGGAGCAATTGTAGGATCGACTGATGCCATCATTGCTTGTTGGATCAATTGATCCTGAGAGAACCAGATCTGATAACTGGAATTTGGTACAGTAAGACCATTTTGGGTAATAGTAGGTGATGGAGCAATTGTCGTTCCATCAAGATGTCCCATGAGTTGATGCCCATTTAGTAGCATTACAAGTTGTGCTTTCCATGTTGAGAAGTTGAGATTACCTTGTAATTTAATAGGTAACTGAGCAACGGGATTAAACTGTACCACATGAGTAGTGGTAGAGACTGCAGAACCAGTGGCATCAGTAGCATCATTTACTTGAGCCATAGATGAGAAAGATTAAGGAGAATGAAATGGATCTAACTCGTTGGAGCTTATGGGTCTCTGATACCATGTAAAGATTCAGAGAAGGAGATCAAAAAAGGATGATTCTATTAACTCTGAAAGCAAGCTTTTAAATACAAGATATACAACTAACTACACCTAAAGTTCAGGCCACTATCTGCACACTATGCCACTATCTGCACACTATCTACAACTAACTAACTATTCCTAAATATACTCCAACCATCAGAGACTTATTCAAACTATAACAACTAATAACCAGAGTTACATAAAGATAGTAACAAGAGGTAAATAAAGATAGTTAATAGTAGTCTCACAATTAGAGTGTTTACTTGTTAGTTGACGTTAAAGTTTGAGTCTCACAATTAAATCCCTTTTGGTTTCTTCATATGTTAGATATATGTATGTACATACATACATACATACATACATACATACATATATATATATATATATATATATATATATATATATATATATATATATATATATATATATATATATATATTCGAAGTTTTTATCAACATGAGCCATTTTTCAAATCAATCCACCAATGTAATATGTTTTCTGAAAACTAGTATAAACATTTTTGGCAGTAACGTATTAGGTTTTAAAATAATTAATGGACCTCTTGATAGGTAGTTTGTCTGTGCTATCATGAGAACAAAGACAGAGAAAACCAAGTTCATGTTATAAATTCTGAATGTACAATTTAAGAACATGAGATCACACACTGGGCACAATCGAAACAAGAAATTACTCAGTGTACAATCAAGCAATCAGAAAGCACGACGAGTACAAACAAGGAACAATCATTGGCAGAAAATAAATTACAACAAACTAGACTGGTTGAGGAAATACATTACAACAAACTAGACTGGTTGAGGAAATACATTACAAGAAACTCGACTGGTTGAGGAAATATATTACAACAAACTCGACTGGTTGAGGAAATACATTACAACAAACTCGACTGGTTATAGGAAATACATTACAACAAACTCGACTGGTTAAGGAAATACATTACAATAAACTCGACTGGTTGAGGATATACATTACAACAAACTCAAACTCGACTGGTTGAGGAAATACATTACAACAAACTCAAACTCGACTGGTTGAGGAAATACATTACAACAAACTCAAACTCGACTGGTTGAGGAAATACATTACAACAAACTCGACTGGTTAACTTTATCTGGAAACCTGTGGCTCTATTCTTCCATGAATGAAGAATAATTTGAGCATTTAATCCAAAGAATTAAAGCTACAGGTGAAATAACCCTTTTATAAGAAGAACATTATAATACCATCGACAATTGAAAATATGAAAGTTAATTGGCACATCACCTATGCAGCGGAAACAACGTCAACTTTGATCCTTCTGTCATCAGTTTTACCTTTCTTTGTAACAATGCTCTAAATTTGACTTGAAATTTTCATCATCCCATTCCAGTTGGCTCCACCATTCTGGTTGTCCTTCTATTATTTTGATGTTTTTGGAGGTTTGAATAGAGAGAGGCAACTTCCTTAATCCGTAACACTTGATCACCATGAGTTCCTCCAAGTGTTTCCACATACTCTGTGGCTCCCCCAACGTTCCTAGTTTAGGAAAGCGATACAAGTTTAACTTCCGAACTCTTAGAATTTCTGAGTTGACAAGTGTTCCCTGATCACTCGAGCTGCATTGCACAAACAACTCTACCAGCTGAAGGCAAAGTTCAATTGTAATTTCTTCCAAGTGCTTGGGCACAGAACAAGCTCCACCATCATTGAAAATACACGTTAAACTTGCACAATAAGAGATATTCAGTTGGCGTAATTTAGAAAATCTTAGACCCAAATATTGACCGAAAGCAGAAATACTCTTTAAATTATATACGAAATGGAGATGGAGATATTCCAGATTTGGAAAAGGGTCAAATTGTCCACTTCCTCCTTCAGCTGGTCCTAAAGCACAATAACAGTCCTTTATATGTAGTAATTTTAATCCATTAAAAGTGTTGTATGCAATCAACTTCCTGAGACACATGCATTCTTCCAAGTACAAATCTGAAGCAAACTGCAACATGCCTGAGAGCTCTCCGTTACTGAAATTTTCACACTTGTGGACATTTATTGCCCTTTCTGACTTGTTGTATGGTGATACATCAATTGAAGGTTCCCCAACTTCAATGAGAAATTCTTTCAATCTAGTCATCCAGCTGCAATCTCTCTTGAAAGATGATGAGCTATCCACTCTAATATAAAGATAAGTCAGATTGTGTAGAGATGATACCTCATCAAAAGAGGTTGCTCCAAGACAGCTACGCGACATATTTAACATTTCAATGCCAGGCAATTTGAGGAAAAATCCTTTACTGATGTTCTCCAATTTAGCAACAGGCAGATTTAATACCCTCAGATTTGTCAACTTGTCCATTCCCTCAGGCAGACAACATAACCTTGTATTATCACAATTAAGTGATTGCAAATTGTGAAGATTAGCAACAGGTGGTAACTCTGTCAACTTATAGCATCTTTGTAGTATTAGAGCACGTAGTTGACATAAACTATTGATGGAAGAAGGCAGTTCTTTAATACCAGTTCGACTCAGATTCAGAACTCTTAGAGCTGGAAATGCCAAAAAGAATTCCTGGGGTATTTTCTCAAGGTGATAATTGTCTTGCAAAAGTAAAGATGTTGTCTTTGGACATCTCGCGAAGCAATCAGGTAGACATTCAATTTTGTTGCTTACGAAAGATATTCTCTTGACAGAAGCTGATATTTTAATACGTGATATTTCAGTCAACCCAATTCCAGCTTGAAAAACAGAAGTGTGTTCATCCCCAAAGGTACTTGCTATCCATCTAGCAACATCACGAACCATGTCGTGCATCTTCACAAAATCCATCTTAATATAGTCCTTCTCATGGGTTTCTAAGCAAGCAGGCATCTTTTAGACTCTCAATCAACATGATTCCCCTATTGTAGGCTTCTTCATATGTGTCATGTTCACCGAGGAACCCCTCTGCCCACCAGCAATTTATGAGTTCATCTGTTGAAACAGCCGCTGGATATAAGGAGCAATATAAGAAACAACTTTGAATATCACCTCTCTTTTTGTTCACATGTTTGCTTCTTTGCTCGTTAGATAATTCAATATCCTGAGATTCTAAAGAATCAAAACTCCACTTGATGACCGTGTAAACTTTTTCCTCTACAGCTTTGCTATGAGGTTCGAACATTCTAAGTGATTTTAAAGCATCTTCCCAGAGCTCGGCCTTTGTCTTCCCTCTCATGGATGATCCAATAACAATGATTGCTAAAGGTAAACCATCACACTCTCTTGCAATTTTCTTTGCCAATGGATGGATTTGCTCCTGATTGACAATATCCCCCACATTTTTGGCAAACAGTTGCCAAGATTCATCCTCGTCCAATGTGTAAACCTTCATTTCGACATCTGTTTTCATTTGGCTACAAACACTCAAAAAACGAGAAGTTATAATTACCTTGCTTCTCGCGGAAAGTTGGGGCACGCCTACATCATCCAAATTTATAGCTTCCCAAACGTCATCCAATTTGAGAAGAAAACTCGTTTCTTCCTCGAGCCTTTCACAGATTTTGCTTGAAATGCTTCAATCACTTTCCTCGCTATCTATCTTTATGTTTAATCTGCTGGCAATTTGTGCTTGAACTTTTCTTATGTCTATTGGCGGTTTGGTCACTGTGACCCATATCACAACACCAAAAGACAGTTTATGACTCAGCACACCTGTGTTTGGGAGCTCATTGTTCAGATTAGTCACCAATGTAGTTTTCCCAACTCCTCCGGTACCCCACACACCGATGATGCATACCTGAAAGAATCCAAAATCCAAATAACTTTATCCAGTGAAAGATGCACCAATGGACACAAAAAAAAACATTTAGAAAATTAGTGAAATAAGAACATTGGAGGCTTTGATCACTATAATCTCTTGATCTCAAGTTTGTTAATACTGTCTTAACGGTGTCCCGGGAAGGGCTGTTAGAGTACGTGCCCTACTGATTTTAATATTATACTCGACTGGTTGCCTATCTGTGGAACAAGTAAGCTAACGTGGTTCACAGAAGTAAAACTTGAACATAGTATTTTTACGTGGAAAACACCCGGCTCAAGAAAGGTGTAAAGAAACACGACCTGTACCTCTACAAGATTTAACCCCAACTTCACTATTTCACTTGAGCCTCAACCATCAACAAAAATACAAGACTTATTGTAAACTAGGAATTAAAACTTCTAACTCCTACTTCTACAAAAACACAAATCTTCCCAAGATAAGTGTTCCCAAGTCTTCGAGTTTCCCAACTTGAAGATGTTAATCCTAACTCAGTTTATACTTCATTTAGACTAGAGATTACAACTTAATATGACTCAACGACCAACCTATTACACAAAGTCTATGACTCTAAGTAAAGGACTAGGTTGTTCCAATAGCTCCTTAAAGTTGTAGAACTGATTTGCTGATTGTTGACTATCTTTTCAGTGCATGAGTGGAACACTTGAATGTCGTTTGTTGTATTTAACAAGACTCCTGATTGAGTCCTTTAGTTGATGTACACTTCTAACTTCAATAGGACTCCCAAGTGGTTTTACTCTTCATTGCTGTCGTTTCTCTCTCCTTGACTGGATAGGACTCTTCTCCTTTATCCCTGAGTCTTGTAGAACTCCTTGATCAACTCAACTTCTAGATACTGCATTTATCTTCTCCTTAATCGTAGTATCTGAAACAATTTTGAGCTTCCTTGCTTATCCACTTTTGTCTTAATGCATTGTCAGCATTGTATCACTTCAACCAGTAACTTCTTTTTCATCACTTGTATGAGACAGCTTGCACAACATGTTTCATTCACATGTCCATCGTCAAAACTTCACATTCCCTAACAAATTTCCCTTTTTTGACGATGACAAACTTAGCAGCATAGCATCCATCATAAGATCTTAACATACTCAAAAAAAGATTTTAAATAAAAGAACACTGAATGAAACAAGCTAGTCAATTGAGTTATAAGCATTGTATAATCTATTCTTCCCCCCTTTGACATCATCGAAAAGCTAGCCCAACAAGTGAAAAATGTTTAATAATCCATGGCCACTGGGGCTATCACTAAAACAATCAAGACTCAGAGCAAGAGAACAACTATGCATTATGAAAAAAGAAGAAGCAGATCTTAATAAACAAAGAGGTCTATTTTATTCACAAAACAAGATACAATTATCATTACCCAGAAACAACAAAAAAGATAGACAACAGGGACCAGAAAAATAAGGAAAATATTCCTAAGGCACTAAGAAGGAGCTAAGTGGAGGAAGAAGAGGGAATAAGGGAGGTCAGCTTCCTAATAACATCAGCATTCTCAGCTCTTTCACGCTCCAAGAAAGCTGTAAATGAGGCAATCTGAGCTTGAAGAACTCTCTTCTCATCCTCATGAGCAGCCTCCAGTACATCCTGAGCAACCTCCACTTCTGCATGCTTTACTGTCAGTGCATTTCTTAACTTCTGCATAGGGTTATCAGCACTCCTAATAGAAACAAGTAACATCATATGGTTCACCCTCCCTATGATATCCTTGGTAGTCTGTGAAGACCAGACTTGGACAGACACCCCAAACTCCTCAAACATAGGAGTGAGCTAGAATTCATAAGAGAGGGCATGCCTATTCACTTCCTTGAGGAGAACCTTTTTGCGTCGAGGAAAATCAATTTTCACCTCAGTGTCCAACAGTTCCACGAGAGTAAGGTCAAGAAAACTAGCACAGTCCTTCTTTTCTTCCTAGGGATGATCATCTCATGCACTACATCAAAATAGAGTTGGTGGAGTGGAGACATCTCCCTCTTAAGAACTCTTCTATGATTGATCAGGTGAGGATTTCCAGAGAACTTATGACAAATATGAAAAGTAGAGGAAAGATTATCAAGAGGTGGCCAAGTGCACAAATGCCAAGAACAGAGGCAAGATTATCAAGAGGTAGCCAAGTTCCCTTGACATAGTGACCCCATCCCTAAGAATGGATATGCAAGATTCGAGCAATGTCTGCAACATAAAGGTTCATAGTAACCCCTCGAACAGTGGTATAAAGCATCTCACCAATAACCCTCTCTCTAGCAAATTTGCACTTTTGAAAGTGAAAGTGGTGTTCCTCAAGAGTGTACTGATGTGAGGATGGTTCTTGAACCTCAAAATCAGGATCCAACTTAGCAGTAGCATCTAGAGGTGAGTCAGAGTCAGATAAGTTAAAAGGAACAGGTTTGGTTACCTGTTTCTTTAAATGAGAAGAGGACTTCAGAGGAGAAACTTTGGAGAATGAGAAAGCTTTGACAGTAGGGGTGGATTTAGAAGGTGGGGAAGCTTTATGAGTAGGTTGAGATGATGTTTTACGAGACAAGGAGGGTTTTGGGGCTTTGGCAATGATTGTCTTTTTCCTTCTTACTGATCGAAGAAGAAGATCAGGAGAAGATGCACGAGGAGGAGTGGGATCAGATGTAGCCACACATTTCTTTTTACTAACTTGAAGTACTTCTTCCAAAGAAGCATCTTTCCATTGATTTTTACCTCGAGTGTGAGGAGTACGAGGAGTGGAGACAATAGGAGAGGGTTGTACAGGAACATTGTCATCAACATCGATGGAGATAGAAGAGGGTTTTCTTTTTGGTTTAGATCTGTACCTTTGAGGAATTAGGTCTGCAATAGGAACATCATCTCGATGAATAATCTGAAGAGGGATTAGAGGTGGTAGTGAGGGTTCAAAAGATGGTGAAGGTTTGGAAGAAAATTGGGTAAAAGGGTTTTGCATATTCTTGACATTGCAAAATTGGATAATTTGATTGAAATTGGGGGAGGAATGAGTGGAGGTAAGGTAATATCGAGATGAAGTATAATGGCTATTGAAGGAGCAGTAGTGGAGTCAGTTGATGGATTAGAGGAAGAGGATGCCATGGTGAATAAAGAGGAAAATAGTGATTTAATTGTGGTTATGTGACTGGTGAGTGATGAGAAGAGAAGGAAACGTATTTAAGGTGGATAAAGAGAAGATGAAGCCTGGGTGGAGTGTATTTGGTGAAGGAAATGTAATGATTAGGATGTCCAGTTCTGATGGGAAAGGTCTGGCAGCTTTTTAAAGGAGAAAGGATTTTGGGTTTTTGGTGGTTTAAGTGTACCAAAAAGGATCATGTATACAACCTATTTCTCTTTATGCTACTATGGGCAAGCAATAATCATACCTGAATTCTGAAGAGAAAATAGACAAAATTGCCTTGAAGTTCTAGTCTTTCTGCAAAATCAATGCATAGCTGAGTCAATTTACTCTAAAATCTTGGAATTAGGATACACAACAAATGTGTAAGACTGAATTAATCAATAATCACTTAAGAGAAGCTTATTCTAGTCAATCATTGAGGGAGATTTATATAATTTTAATCATCCCCAAGGCTAATTTATTCTTTTCAAAGTGTTCTCTACTCAAAGCCTTAGTGAATATGTCAGCAATTTGTTCCTCAGTAGAATAAAACATAATTGAGATATGACCTTTTTTAAACATTATCTCTAAGAAAGTGATGTCTAATATCAATATGCTTAGTTCTTTTATGTTGAACAGGATTTTAGGCTATGTTAATGACACTTGTATTATCACAAAAAATAGAAACACATCCAACATCTATACCAAAATCTATAAGTTGTTTCTGAATCCATAACAATTGATCACAGCAATATCCTGCAACAACATATTCAGCTTCAACGGTAGACAAGGCTGTCACGACCCGAACCAGGGCCTGGCCGTGACTAGCATTTCGAACCATGGAGGCCCGAAACACCCCTATCTGTCTGGTAATCATGAACCTAATTCAGATGATCAAAGTAATGCAGAAGAAACACAATAATTTGGAAATATGGTCATAAATATGAAAAGAAACAATAACGGGGAAATAAAGTTCCCCCAACATCAATCAACCTCTAAACAATTGTCTGCGAAAATCTCTAACCAATGACTGAGTCAAGTAACTGTATATAAACTGGGACAAGGTCCCTAGTAGACCCCAAAACTAAATATAAGATAAAAGGACTGCAGGACATAAGACCTTCCGAAACATAGAAGGCTCACCACTTGTCTCTGCAATTCTGTCTGAATGATTTACTGATTCTCTTGACCCCTAGACTGGGCCTCTGAACCTGAGAGGTTGGAGAGGGGAGTGGGTCAGCACAAAAGTACTGGCACGCAGTGATATCAAAACAAAACATAATATTTTTACAAAATATAGTTGAGAGCCATTATGAAGCAATTTCATATCAAATCATTTGAAAACACATGAGCATAATGCAATAGTTTCTCAACAACAATGAAATGCAACTGAGCTAGGTGGAATACCCTACATAATTTATACCAACTGTCAAACCTCGGTTGCCGTCGATATTAGAGTATAAGTGAGGGAGAGACACAAAAAATCACGAAGCATGGTGTCTCGACCCAATGGTAGTGCCCAAGATCACTTAGCCCGGGCTCCTACCTATAGTCCAAATTTGGGAATGACATAAAGTCAAGTACACAAGATCACTTAGCCTGGTACCAAATTCCCGTGTCGGCAAACACGGTTTCCAGCGATGATCCCTTACACTCAAACGCCTTCTTCGGGCATCCACCTATCTCATGTAAAATCAATGCATTCAAACTTCATTTAATTCAATCACGTATCATATTCTGTAGGGTATCGTCATACCCAACTTGCAAGTCATCAATATCACATCCACATATGCATAATCATGTAAAAACCAAGGTCCTTTATCATTTACAAGTGGTGAACAATAATTATTTCAAATTCATGCTCTCTTTTGTTGGTCACAATATGATATGGGGTATCAAGACATTAGCATGGGAATTTGAAAGCAATTTATCATTCATATTTATCAAACTTCCATGGAAAATCTCAAATCACATATGCATGGTTTCAACCATTGAAGTATATAGGCAAACAATTCCCATGACATAAAGAAAAATGACTTAGAAATCATATTGAAAGCAAGTTATTAGCATTTGATTGAAAACCCCCATTTAAAAGCATGCATGTTCATAAAAACTACACCCATGAGATTTGAGGATAACCCCACGTACCTCTATTTCCGAAAATACTAGATGT